>WOXC01009685.1:600000-815000 GCA_011680675.1 Gymnobelideus leadbeateri | reverse complement strand
TTTAGTTAGGGTTTAGTTCTGGATGCCGCAGTTAAGGAAGACCTTGATAAGCTGGAGACTAACCAGAGAGCAAGAAAGATGGAGTTTGAGGCCATGAATAGAAGGACCAGTTGGAGGCCCTGGGTGTGTTTAGACAGAAGGAAAGGCCTCAGTGCAGTTAGGCCCAGAAGTGGGATTTGAATCCAGGCCCTCTTACCCCAGAGATACAAGGCTCTACCACACTGTCCAATTTACACTTGATTTCAGAAAGAACTTAGCCTTTAGCATTGTCCCAAAGAGGAACGGACCTTCTTAGGAAGCATGCAGTGTGGGCATGACCAGCCTTGGGCTCAGTCACCACCAGGGCATAGCTGAAAGACCATTGGATTAGGGGGCTGGGGTATGAAGTCCTAGATCTCCCATTCACTAGTGTGACCTTGGACACACAACTTATGTCTCCTCACCTGTCACACAAAGCGGTTTCTCTAGATCATTTCCCAGGTCTCTTCTAGCTGTGACATTCTATAGTTCGTAAGATCACAGATTTAGAACTAGAAAGAGATTTTAAAAACCAAACGGATGTCTAAACTAGGAGTTCTTAGCCTGGGATCCACAGATCTCCAAAGGATCTGTGGATAGATTTCAGGGAGAGGGGAGAGGCCTGTGACCTTGGAACTTATAATATTTTGACAGCTGCATTTCAATATAATAGGTTTCCTTTGTAATCCTATATGACATATTTTATGTATTTAAAAATCTGATTCTGAGAAGGGGATCCTAAGGCTTCACCATGGAGTCAGTGGAGGGGGCTGGTAGGCAAAAAGCAAAGAGCCCCTGATCAAGGCCAGAACTCCTTGTTTACAAATGAGAAAATCGAGGCCCCTGGAAATGAAGTTGACTTGCCCAAGGTCATGCAGGCAATAACCATCAGGGAGAGGATTTGAACCCAGGTCTCCTGAATCCAGAGCCAGGGGGCTTTCACTCTACCTCTTCTCATAGAAGTATGAGGAAGTGGGCATGCTACAGCAGCTAGGAGTTGCCTTGGATGGAGCTCTGGCCTTGGAAACTGGAAGACCTGAGTTCCAATCTTGCTTTAGACACTTATTCGCTGGGTGATCTTGGGCAAGTTACTTTCTCAGCCTCAGTCTTATCATCTGCAAAGTGGGAACAATATAGCACTTATTTCCCAGGGTTGTCGGGAGCCTCTGGACTAAATCTGTGTTATCACTTTGCAACTGAGAAAGTTCTGTGTGTAAGGCTAAGAATGATAATGAAATTATTATTGTTGTTGCTATTATTATATTAATATATTAATAATTATTACTGCTAGTTCCAAGAGTAGTAGATTTAGAATCAGAAGAGCTGGGTTTGAATCCTGGCCCTGCCCTTTACTCTGTGACCTTAGGTGAATCATTTTCCTTTTCTAGGCCTTTGCTGTCCCTGCTTGGTTGTTCCATTTTGTGGCAGTGAAATCTCTTCTAGCTAATGTAAAATGAGTCTCCCAGTGGGTCTTATTTATCTCCATAGCATATCCCAGCTACCTGGCCCTGCCTGCCACCTGGGTCCCATTTTCCGCGTCAGCGTTGCTGTTCTAACCTTTTGTTTCATTTTGCTCACTTGTAATAAAGGAGTGATGTACAATTCTTAAAAATAAGGGCATCGGGCTCGATGATCTTTAAGGCCCCTTCCAGGCCTAACAATGGGCTTATGATCTCAGATGGTCCTTCCCGTTTCTATTAGTGTCCTCCCCTTGCCTCCTGTCCTTCTGGGACATTTAATTTAGTCTTCCTTGTTATTTTTGGACTTGGCCAATGCTTTCAGGCTATGTGTGACTGTTGAGTTCTGGGACCTTCTTCTGCTCCAGAAGGGCCTGTACAGACCTAGTTTTCTTCAAAGAGGGTGCACCCCACCCCTTTGCTAAGTGAGGGTGCATGCCCCAAGAGAGGCAGCAGACATTGGATCCTCCTTCTCCCTCTGGCCAACATGCTGAATGGCTTAACAGGCCTCCAGAGCTTTGGATGACTTAGGGATTTCTGATTTCACCTGCTTATTCATCTTCCTTTCTCTACCTTCCCTGTACCAAACATTATCTGAGCCCTCAGGGCTCAGTCTTGGCTGAAGGCTGAGAAGCTTGGGGAGCAGCTTCTCCCTCCCCTGCCCCTTTCTGCCATGCTAAATCCCTTCTGATGGAAAGCAGCCTCAGAGCTTATGCTTTGATGCTGATGGAAGCAGTGTGATTCATGGGGTCTGAACAGAGCAGGAAGGCTCAGGTTTTATCTCTGGGCTACTGAGCCCTCCCTTCAGAGCAGTGACCCCCACGTGGTTGTTCAACCTCATGCCTCTTGCTGCAAATGGTCAGTGGAAGGAAGCAGGGAGATCTACCTTTTCCTGTAGGAAGACCCAGGGGGAGGAGAGGAGTTCCCAGCTGGAAACCAGCTGCCCCCCCATCTGGAATCCCCTTATGGGGTAAAGCAGTCAGGTAGATATTAGGCTTGCCCATGTGTCCTCCTTGGCAGTCCCAGCCCCATGAGGGGACAAAAGAAACCACCCACCAAAGGGATGTGGGGGAGAGGTGAATGTATTGAGAAGGAGCACTGAACATGGAGACAGTCTTCTTGGGCCTCTGTTTCCTCATCTGCACAATGGGAGGATTAGTGGGCAGCTAGGTGAATAGAGCACTAGCCCTGGAGTCAGGAGGACCTGAGTTCAAATCTGGCCTCAGACACTTAACACTTACTAGCAATGTGACCTTGGGCAAGTCACTTAACCCCAGTTGCCCTGCCTTCCCCCCTCCAAAAAAGCAAAAATAAAAAAATGGGGGAATTAGTTTAGATGTCTGTCTCTGAGAATCTGTCACTCAGGGTGTGAATATCTCTCTCTCTGCACATCTGTTACTGTGTCCTTTTGTGGAAGGGCTTCTAGTCATCCATCACATTTGTATATTGCTTTATTCATGGTTACAGAATGTGTTTCCATAATAAGTTCATTTAATGAATGAACTAATGAAAATATTTCTATGGTCTAAGTGCTGGGGAAACTAATAAAAGAAGAAAAAAGGGGAAAAGATTGGCTTCATGAAGAGATTCCTTCTCCTACACCTTTGCAGAGGGTGGGGGTTCCTAGGTGTGGAACGGGACTATTTTCTTCTTTTGATGTCTTGATGAGTTTTGTTCCATTTTCCTTCCTTTCTTCCTCCTTTTCTTTCTTGATATTAAGGATGGTTCTTTGAGAGGGGAGGAGGGTAGGATATAGAGGTATAGAAACAAAAATTGTCAATAAAATTATTTTCTTGGGGAAAGGAAAAGGAAACAGTTCTTGCTCTTGAATTAGGGGAGATGTATATAGGAGAGGTCTTCAAAAGAGCCCTGTGAGGGGGGAAGGTTTGTTATCCTCCTTTTTATAGGATGAAGGGCCTCAGTCTAGTCCCCTAATTTTAACGGAGGTCAGCTGAGGCCCAGAGAAGAAGTGACTAATCCACCATCACTCAGACACTTAGCTGGAGTGGGAGATTTGAATTGAGGTCTGCCTCACTCCCAAATCCCAGGTAATCTTTTCATTACGCCACTTTGGCCCCTATAACCCCAGCCCTTTAATTTTACTGACAAGTAGACTAAGGGTCAGAGAAGTGATTTCACCCAAGGTTCCAGTCAGGTCTCCCGATTCCCCATGCTTTCTTGTTACACCATACTAGCCATCAGTATGTTGCTATGGCTCTCTCCACCCCTGAAGCCCCATTCCTGTTCCCCAAAAGCCTCAGTGCCCCTCTGCTTTCCTTTTCTTTCCCAGACTTGTACTGTACATTAGAGGTGGACTCATTCGGCTATTTTGTCAGCAAAGCAAAAACCAGGGTGTTTCGGGACACAACGGAGCCACAGTGGAATGAGGTGAGTGAAGGGGAGGGCCTGACCTCCAGAGAGATGAGGAGCATGGGTGTCCCTGCAGGGAGACCCCAGCTTTCGAGATTAGAGCCCATTGTCCTTTGAGTATGTGTGATAGGACCCAGCACATGTTCCCCAGTTGTTTGGGAAGGATCCCATTTGGCCAGAGCTGGGGTGGTGTGGGCCATCCCTTCTGCTCTCTGGTCCTTTGCTCATCCCAGCTTCCAATTCAGACATCTCAGTTGGCTCCTTCTGGAGGCTCCCAGTCCCTCAGATGAGCCCAAGAGTGACTGCTCCCCTCTGGCCATCCTGGAGGCAGTTTGGAAACCTAGGGAAGGTTCTTTCCCATCCCTGCCGGTATGTTTGGAAGGTCTTGGTGATTGTGTGCTCTCTGCTCCCCTTAGGAGTTTGAGATCGAGCTGGAGGGCTCTCAGTCTCTGCGCATCCTCTGCTATGAGAAATGCTACGATAAGACCAAGGTCAACAAAGACAATAATGAGATCGTGGACAAGATCATGGGCAAAGGACAGATCCAGGTCAGATGCTTGGCAGGGCCTGGATGGGGGATGGCAGTGGGGGGCTGTGCTCTGTGATGCAGGAAGCTCTTTTCCAGCTGCGTTCACTTCACTGTTTCCTTGCTCCCTGGGGGCCTTGCTCTGCCCCATTCTCCATCTCCCTCCAGTTGCTTAGTTGGCCCTTCCATGTGCTATACTTGAGTACAGTAAACATTTATTGGTGCCTCCTAGGTGCGAGGCACTGTGCTAAAATCTGGGGACATAAGGGAGGAAAAGAAAGACAGCCCCGCCCTCTAGGCTCTGATTGAGTTATCAACGGGTCAAAGAAAGAGGCCCAGCTGGCTTTCCCCCTGTCGCTCAGGTCATGCTGGCCTGCCCAGCACAGGGAGAAAATCTCTAGGCTTCATGTGGGTGGGGTGAAGGGGTCCAAGATCCTGCCAGGCACTGGGGGGTGACTCCAGGCTTTGTAGAAGAGGCCCCACCCCATTCCTCGGCTCTCAGTACTGACCTATATCTCCTGGTGGCTGTGCACCCTGTCTTTTCATAGGCTTGGCTTGGCAGCAAACTCTCATTGTTCCTCATATCTTTATTAGCAGAAGGAGATTTCTGCTTTCTGTTTTGAGTTGTCTGTTCTGCAATGGTGATGGATCACACTGAACCATCTGCACTCCCTCACCTGGCTCCTCCCCCCATATATTTATCTGTAAAATGAATGACCTGCTTCAGGGGTCACCTCTCTGGCTGTGGAACTGCATGAGGGCCCCCGAGCCTCTGTAGGAATGGAGCTTGAGGGCTCATTAACACAGTGCTCTGATCAATGCACCAGCTGGCCACTGGAAATAGGCAGCACAGTACCTTCCTTTGTCAGGGAGGAGAGAGTACTTCTCCAGGGCGTGTGCAGAATGTTCCCAGAGAAGCCCTGTGCTCGGGCTAGAATGTGAGCTTCCTGGGTTCAGGCTTGCCCTTAGCTGAATTGTCTTAGCCCTTTGCCCAGGATACAAGGGGAGGTCAGGTCTCTTCCCTCCTCCCCCCAGAATCCCCAACATGAGTTTGGTAGGGATGAGGAGGATGGGCCTGCACAGCATGCCCACCTGCCTGCCTGCCTTCCCTTCCTGCTGCCACTCACCACGGCATCCTCATTGTACCAGGCCTGCTCCTTGTTCCTGGGTACCGTCACCAGGGAAACCAGTGCTGCTAAGACAACCGCAAGCTGGGGCTTCATTATGGAGGGAGCAGGGGAGAGAGAGAACAGAGAGGAGGGAGGAAGCAGAGGAGAGAGAAAGAGATGGAATGAGGGAGAGAGAGGAGAGAAAGAGGGAGAGAACACAGGAGGCAGAGAGATTGAGAGAGAGTTAGGGGGGTAGGAAGGGAGAAGAAAGAGGAGGAGAGAGAGACTTCAAAGAGAGAGCAAGAGAGAGCTCTGAATTCAGCTCTTGGAACCTTTCCTTTGTGTGGGTAATGGCACTCTGGTGGGGATCCATCCCCATCCCCAGACAGTCCCTGGGGTGTCCAGACTAGGCTGGTGGGAAGGTCTGAATTCTTTGGTGGTGCCCACACTGTCCCTGTCTGTCCACCTCCTCCTCACTTAGAATATAGTTGTGTGGCCCCAGGAGATTTCCGGGCCCGGCTTGGGTCCTGTCAGAACACTGCATGTCTCCACAGGAGAGGTGGGTAACTGCCATCTGTTCTCTCTGCTTGGGGGGGGACAGGGGGAACAGGGAGAGGGTGCTCTGGAATGGCATCAGTACCACCCATTAACACCAGGAATTTGGAGTCCTCACTCCCCCATCCCTATTTTCTGAATATTGTTATGGAAAACTGATCACAGGAGGTGGCCACTGGCCACCTGAGTTTCCACCCCTCCCACTCCCCAGCCTCCCTGGCCCCCAAGGGAAATAAGCCATAAATCATTCTGTCTCTGTGGCAGATGCAGATGTGGGGAGGGGGGAGGGGGGAGGGGAGAAGGGAGGATGGGAGAGGGAATCTCTGTTGTGTTTGGCACAAAGGAGAGCATGGACTGGTAGGAAAAAGGTTTTTATATTTAAACTTTTTAAAGTGTTAACTGCCTGAGAGTTGACATTAAAAGAAGCCTGCGGCTCAGGATTGCCCGTCAATCCCAGGCCATGAAGTGGACAGTTTGGATCCCTCTGGTCCCTCCTGGCCGGGGCGAGGGCCTGGCTTCCTGCTCTTTGCCTCACTTCTCTGTGGAAGTGGAAATTCCAAAAGTGGCCACACTGGTGGAGCTGGGAAATGTGGGGCTGAGTCCCGAGTGTTTGCTTGCCCTGCAGTCTCTCAGAGTGGCTTGGTTTGCTTCTCCAGGCCAGGCACAGAATACATAGAACATACTGTTTCCATATTGCTTGGGAAGGGGCATGGGACAGCCCCTGGGCCTCACTCTGGCTTCTCTTTGCATTGGTAAGAGTGGGCCCTGGACGGCTGTCACCTCAGACCCCTACACCATCGGACTTCTGCTTTCTGTCCCAGTGGCCAAGGAAAGAGGGTTTCCTGCTCCTGTTGACCATATGGCCCTTCCCCAACATCAGAACTATAGGGAGGGCCCCAAAAAAAGAAGGCTGGCCCTGAGGAAGGCAGATGACTGGGGTTCAAATCTTGCCCTCCCCCCCCCATTACCTGGTGACTTTGGACTACACAGATTAATTGGATCCTACCCTTGGGCTACTTCTCAGTTTCTTCTCAGTTTCTTTTCTTCTCTCTTTTTTTTTTTTTTTGGAAGGGCAATTAGGGTTAAGTGACTTGCCCGAGGTCACATGGCTAGTAAGTGTTAAGTGTATGAGGGCAGATTTGAACTGAGGTCCTCCTGACTCTAGAGCTAATGCTCTATTCACTGTGCCATCAAGCCACCCCAAGGGCCACAAATTAAACTAGGTGACCTTACAGGCTCCAACCCAGGATGTTTCTGTGATCCTACATCATTTCACTGCTCTGTGCTTGATCTTTTCTCTGTAAAGTGAGGGCGTTGGACCTGTGGCAGCTCCTGGCACTTGCACCAGTGACATGCTGGTTGGCCCTGGCACGACCCATTCCTCCCCATCTCCACTCTAGCCTTCATGCAGTTCCCCCATGGCACGAGTCAGACCATGTCACTCCCTTACTCATAAGCTTTCATGGCCCCCTTTTGTCTCACAGCCCACAGTCTGGCTTCAAGTTATCATAACTGCATTATTTCACATTATGGCCCTTTCCACATGGGCTTTATGTCCCAGCTTAATTAGCTGCTAGCAGTTCCTGCCAGCTCCCACCTCCATTCGTCGCCACAGGCTGTCCTCATCTCTGCCTAGCAGAATCCTTCTCCTCCTCAGGGCATAGCTGAGATGCCACCTCCTCCAGGCAGCCTGACCTGATCCTCCCCAGCTGAAATTGTCCTCTGCCCCCCTTTGACATTCCAAGGTCACTCATTCTGGATCACTCCTTTGAACCTTAATTATCTGGCATCTTGCATGTGGTGGGATGTAAACTCCCTGAGGGTAAGGATTGTTTTGTCTTTGCTTCTATATTTCGCCAAATACCTGGTCAAATGCTTAACCAGTGTTTGTTGTATTTTATTTTTTTGAGGCAATTGGGGTTAAGTGACTTGTCCAGGGTCACAGAGCTAGTAGGTGTCTGAGACCAGATTCAAACTCTGCTCCTCCTGACTCCAGGGCCAATGCTCTACCCATTATGCCACCCAGCTGTTCCTATTGAGTGTTGAATGAATGAATGAATGAATCAATGAATCAATCAATGATGATCCAGTTTGCTAGAACAGACTGTATGTAAATGACCACTGATAGGAACAGGAATTAGGCACCCAGCCTGGGTGAGAGTCTTGTCTGAGTTCAACAGTGAGACTGAGAATGTATCTCCTTCTTTTTGGCCAAGAGGTGGGGGCTGAGGTGCAGTGAGGCACGAGGGGGCCAATGCACTTATTTCGCCTGACTATACTTACAAAGGGGGGGGATTCTGTTGTTGGGAGAAGAGGGGAATCACTGGGAAGTGATGGGGACCTTAAAAAAATGAGCATTTAGCAAACCTTTTTCAGAAGAAAGGAGACAGGCTGGTGTGCTGGGTGAGAAGACTGGATCCCAGCTCTGTGCCACCTTTCTGAGCTGTGGAGCATTAGGGGACTGGACTCGATGGCCTTTGAGGGCCTTTTCAGCTACAGTCTTATGGTCTGCTTTGAGCCTTGGTTTCCTCATCTGTCAAATGAGAGGAGTGGGGTGTGATGAGAACACTCCCCATGACTTGAGATGTTTCCTGCCTCACCTGGTTTGGGGAAAACTGGGCCCGTCTGAAAATGCTGTCCCAGTGTGAGGAGTTGTCACATATTTTCCTTAGGGAGGTGAGACTCTGGCTTTTCTTGTAAAGATCTTGTTTCTCTACTCTGTGTGAGTGGCCAGAGGGAAGGGCTTTGCTTCCTCTGTCCCTTAATCTGGGCTAGTAGAAAGAAGGAATAAAAAGAGGCCTGCCTTGTTACCTGCTCTGCCTCTCTGTTTTGGAGTGCCTACCGTGCTCTGGGGGTACACAAGAGAAAGAGAATGGTCCTGCCCTCGGGGAACTTACAGTCTAACTGGAGAGAGAAGCTGCATGGGCAGGAGGCCTCTGCAGAACAACCTGGGATCCTAGGTAGTCAGGCCCTAGACTGGGCAGGGAAGACACAAAGTATTACAGGAAATTAGTAGAATTTGTTAAAGTCCCTACTATTTGTAAGTACTCCATTGGCTCCAGGATCAATAGAAAATCCTGTGGTTCTCAAAGCTCTTTCTCACCTGCCCTCACCCTGACCTTTCCTCTTCTTACTCCCCAATACAGACTCCCCCATTCAATGATGCCAGCCTCCTGGCTATTCCTCCATCTCTTGTCCCTGGGCATGTCTCTAGTGTCCCACGTAGATACCACCAACGCTTTCCTGCCTTTATTCCTTTAATTCCAGGCCTCCTTCATCCAGAACAGGGACTTTTTTTTTTAGCCCTTTTTGCCCTTTGGCAAGACGATTGGATCAAGCCTATGCACCCTCTCCCCAGAATTACGTTTTTAAAGGCATGGTATAAAATGCACAGGGTTGCAAAGGAAACCAGTTAGATGGAAAACCAGCAAACTCTCTTTATAAATAAGTCCTCGGAAGCCGGCTTAAGAACCCTTCCTTCTCAGCCTCAGACTCAGCTCCTCTGTCCTGGCAGACTCCATCTGGGTCAAAGTGTTCACTTCAGGGTCCCTCATTTGGGAAGGCCCTTGGTAAGGTGGGGATGGCCCTGAGGGGTAAGCTCAGGAGAATCGAGAGGTTCTCAGTGCCCCAGCCCTAGCAAGATAAAGGGGAGGAAAGAGGGCTTTTTATCCTGGAGAAGAGAAGGCTGGGGGGGGCAAAGGACAAGAAAGCTGCCTTCATTCGAGGGGGAGGAAAGGGATCAGACTTGCTTTCTTTGATTCCAGAAGGCAGAGGAAAGAACTTGCAGAAGGGAAGATTTGGGCTTGCTGTCAGGAAGAATTTACATAATGATTAATAATAATGGTAGCTAGCATTTCCATAGCAGTGTGAGGTCGTTTATGCATATTATATCTCATTCCATCCTCCCCACAAAGTGGGGCCTCCTCCTCAGGAGCTAGTGACTTCCCTGTCATTGGAGGTCTTCAAGCAAAGGCCAAGTGACCAGGGAGGTTTGCCTATGGGATTCCTCTTGAGCTGGAGGTGATCCTAGAGGAGTCTTCCCACCCCCACCCCGCACCCCCCGACGCTGAAGGTCCAGGCAGTTTCTTTGATTTGTCCAGCCCAGCCTGCCTGTGGTCTCCCTCTCTGCTAGGTAGGCCTCTCACTCTGCCTGCCTCAGACGGTCCCCTGTTCCCACTCCCACCCCAGCCCTGGGCCAGGGTGACTCAGCCGTTTGTTTACACAAGTCTATTTCCGATAACAGCCCCCACGTTTTCCCCAGCCTCCAGATGCTCCTGTCCCCAACGGGACCTACATGCTGACTGATCCACATATTCCCAGGGTTAAACCCATTCTTCAGAGGCCTGGTGGGAAGAACTTGGTCTTCTCTCTCCTGGCGGAGGGAAGGGGCTCTCTGCAGATGAGTCTGCTGGGGCAGGAGAGGGGCCATCCATCTGAGCTTCCTGAAGCCAGACTCGCTCTGGGCTCTTGGTACCCTTCATTCCTTTCTTGCCCCTGATAATCTTCCCCCCCAACCCCAGTCCAAGACTTTTGTGAAATGTAGCTTGAGGTTTCCTGTAGGCTGGGAGTTCCCCACCCCCAGAGTGGGAGGCAGACTCACTTTCCCAGGAAGCCAGCAGATAAAGGCCTCCCACTGAGGACCTAAATGCTTAGAGGCCCCTCTGCATTCAGCCAGAGCCCATGTTCCAGGGTGGGAGAGAACCTTTGATCCTGAGCCCGAAGGGACAGGCAGAAGGCAGTCTGCTCCAGGACAAGCTTCCTGGCCTTGCCTTGGGGTCATTCTTCCTGGAGCACAGCACTTGGCTTCACTTGCCTCCTCCCCAGGAGCCCAGTGACAGGGTGTCCTCAGAAGGAGAGGGCAGCTTCTGGCAAGTCCTGGAGCAGACGCTGAGACCCCTGGAGACTTCACAAGCTGCTGAGCTCTTCGAAGAGTCATCTTGGTCAATCCTCTGCCCCCAGACAGCCCGGGAGAGGCTGCACAGAGGCCATGGATTTGGACTTAGACTTCTTTGGCCAAGTACTTGGAGCTTCCTCAGCCTCTCAGGCCCAGTGTGTTTAGCCTCCTGGGCAGAAGTAGGCATCATGTGAAATCAATTCAACAAACATTCCAATAGAACATAGGTTTCTTGAGGGCAAGACAGACCCCTCCCTCCCTCCTTCTTTCCTTCCTTTCCCTCCTTTCTCCCTTCTTTCCTTCACCCTCCCTCCCTTCCTCCTATTGTTACTTTCTTCTTCCCCTCCTTCCTCCCTTCTTTCTATCCTTCTTCCCTCCCTTCTTTCCTTCCCCTTCATTTCCTTCCTCCCTTCCTTCCTTCTTTCTTTCTCCCTTCCTTCCTCCCTTCCTTCTTTCCCTCCTTCCTTTCTTCTTTCCTTCTCCCTTCCTTCCTTTCTTTCTTCCTTCTTCTACTCCTTCCTCCCTTCCTTCTCTCTTCCTTCCTTCCTTTCTTCCTTCTTCCCCTCCTTCCTCCCTTCTTTCCATTCTTCTTCCCTCCCTTCTTTCCTTCACCTTCACTTCCCTCCCTCCCTCCCTCCCTTTCTCTCTCTTTGCCTCCCCCGCACAGTGCCTGACATATAAAAGAACTGAACTGAGGCTTGTTGATTGATTAAGAATGAGAAGGGGCCGCCGAAGTCACTGCCTCCACCTCCCTCCACCTCCCTCCTTGATTATTCACACCAGAGAACTGGGAGGCCACAACTCATGAATGTTTGAGGCAGATTTTCCAGCTGGCTCTTCCTGTCTGTCAGGTTCACCACTCTTCGTGCCTATCTGTGAGCTGCTGTGTAAGGAGGCACTGAGTAGGATAGGAAATAGTGAACCTGGAAAGATGAATCAGAGTCTGAAGGGTGTCAAGGCGAGTGCCTGGGGCAGGAGCTTGGGAAGTCCCAGAGGAAACCTTCCTCTCCTTGTATTCAGAGCATCACCTCATGCTCAGCCCTTGGTAGCCACAATCTCCTAACCCTTTTGGGGTGGGGTGAGAGTGCGTGGGGGGAAACTGAGGCCCAGAGAGATGACAGAGGCTCAAGGATTGTAGGAGCATTGATTTAGAGTTGGCAGGAACCTAGAAGACCATCTAATGTGCCCCTCCCCCCATTTTACAGAGGAGAAAACCAAGGCTTACACACAAATGACTTATCCAGGGTCATACAGGTTGAAACTAGGAGAGGCTGATAGTATTTCCTTGCCATATGTAATATAAACTGAACGCACCATAAAGTTTTGTTTATTTTGAGCTTGCGGTATTTACCAGGATGGATCTTGCAAAGTTTGTTAACTTTTAACTTGGAGGCAGTTTTTCATCCTATGTCTTTGCAGGGAGGCTCTACTTGTAAGTAATTCATTGTGACTTTCTTAAACCTTTAAAAAGAAGAAAGCTGGAGGGCGATCATTCTGGCCTGGGCATCTTGATTCCGGATCCAGAATGCTTCTTGTGGATCTGGCACACCTGTTGTGCTCCATGCCAGCCAGATGCCTGTGGGATCTTTTACAGGGCCTGCTGTTTTCCTCATTTGGTCAGTCCCTGGACATTTATCAAGCACTTGCTGTGTGTAAGGCACTAGGAAGAAAAAAATTATAAAAGTGAAAAAGTCCTTGTCCTCAGTGAGCTTCTAATGTAATGCAGGAAGAAATGTGTCCATGAGGAAATGGCCAGAGTGAATGGGTGGTGGGGAGTTCATGATGAGACAGTGCAGCTGGGGAGCAGTCAGGAAAGGCTTCCTGGAGGAGGTGGTACATGATCTCCGGGAGCCAGAGGTGGAGAGGGAGAACAGTCAGACAGGGGTTGAGTCCTTCCTCCATTTTACAGAGAAGAAAACTGATGCCAGGGGCTGTGACCTGACTTGCCCAGAGTTGCCAGACAGAAAATAGCCCTCCTTCCCCATCCTCATGCCACCCACCCGCTGGCCCACCAGCTTCTTTGGGGGAGGGCCTGTTCTTCTGCCCTTGGATGGGGAAGTTTGTGGCTGCTCTGGCTTGCTCAGATCAGGAGAGGAGGTGAATGGTGAAGGCCAGAGTATTGAGGCTTCCCAAAGTCATTACCTGTGGAACAAGCTGGACTCGAGCATCATACAATATCAGCATCTGTGTTCAGAGGGAAGACACCCCTAGGGTCAGAGGACCTGGATTCAAATCTTGCCCTTGACCCTTATGGATGTGACCCTAGCCTCCCTTTAGGGGTACACCAGACAGCTTCTGAGATTCTTTCTCTGGAGCTATCTCTATCTCTATCTTCCCTCAGCCTCATTTACTTTCTCTGTAAAATGAGTGGGGTAAACTCAGTGGCCTTTGAGGTTCTTTCTGTCTATGAAATCATTTAGCCTCCCTGGGCCTCAGTTTCCTTCTCTGTAAAATGAGGGAGTTGGACTTGATGTATCCTCTTAGCTCTGAGATCCTCATATCCACCTCAGACAGGTCCTGGGTTCAGCCCCTCTCTGTCTTTGCTTCTCGGGTTAGCTGAGGCAAAGGCCATGGATGGGAGCCTCCAGTTTTCATCCTACCCAGCCCTCAGGGACTGCCAACTGCATTCAAGTGGGAGACAAGGCCAGAGCTCCCATCTGTCTCCTGGGCTTGGTGCCTGGGACCTTGTTTGGTGCAGGGTCGAACCCTCTCCTTCCCCCCACGCTGGAGAGTCTGGGCATCTTGTTGTGCTAGACCACATTGGGGGGATTGTGGCTACTGGGAGGCTTGACTAGATGGCCTGGAGCCCATCACAGCTGCCCCCAGCGGGCAGGGAGCACTGGTCACCTGGCAGAGGCCAGCTGCACTGGCTTCTCTGGCTGAGTGTTTCCAGCATCTGGTTGCAAAAGCTGCTGGTGTCAGACATGCTTGCTTTGGAGTAGGGAGGGAAAGGGCAGAAAATAGGGAAGATGATTGAACCTCCCACTACTCCCACCCCCATCCCACCCTTGGGGCCTTAGCTCCTGCTCCTGGGTTAGAAACAACCACAGTGTGCTCCAGAATTACTAATCAAAGTAGAGCAAGTCTCCAAAGAAAACCTGAAGTTTAAATAATTCTTTATACCTTAATGAAAAATGTTGAAGTATAACATTTATTTTAATCAAAACAAAAATAGAACTTTTGCTCATTGTGCCCTTCCAAATCAGACTGGGTATTTATTACTTATCTGATGCCAGCAAGAATGGTACAGAAGAAAGAAGGCCAAGAACCTGAATTCTCATTCCGGACTCTACCCCCTAACAGCCCATGTGACCTTGGGCAAGTCACTTGACCTCTGTTTGTCTCAGGTGATTTCTGAGACCCCTTTCAGCTCCTTCCCCATGATTATCCTATGAATGCTGAATTTGGAGTGCCATAATCTAGCTACAGATCCCAGCTCTGCCTCCTTACTACCCTTGTGACTCCCAAGGTACTCTCCCTGCCCCCCAAGGCCTTGGTTTCCCTATCTGTAAAATGGGAAGGTTTTGCTTGATGGCCCTCTTCCAACTCTAGAACCTGTGAGCCACAAAATCCTTGATAAATCAATTGACTGTTAGATACATCTGGCTGTTGTTGTGAAAGGTTATGTGGTCAGTGGATGCCCATCTCCCCATCAAAGAATTCTTTCTCTTCTGGTATCTGCAGTGAGGTGATGCCTCTCTATCCTTCTGACCCTCCTGGAAAGAGGACACAGGCATTACTACAGGGAGTGACCTGGGGAACTGGAGCCGTCCTAGTGGTGGCTTTCCCTGGCCTTGGGGGAAGGCCATCCCTCCTCTCAGGAATCCATTTGCCAGAGGGGGACTGGGGAACAAGAGGGCTTTGTAAGCAGTGCTGGGGCTATTTCTGTTTTCAGTTATTCTAGACTATAAGGAAGTTGAGGAGTGA
This sequence comes from Gymnobelideus leadbeateri, assembly GCA_011680675.1. Taxonomy (NCBI): domain Eukaryota; kingdom Metazoa; phylum Chordata; class Mammalia; order Diprotodontia; family Petauridae; genus Gymnobelideus; species Gymnobelideus leadbeateri. The sequence continues at coordinate 800,144 of WOXC01009685.1, read as the reverse complement.
GTTTGGGTCCACCATGCCCTAGAACTTTGGGCCTGTTCCCATGGGCCCAGGGTAGGAGGGCTGCCAGACCCAGCATCCTCAGGCTGTGCCCCTCAGTCTGCTCTGCTCTCAGACATGCTTGTTCCTTGGAAAGGGGTGTGTGTGTGTGTGTGTGTGTGTTTCCATCTTCCCCAAGATCATTTGCATCAGAACAGCAGGGCAGCCCCAGGGCACTAAAATTGTGCTAACCCTCCTGAGTCTTGCTTTGCTTTCAAGGTCTCTTCCTGCCCACTGGGTGACTACAGAAATCACCCTAAGGCAAGGGATTGAAAGGGAGAGGGAGGCAGAGTAGGATATGGGTACAAGGACCTATAGTGTAAAGCTGAAATGACTTGACAGTGGGTGCTTCATAAATGATTTTTTTAATGCCACTTTATAGAGGAGGAATCATGAGGCCTGAAGCAGAGAAGGATCATTGAGATGAGGCATGGATCGAGCAAAAGCAACCAGTAGCACAAAAACAGTCTGATGGTGTATGCACCATTTTGTGACTGTAGACCCCCACCTCTGCAGAGCAGCTAGGGCCAAGCTTGCTCCTTGTGATTTCCCAACATTTCATCGTCATTCTTTGCCAAGGACATTGTCACAGTCATTTCACAGTTGTTTTCCTGGCTCTGCTTCCTCCTTTAGGGCCACTTCCTGTGAATCTTTCCATGTGTCACTCACTAGAAGCAGGCTGGTGGGATAGGTAGAAAGCTAGCTAGCCCCAGGGACAGAAAGACCTGGGCTCAAATCTCCCCTCTGACTCATTGATTCAGTGACCCTGGGCAAGTCACTGCATCTCTGACTGCTCCGGGCACATATCTAAGACTAGAATTTACAGAGGAGGTGCTAACCTGCTCTAGAGGAGGGCATTTTCTCTGCTGGGAGGTCCTTCAAGCAGTGAAATCATAGACCCCATCCCTATCCCTGCACTTCAAAATCCCATGACATTCCTTCACTACAATCTGTTTAGCCTTGCCCTAGTAGGTGGACATCTACTTTGTGTCCACACCTGCCCCCCCAAAAAGCACAGTTATTCATATTTGTGTGTGTGTGCACACTTTCTGTATTTGACCTCCGGGAGGGCATATGTGTAGCAGGGGCATCTCTGGGGTCAAGGGGTAGTGAATCCTGGGCGACTCTCTGGCTTTCATTTTCTCTTTAAAATGAGGGGCTTGGAATAGGCCGGCTCCAAGGTCCAGTTCAGATATCCAATTTATAGTTCTGAACAGTCTGAAGGCTCATAGTTCCAGAGATGGAAGGGGCCCCAGTGGCCATCTAAGGCAGCTCCTGTAAATGGTCTGCCCAATGGCATACGGGTAATGTGTGTTAGTAAACATTTATTAAGAGCCTACTATGTGGCAGTTCTAGATCTGTGAGGGATCCCAGGGGGCCGTCTAGACCAACTCCTTCATTTTATAGATGAAGAAATTGAGACCCATGGAGGTAAATGGCCAATGGCACATGGGTAGGATGTGTCAGTAAACATTTATTAAGCGCCTTCCCACTGTGTGCAGGCACTGGTGCTCAGCATGCAAAAGGAGGCCAGAAAAAAGCCCCTCAAGGAGCTGACATTTGAATTGGGGACAGAGCAAGGAAATGGAGATGGACTGTGTCCCAGGCAAGATCTGAACCCAGGACCTCTGACTCTAAAGATAGCCTTATTTCCACTTTACCAGATAGGTACTGAAGGAGAATTGGGGGTTAACCACAGCTCTTTGATGCTTTCTTCCTTCCGAGCTCTGGCCAGCTCTGGCTGTCATTCCCATGTATCTAAGGGGCACAGAATGAGACTGTGACCCTGACTGCTGTGGGAAGCTTTGTTTAGACTGGGACAAAGTGCAGGGAGTGCTGAGGAAGCCCAGGCTCCAGGGGAGAGGGCAGGACCATTGTCCTTTGCTTTATTCTCCCTCTCCTGGCCCCTGCCCCCTCCCTGGGGACTCCCAAGCATCCCTGGGTTTGAATGGAGCTCCAGAGCTGTTGGCATGTGGGAGCCCCACTCCATCATCTGACCTCCTCCCAGAAATGGGCATGGGAGCTGTAGCCAGCCCTCTTGGTGGGGTGGGGAGAGGCAGGGGCTCTGTCCACCTCTCTCAAGTGCCCCTGTCATCACTTCTTCCTGCCTGTGTATTCCTCAGCAGGAAGCCAGCCCAGCTGTCGGGATCCTCGTGATGCCATGAGGACCTCAGGGCTCAGTGAATCAGATCTAGAACTAGAGAGAGGCCTGCTCAACTAGCCCCTGCACCCCCACTTTTGTTGTCATTTTTTACAGAGGAGGAAACTGAGGCCCAGGGACTAGTTCAGGGTCCCATCTATAATAAGTATTGGAGGTAGAATTTTAAATCCGGGTCCTCTGACTTCAGTGCCAGTCTTCTCTACCGGTTCTATGCATTATTAATAATTATATTACATAATTATGTCATTAATAATTCTATAATGAATATCTCACATTTGTTCAAATTACCCTGTTTTAGTTACATGTGAACACGTAAGAGTTAATATGGATAGAATAAGAGGCTTAGAGCTGTGTGACCCTGAGCAAATCACTTTACCTTTCTTGGCCTCAGTCTCCTTATCTCTGAAATGGGGATAATAATAGCACCTACCCCCAAGGCAACAGTTGTAAGGATTAAATGAGTTAATATTTGTAAAACCTTTTGTAAACCCTAAAAACAGTATCTAAATACTAGTTAGTGTGTGTATTCTAAACACTAGCTGTTGTTATTATTTTTATTACCTATCAAATTTAAGCTTTGTGAGGTGGGTCATTTCCTTTTCCCCCTCAATGTAGTGTTCTCTCCATGAGGAATTCCTCTCTGCCAGTGCAGTTCATGCCTTCTCCACAACTGTGACTTGCCCAAGGTCACACAGCCAGTATGTGTCAGGAACAGGTCATTTTGACTCTGAAACCAGCCAGAACATGCTGCCTCCCCAGGTAATACAAGCATTTACCCATTTCACAGATAATGAAATTAAGGTTCAGAAGTTAAGTGTTTTTCTTATGGGCACAGAACTGCTAGTCAGTATCAGGCAGGATTTGCACTCAGATCTCCCTACTCCAAAGCCTGTACTCTTTGCACTGTTCAACACTGTCTACTATCTGGATGATGACAGTGATGGCTCTGGACCCTGGAGGGCCCTTCCTGAGGTGTTCCATTATATTCATGGGCATTTGCTTTGGCCACAGAGCAGGAGGCTGAGACTCCTTCCAAAGAGGGGACTCCCCACCTCCCCCAAGTCTGCCCCAGTACCTCTCCTGACTTCCCTTTATGGCTCTTGGGCCCTTTCCCTCCTCGACCTCTACCCCTTGCATTTGTGTCCATTGGCAACTGTCTGGCCTCTCAGTGTGCAAAGGCCGGGGCCCCAGAAATCCCCCAGGGAAAGGGGAGAGACTGGAGGAAGCTTTTCTGGAACCTAGGGGAGCTCGAGTGAGGGGCTCTCGGACATGTGGCAGCCCATGCCAGCCTGATGGGGACAGTTTTCCCCCAGACTTCTAGGAGGAAACTTTCTCTCTCCCCTTCCCTGTCTCCCAGGTGCTGGTGGTTTAACCACCCCAGACTTTGCCAAGTGAACTCCTGAGACAGGAAGCCTTGAATATTGAGCAGATATCAGCTTAGGCTCTCTCCCTCCCTTCTTCCCACCTCGGCATCCCAGATTTGACTTTGAAATCAGATGCAGTGGAAAGAGCTCTGCATATGGGGTCTGTGGACCAGGGTTCAAATTCTGCCTGTCATGACCTGTGTGACCCCAGACTGGAAGTCCCTTTGCAGTTGCCTCATATGTAAGAGGAGGGACCTCTTAGGTCCCTCATGGTTCAGAATCTTGGGGAGATCCTGGGGACCGACTCTGGAGCTTCCTGCCTCACACCCCAGGGGCACCCTTCTCAGAATCCGGTGTTTAAAGGCATAAAACACAGAGGACCGCACAAGATACCAAAGGCCACTGGAATAGATATCAGTATCAGATGTTCTGTTCCAGTCCGTGGACCCTAGGTTAAGAACCCTTGACCCAGAGAATCCTTGGAAATAGTTGTACCTACTCTCTCACCCCCTGAAAGGAAAAGGTAAAAAATGGGAGGGGGAGGTCAGGGGGAAAGTGCCTTATAGGAATAAGCAGAGGACTGGCTGAGCAGTCAGTCACTCAGGTAGCCAGCATTTATTAAGTGCCAACTGTATACCAGCTACCTTGCTAATCACTGGGGTTACAAAAACAGGCAACAAAAAACAAACAAACAAAAAGCTGGCTCCTGCCCCACGGAGTTCATATCCTGGTAGATCTCTGGCTTCTAGTCCTAACTAGCCTGGGCTAATTGAGGTTTGGGTTAAAGGATCCCCAAGGTGCCTTCTAGTTCTGACATTCTCCAGCTCCTACCTCCTTTAATGCCCTCTGGCTAGGACTGAACTTGAAATGATAAGACATGATGCCTTCACCAGGGAAATTCAAACCTGTTCTGAAATGGGGAAAAGAGCCTCTTCCTTCTAGGGCTTTGGTGGCCCTAACCTTCCACAGCTTCCACCTTGGAGACTTTGGCTCCCCTGTGGCAAGAGGATACTTTGTACAGTGGTAACTTTCCCTGGATTCAGCCATGGTACCTGTTCTCTTGGTCTTTGTGGAACCTCAAGAGTGATCATCTCTCAGAGTTTCTTTATCCCTTGAGGGGGGTCATGCAACCAATGTACAGGCATCTTAGGCCAGTGAGGCCCCACATCCAGAGCTGCAGTGTCATCTCACCCCCTAATTTTAAAGATGCAGAAAATTGAGGCCTGAGATCAGGTGACTTGTTCAAGGTCACACAGTAACTCTCAGAGACAGATCTCAAATCCAGGTTTTAAATGCTTCAAGCCTGGCTCTCTGTCCACTGGATACCACGTGGCTGTCAGTTGAATTGAATTGAATTCTAGGCAAGAGAACATCCCTCAGGGCCATGATGCCCAACAGCTTAGATCCTCTTTCAAGATAGGAGAAGGCCTTTCCAAGTAGATGTAGAGTTTGTCTACCACAATAATAGAGATGAGTAATAGTAATAGTTAAAAATTAACTTTTGATTTGCAAAGCCCTTTAGACAGATTCCATTTTATCTTCACAGTAACCCTGAGACTGAGGTGCTGTTACAGATGAGGTAAACGGAGATTAAGTCATTTGCCTAGGGCCACACAGGGTCCGAGGCTGGATTTGAACTCAGGATCTGCCTGACTCCAGATTGAGCACTCTAGTTACTGCACTTCCTTGTTGCCTCTAAGAATAAGAGCCTCTCCTCTCTTTCTCCAAGGGCTCTGGAGTCAGAGAAGCCCCAGGTTAAAATCCTTAGACAAAGTTATTTGCCCTTTCTCTGCCTCAGTTTCCTCATCTGTAAAGTGGGGGTAATTAACTGCCCTCTGAGGTTCCTTCCAGCTGTAGATATGTGATCCTGTATCATTCTTTGGCTCACCAGGCTTTCTTTGTCGTCGTCTTCTTCTTCTTTCTTCTTCCAGATTTGTTCTGCCTTAAATCACACACAGACACTATTCCAAAGAGAATAAACAGTTTTTAACATGACAAACTGATCCTTCAGTTTACAAAACGTCCCGTCCTATAAAATGTGGCCTTGGTCACAAACATGCCGGTGGCAGTCACACTGACATCTATCCCCCTGTACCAGTGCTGGCTCCAGCATCACTGGCATTCTTCCCAGGTGAAGCAGTGACCCAGATTCCTCACGAAGGAACAGTCTATGCTGGGCCAGGATGGTAGAGAAGAGAAAGAGCTGGAAAGCTCACCAAACGGCTTGCTCTAAAAAAGACAAAAAAAAAAAAACCCAACAACCGCCAGCACCAGCAGTGTCTTCTAAGTGCTTCATCCCCCTCATCACGTTGGCAGCTCACATCAGGGCAGAGCCTGGATTTTCCTCAATTAGAAATTGTGTTCTGGTGGCGGGCATGGCAGCCGGAAAGAAAGCCGAGTTTCCCATGAGAATCTCATCTGTCCTCATCGTACATGTCTACAGCTCTCGGATGCTAAGGCCTGGGCTTCTAAAGACCATTTAGTGTCCCACCCCTACAAACTCAGGGGTCAGGTGGCCTGTCGCAGGTTGGCTGCTTGGGGATACATATTTTTTCTACCTGGCATAATTAAGATTATAGGATGTCATTCTACCCTGGAGGCAGAGAAGAGAGCCCCAAGCTCAGAGGACCTGTATTCAAATATCACCCCTGGGGCTTACCTGTGTGACCTGGGCCAGATCATGTAAATCTCCCATGAGCCTCAGTTTCCTTATCTATAAAATGTGGGTATTGGACTAGATGGCCTCTGCCGTCCTTTCTAGGTCTAGATCAATGATCCAGTATAACCTCCCTGAGCCTCAGTTCCCTGTTCTGTAAAATGGGGATAATAATTACATCATGGGGGGGGGCAGCTAGGTGGCGCAGTGAGTAGAACGCCGGCCCTGGGGTCAGAAGGACCTGAGTTCGGATCCGCCTCAGACACTTAACACATGCAAACAAAAACCTAGCTGTGTGACCTTGGGCAAGTTACTTAACCCCAATTGCCCTCAAAAAAAAAAAAAGCAAAAAAAAAATAATTACATCATGGGTAAAAAGGAGATGAGACAATGTATATAGCCTCAAAACGCTGGCTACGTAGGACTGTAAATATCATTATTCTGTTGTCCCTCCTAGACTCAGGCAGGCTCCTTCTGTCTCCTTCTAAACCTGTCTCCTAACCCATTCCCACTTACCGCACTCTTAAGGCAGATCTCTTTGGCTTCCTGAGCTCAAGCAAAGCTTCCTGGGGGCTCCACTGGGCTATACGACTTGCCCCATGTTCCTCTAGCCATCCCCAAATGAGGGCTTTGTGGAGAGGAGAGGATAACCTGCACCAGTCTTTAGAACCACACCAAAAATAATAGGCCCAATAGGGAACTTAGAGGTCACTTCTATAATTGGACTCATATCTTAACAAGAGTTCCTTCTCCACCCATTTGTTACCAGTTCTCCTGCCTGACATTCTATTTTCTGGTCTAAGTCCTTGTTTGACAAGCTCACATAACAGGAACCTGGAGCAGCTAGGATCACTCTGGGGTAGTGATCCTGTGGATAGAATGCTAGTCCTAGAGTTAGGAAGACCTGAGTTCAAATTTGATCTCAGATACCTACTAGTTGTGTGACCTTGGGCAAGTCATGTAACCTCTGTTTGCCTTAATCCACTGGAGAAGGAAATGGCAAACCCCTCCAGTATCTTGGCCAAGAAAACCCCATGGACACTATTGGTGAGATGTGGTCTACAGGTTCACAAAGAGTTGGACACAACTGAAGGACTGAGCAGTAACTATGTGTAGAGAACTGGGAAGACTTGGGTTCTAGTCCTGCCAACCCACTTTGTGCCCAGGAAACTCTAAAATCAATTGCAGAGGAGGTACTGGTCTGTGTTGTTATCAATCAATCAATAAATATTTATTAAACTCCAGGCACTATGCTAAGTGCCAGGAATGAAAAAAGAGGCAAAAGATAGGCCCTGCCCTCAAGGAGCTTGTGGTCTAATGGACAGAGGGAATGCAACATTCCCTACATCAGAGGTTTGTTCCTCCTTCCAGTGGAATACAGGCCCAGTCTCTATCCCTCCCCTTTCCCTTATCAAGCAGAAATCTGCCTTTCTGTAACTCCTGACCACAATTTGAGAATACAGCTGTCATGTCTCCCCTCCGTCTTCATTTCCACAGGCCCCCATTCTCCCTCTGGCACAATATTGAGTTCCTCCCTCTTCCCTTCTACCTTCTAGCCTTCCCAGCCTAAATGCCACTTTCTATGAGAAGCTTTGCCTGGTCCTCCTTAATGCCAACGTCTTCCCTCTGAGATCCCCTCCAAATTATCCCAGCTGCATTTTGTTTGGACATAGCTATTTGCATGTTGTCTCCCCCTTTTAGTTGTGACCTCCTTGAGGGCAGGGACTTGTCCTTCGACCAGCATAGAGCGTCAGCCTGTGACACAAGGCAAGGTCAGTTCTGCTGTCTTCTTGGCCCTCCTCCACATAGTCTTCCTGTACTTACTCTAAGTATTTGTTTATAGGATCTTTGACAAAGGGGCCAGGGTTTGAGATGGAGAAGGGGGAAAAAAAAGAAGCATAATTGGGCTGTTTGGAACCCCCTGCCCTTGGCTGTTCAGCCGTAGCTAGCATGGGCCTGGTAGCCCCTTGTTAACCCTACAAGGCAGATGTTAGAGGTCAGCACCTTATGGGGGTGTGATTTTGTCCCTGTGGGTATGCCCTCCATGCAGGCAAAGTGCAGCCTTAATTTAGCTTCTGGGGCAGTTCTCAGAGGGTTACCTGGGCCTCAGAAACATTAAATGATTTGTCCTGGGTCACGAAACTAGTTGGCATCAGAGGCGGGGCTGGAATCCAGTTCTTCCTGACTCCATGTGCAGCAGTCACTAATAACAGCCCTTGAAAGGACTTTAGACACGTGATCTCACTTAGCCCTCACAACAAACCTGGGAGGGAAGTGCTGTCAGTCCTGCCGTTTTACAGATTAGGAAACTGAGGCACAGTCACTTCTTAGGCATTTATTGAATGCCAGTGTGTGCCAAGTACCATGCACTGTACATACAGAGAAAGTCAGAAAACAATCCCTGGCCTTAAGGACCTCACAGTCTAATGGGGGTGACAACCTGCAAACACCTTAGTAAGTATCCAAGGCGGTGGAATTTGAACTCGGGTCTTCCGGACCCCAGTCTCAGCTCTTTACCCTCTGTACCATTTACCAGTATCTGCTGTGCCTCTCCAGCAGAGGTGCTCTGATCCCCATTTTACAGATGGGGAAACTGAGACTGAGGGACTGTGTCCATTTTGGAGATGAGGAAGCCGAGGCTCAGGTGGGGGTGATTCCCTACAGACACGTAGATAGGAAGTGGCCAAGGAAGGATTTTTGAAGCCAGGTTATCTTAGTACCAGGTCTAACACTCTTTAAAATGACCATTTAAATCATAGGGGAAAAAATAGTACTTAACTCATAAAAACATACATTGAAAAGGAGCTTAAGTGCAGAGATCCTTGGGAGCCCCAGGTTGGTGTCCCAGCTGTGCCATGTGTGACTCAGGACAAAGCACCTCCCCTTTCTGAGACTCAATTTCCTCATCCGTTAAAAAAAAAAGTGGGGGCTAACATATACTTGCTTGAACTACAGTAGGAGCTTAGGAATTAGTGGCCCTTAGAAGATTTTTACAGATGGGGAAACTGAGGCTCAGGGACTTGCTTAAGCTCACACTGGCATTAAACCCAGCACAGCTGGCATCCACCCCAGACTGGACCCTGGCTGGGTTGTTATGGGGAAACCTCTTCATGCTTTCTAATTCAAAGCACTCGACCTGGGTGCACTGTTACATTGTCTTCATCATTTCCTTTTTATTGTTTCCTGTGATCAGTGTATTTTCAGTTATAAACTTAGTGTTTGACAAGGAGAAGCACCCGGGCTGTGTCTCTTTGCTCACCGACTTTGTCTCAGAGAACTTCCCAGGGTTTCCTCCTTCCCCCAGCCGCCAGTCAGACTCAGTGCTGGATGGTGAGGGGACCCTCAGAGATCATTTAGTCCAGGGATTCTCACCCTGAGCTTGGTTCCTATTTTGATAGCCCGATTTCAGTATAATGGGTTTCCTTTGTAATCCTGGGCATTCAAAAACATTAATATCCTGAGGCCCAGAGAAGGCAAACAGTTTGCTGCAGATCACAGAGTGTACTGGTGATTGAGCCTTGACCTGAAACCAGATGCCCAGCTTTTAGTCAGCCTAGCAGTGAACATTTATCAAGCTCCTACTATGTGCCAGCCATGGTGCTAACCACTGGAGATACAAAAAGGAAAAAGACAGTCTCTATCCTGAAGGAGTGTATCCTCTAATGACAGAGAGAGGTCTCTCTGAGCCTCAGTTTCCTCATCTGTAAAGTCAGGGGGCTGGACTACATGGCTTCTGAGGAAGCCATGCCAAGATCTCCTTCCAGATCTCAGTCTGTGATCCTGTGATGAAAGAGAGAGGTGCATTTCCTCCCTGCTTTTGGAAGGTGGCAGGGCCACCGAGGGACACGGTCCACGGCTGTCGGTTTATCTTACTTGTCTCTTTTTTGTTTATTATGAAGGATGGCTCAGTGGGTAGGAGAGGAGGGAGGGATATATTTGGAAATCAAGGTGATAATAAGACAGAAGACATAGATACAATTTTTTTTTTTAAGAAAAAGTGTTTGAGGCCAGTTGAGATGGGCTTTTGGAGTGTCCATGGGGGAGACGTGCTTCTTAACACAGATGAGAAAAGAAAGGGAAGGCAAGGAAGGGGAAAGAACAGAGGAGGCTCAGGGCCCCTCCCCAGGCTGCCTTCTGCTGAGCCTTCCCTCCTTCCCTGTCCTAGGGCGACTGTGCCCCCATCCCCAGCCTGTAGTCTGGGAGGCCTCACTCAGCATCTCTTGGGCCCTCTCTGTCATTAACAGAAGCCCTGAGACATACTCTGCCTGCAGTATTTTCTTTTCCTCCTTGCATCATTTCCTTCAGATGGAGAACAGAGAAGGCTCGAGGAAAACCTGGCATTGTCCTCAGCTCTGGGTGGTTTTTTAAGGGGGGGAGAGTCAGTGTGTTATTGTGTGGGAGTTCTAGTTTGTGTGAAACAAGATGTACTGAGGATGAGACCATGATGGCTCAGAGAGGGGCTGAAGTGGATTATCTTTCTCCCACCATGACCTGAAAGGATCCCTGGGGGTCCCCAGGATGAGGCTGGATGAACAGTTCCTCCTGGTTCTGGGGGTTCCCCTACCTACTCAGTGCTAGAGGCCAGGCTCAGCATGTGGAGGAGATAGCCCCGACCAATAGGCTTTCCATCTAACCTTCTCTTCACCGCACCTGACCCCATGAGGGTCAGTGTAGCCCGAGAGAGGCTTTCTCCATGAAGAATGGGCCACGACTCCATTTCCTCGTCTGTAAAGTGGGGATAATAATAGCACGATCGCATAAGGTGTTGGAGAATCAAATGAGGTCATCTGTGAGGCGCTTGGCAAACCTTAAAGCTCTATCGCTGTTATGTAACAGGGAGGTGGTGATGGACGGCAGAAGGAGCCCTGGCTCTGGAGTTAAGGGACCTGGGTTCAGATCCTGCTTCTGCTCCTTACTTCTTAGATAAGCTTATACAAATCCCTCATCTGTGAAATGGGATTAGATCATTCCCAAAGCCCCTCCCGTCTCAATTGATGACCTCACAGCAGGCATTCAGATCCTGACTCTGCTTCTTAATAGCTGGGTTATCACGGGAAGTCACTGAGCCTCAGTTGTCTCATCTGTAAACGCTCCAAAGATCCCTTCTCCTCTCAATCCTGTAGATGCCTTCTTGTAGGGGATAGAGGCAAGCGTATCTGTCCCTGTTTTACAGATGAGAGATGCCCCTCGGGCCCTCGGTTTGCTTGTCTGTAAAATAGTGATGTTGGACTCTTAGCCTTCTTTCCATCTTTTTGGGATCCTGTGAGCATTGTGGCACCCTGGGCTGGAGCTGTGAAGGGTTTGTGGTGTTGAGCTCCAGGAGGAACAGCTGGAAATTACTTGCTGTTAGTTCTTTTTCCCCTGATAAATCAGGCAGGCTCCTTCCCCTCTCTACAGCTGCCAGAAGGCAGGGAGTTGCTTCTTCCCTCCTTTCTCCTCTCTTCTCTTTTTATTTTCTTCCCTTTCTCTTCCCTCCCCTTCCTTTTTCTCTTCCCTTTTCTCTTCCTTCCTTTCCTGTCCTTCCCCCACTTCCTTCCCCTTTCTTTCTCTCATCTCCCTTCCCTTTTTCTTCTCTTTCTTTCTCCTCCTCTTTTTCCTTTCTCTTTCCTCCCTTCCCTTCCCTTCATTCCTCTTTTCTCCCTTCCCTTCCTTTTCCCCTTTCCTCCTTTATCCTCTCCTCCCTTCCCTTCCTTGCCCCTTCCTCCCTTCTCTTTCTTTTCCCCTTCCCTCCCTTCTCCGTCCCCTCCCCTTTCCTCCCTTCTCTTCCTTGCCCTCTCCTCCCTTCCCTTCCTTTTCCCCTTCCCTCCTTTATCCTTCCCTCTCTTTCCCTCCTCTCTTTCCTCTCTTCCCAAACAGCCCTTTGAGCATCAGACACCTATAGCTCCTGACTTCCCTCAGTAACACCACTGACTGCTTCTGTAGGACAGTGCTGCCAGCTCCCTGGGATAGGTTTCGAGGAGCAGAGAGCAGGCTTGTTTATGCTGCCACAAGCAGAACATCCCTATTGAGGTCCAGGCAGATTTCAGTGAGCTTCTGACATGGCCAGCACTGCCAAGGTTGGGGCATTCGAGCCCAGTCTAGCTGCCAGCCTTGCTCTGGCCTCTAACCCAACAAGGGGACCCAGGGCAAAATACTTCCTTTTCCCAGTCTCCCGTTGGCCTTAGCCATGTAAATGCTAGGTGCTCAGTAAACAAACAAAGAGACAAGTGATTGGACAGATAAATGAATGAGTAAATAAGCAAAGGCCTTAGTTTTCTCATCTCTTGATGTAGGACCCATCATTCCTGTTGTCTGGCTCACAGACAGTCCAGTGAGGATAAAGGATGAGGAAAACAGCTCATTGTCCACAGAGAGCCAGGTCTGGGCTTGGCTCTGTGCTATTTCCCATTTTTATTAATGACTTCTTATCAGATGTGTGCAGCTGATGCAGGGCTGGGAGGGGTAGCCAATATGCTCTGATGACAATAGCATGAGGCTAGAATGTTGGGCTGGATCTACGAGAATGCACTGGAGTAGGGATAGATTTAGGGTTTTAGACATGCATTCAATCAAAAGTCAGTATAATATGAGGGAGGCCAGACGCCCCCTGGTTTGGAGGAGATTGTTGGGGATGGAGTGCAGACTCACTGAGTCAACAACAGTGGGAAATGACAGGAACACAAGTCTCTTCACCCTTCTGCCCTCTGCCCAGGTCACAGCACGGCTATGTTTGGGGTCTTTAGCTCTGGGCACTACCTTGTAGAAAGGATGCTGATTGATAGGCTGGAGAGTTTCCAGAGCAGGACTCTCAGCATGGTTAAGGGCTTAATACAGTGCTCCAGGGGAATCTGTTAAAGGACCTGGGGATGTTGGACTTAAGAGGAGGAAGCAGGATTCGGGAAAGGCTAGAGAGCTGCCTTAGAGTCAGCTGACCTGTAGAGGCTGAGTGGTCCCAGGCAATTCCCCCAGGTTAACAGACCCTGATGGGCCCGAAATAATAAATGAATGCTTAAAAACTGGAACCACCTACTAAAGTCTTCTAGGAACAGAAAGGCTGTCCAGTGGAAGAGGGATTCACCCTGTCTGCTTGGCCCCAGAGGGTGGGAACAGTGTTGGCTTACTAACTTACTGATGCGTAGAAGTATCCAGAATTGCAGTGGGCCGACTCAGAGATCATGAGCTCTTCCTTCTCGGTCTTCAAGCAAAGGGCTCAGTGACTTCTCTTAAGTGTGTTGGAGAGAGGATTACAGTCTAGGCAGCCTCTTAGGTCATTAAATTAATTCAATTTAGCAAGTTTTAATGCCTACTATGTGCCACATACAGGATATTAACATAAGGAGCTTACAGCTCTGAAGTTCTGTTTCTCTTGATAAACCAACCTCCCTGTACAGTGGCTTGGCAGCCATCTATCTGTATGGCTGTTTTCCTGAATCCCATATCCTATCACCCCAGGCCCCTCAGTACTCCCATGCAGCTAACCCCCTTTGCTCAGTTGGACCCCTGTACCACCTTTTTGCTAGCAGCCCCCCTACTTGCCTTTGTCTGTTTGGACATTATTGCCCCACTCCTCTCTGGCACAGAACCTCTTAAGTAGAGGCTACTTCATATACTCCTCCTCTGTCCTTCAGCTTGGTCCTTTCCTTTGTGCTGGCCTCTTGGATTTCAGTCTCTAGCACTGGATCTCTTAGAGTGGCCCATTTGAGAAGGGTGGTATGGTGTTGGAGATTCGCCCTCTCCATGTCCACCCTGGCCCCATTTCTCCCCTAGCCAGGCAGAAGCAGCCAGTGGGGCCATCCTTCACCAATAGTGACTGTGTAGTCTGCCATATTTGACCTTTCTCCAGCTAGAAGTGTTGAGCTTTAGTGCTTATGGGTGCTTGAGACCCCAAAATGCTGACACTCTGGGTCCTGCCAAATGAATTCGACTCAAGCCTTCTCTCAGCCGAAGTAAAACAAAGTTTATTAAAGATTTGCCATAATGGGTGGGCTCTTTAGGAGTCTAGGTATTCATGACTCGCATGTTAGACAAGTGGGCCAGAATCCTCTGACACAGACTGAATCTGGGCTGGATTGAATCTCAGCACCTTCAGGGAGGCAAGATGGATTGTGGGAGGGTTTGGGGTGGTCTAGAAGAGGGGTCTGGGGAGGGTCTTAAGGAGGACTCTAAGGAGGGTCTTTGATGGAACTGAGGTCAGACTCTAGTAATGAGATTAAAGGTGGGAAGTAGGGGCGGCTAGGTGGCGCAGTGAGTAAGAGCGCCAGCCTCGGAGTTGGGATGACCCGAGATCAAATCCGGCCTCAGAAAATGAGCACCCACACACAAATAATGACTAGCCCTGTAACCTTGAGCAAGTTACTTAACCCCAATTGCTTTAAAAAAAAAAAAGGTGGGAAATAGCTGGAGGCTACCTGGCAATGGAGGTCTAGGCTAGTTTGAGGGCAACAGATTTGGGTATAGATTTTTTTATAGGATCAAGGATGGGAAGTAGCTGGACTATGGAGGGCTAGCCTAGGTTAAGAGTAAGAGATTTGGGCCTAGGATAATGAAAGGCTTATGGCCTCAGGCAAATGCCTCATCAAGTAGGAAGATTCTAGGGGGTTCCCAGAGACTAAACCACATCAGAAGGAGAAGAGGCCAATGACAGCAGACAGATCTCCCTGTCAAAGCCTAGTGTTGTAGACTTGCTATCCCATCTCCTCTATAGCCTGACATCTCCCCATCTCAGAATCCACTGTGTACCCAGGTCTTGGGCTTTAGGGGCCCCCACTTACTAGAATGACCAGCTGCTGAGCAGTGATTTAGATAGGCAGAGGAGAAGGTCCCCTTCCCATCTAATTTCATGTTCCCTGGATAAAAATATTGGATGGAGAAGCCCATACAAAGTCATTTTCCCCAGCCTTACACCTTTCTTAACAATGATTGAACTTTGCATCCCACTAAGTCAGGGATTCTTAACCTTGGATTTCCAGGGGAATTGTAGATAGATTTCAGTGGATCTGGCATCACATCTTTATTTCTATTTAAGAAGTTTCCTTTGTAATCTTAATTCTTTAAAGATTTTCGTGAATTTAAATTTGTGTATTTAAAAATACACAGAGAGAAGAAGTCCATAATACACACACACACAAAAAAAGGTTAAGAACCCCTGCCAAAAGCCACCAGCCCTGGTTATACACCTCTGGCTTTGAGACCCAAGAAGAATTAAGGAAACAGAAAGTGCTTCTCGTAAAGGGTTTTTCCACCAGGTTTTGGCATCTGTTGCTAGGTTTTGTTTATCCTGCGTGAGGCTGGTGTGGCATTTGCACATCCTCAGAGCTCTGTTGTGCCAAGTTTGATTGGATAGGTGGGTGTAAGGCGGAGGTCTGGCCCCTACTCGCTGGCTGGTCCTGCCTGAATGAGGGCGAGCCAGTGACTTTCATTCAGTCTGATGCTTCTCAGGAACTTTCTATGGGGGAAGAGGCTGGGGTTTGAGCAGATCAGCACCTACTGAAGAATAAAAATAAGCTTCTCAGGCCAGATGCTACCATGAGGGATGAGTTGGGCTTGGGAAAGTTGGAGATGGGGGTGAGGGTGGGGACACAAGGCTGGAGACATCTCTATCATCAGGGGAAGTTGGATGGCCTGAAAAGAGCCCCAGCCCATGGGGAGGCAGACTTAGAACTCCTGCTCAGGACCCATCTGCTGAGGCACTGAGGTTGCCATGGAGACTAGTCAGCTAGCTTTCCTCCAAGCAAGCCTCATCCTAGGGGCTCTTGGGACTGACTGGCTCCCAGGGCCTTCATCCATATTATCCCTCCTCCTCCAATTTCCATACCCACAAAAACAGGAATCAGACCTCTTTCTGCTGAGGCTTGCTATTTCTAAGGGACTACAGAGAATACTGCCCCTGATGCATGGCCCTGACCAGAGGGAATGGCATCATCTCTTTGTTTGGAAGTGAAGGGGAAGGATAACTACCAAGTCAGGGTGGTCTTTAGCACTCATTCATCCAATAAATATTTACCAAGTACCTGTTTTTGAGCCAACATAGAGAGCAAGGAAGTACAGTAGGGTGGGGGAGGCTTTGTGAGGTAGTAGAAGAAATTCTGGATTTGGAGTTGGTGTGCCTACATTTGAATACAGGTCTATGTGACCTTGGAGAGGTCATTTACTTTGTTCTCATTTGTAAAAAGAGGCAGCATCATGGGCAGCCAGGTGGCACAGTGGATAGAGCTTCAGGCCCTGAGTCAGGAAGACTCATCTTCCTGAGTCTACATCTAGCTTCAGGCATTTACTAGTGTGTGACCCTGGGCAAGTCACTTTACCCCATTTGCCTCAGTTTCCCCATCTGTAAAATAAGCAGGAGAAGGCAATGGCATACCATTCCAGTATCTCTGCCAGGAAAACCCTAGATGGGGCCCCAAAGAGCCAGACAGGACTGAAATGACTGGAGAACAACAACTTTCTGTCATTAAGTCCTGTGATCCAAAGAACCTAAAACATAGTGCATTGACCTTAATAGTCTAGTAAAAATGATAAGAGGTGAAAAGAGGCAATTTTCTAACGAGTTATAACTTGTTAGCATCTTAAGGAAGGTCCAAAGTGCTATCTATGTTAATTAAGTAGAGGAAGAGATAAATCCTGGCTATGGAGATAGGAAGTAGTCTGGTGGCCCAGTAAAGCTAGGAAGGACCCAAGTTCAGATCTTGCTTCAGATATTTTATAGCTATGTGACCCTACACAAATCACTTAACCTCTTTAGACCTCAGTTTCCTCATCTGTAAAATGAGAGGATTGGATTCAGTGTCCTCTAAAGCATCTTCCAGGTTGAAATTTAAGATCCTGTTGATTAGGAGTTGTACAGGGAGGGCTGGGTGGTAGGAAGGACATTTTGGGGGAAAGGAACTGTAAGCAAGAGCATGGCAGTGGGAACTCACAAGAGCATGTTTGGGAATCAGCTGCTAGTCCAGTCTTGCTGGAGCTCAGGCCACAGGTTTGGCAGTAGTGGGAGGTGAGGGTAGAAAAGTGGTTTGGAGTGCTTATTGTACCAACCGTACTTCCCTAGGCTCCTGGAGAAGGGAAAAGTCCCCCTGAACCTCAGTCTGTCTGTTTGATTCACTTTGCAAGACTCCAGCAGACACAGGCCTATGCACTCTGGTCAGAAACCCTCTATCCTGAGCCAGGAGGTCTCACAGGCCTGTTTTGAAGCTGTGTTTAAGAAACCCACCTCCCATTCTCAGGCTCTATCTCCTTGACCACCTCCCAGATCTGCCCTATTCCTTTTCAATCCCTTGTAGAGCCAGCAGTGATGAAGATACCACCTGTGCACCCCAGGTCTTTTGTACCTTACCCAGGAATTTGTGTCTTTAACTGTGCTCTCTGGGTTCCTTCTGGCAGTATCATTTGTGCCCACACGCAGCCCCAGGAGTGGGAAACAGCCATCCAGTTTGACAGGTCTTGAGAGGGATTGGCTGGCATCCCTTGGATGCATTCTTTGGCATACAAGACTGGGCAGGTCTTGGATCCAAGGCTTGTCCCAGTCACTCCTTTGTTTTCTGAGGGTCCTGGCCATTTCGGTCAGAGAAGCTGAAGATGGGGCTCACATGAGAGGATCCAAGATAACACCTGGGTGTGAATGGTGATGGGCTTGGGGTTGGGGGTGCTGCCAAGATAATAAACCCATAGAATCATGTTCTAGACTGTGGGGATCATTGAGTCTCACCCTCATCATTTTACAGATAAGGAAACTGAGGCAGAAAGCTATTGCTCAGAATCACAATGCTAGAAAGTGTCTGAGGTGGGTTTTGAACCTGTCTTCCTGACATGCCCAGGGCTCCCTCTACTATACCACTGTTGATAGAGGGAAAAAAAGGGAAGATTACTGTCTCCTCCCCAGCACTGACCTCGCCCTGGAACAGTCCAAGAAGAATTAGATGTGAAGGAAAATGGAATCCCCAGTAATAGTAAAAGAATGTTTCTGTGGCTACCAGCCTTGTCTCAACTCCCCAGTGAATACCACAAAGTGGAATTCTATTCAGTTCGACAAACATCTTTGTGTTCAAGCACTGTGCTAAGAGCAGCCCCTGCCCTCATTAGACTTACATTCTACTTGGGGTTGTGGAGGAGAGGGGTATAGCACTGGGGCTGGGGGAGGTACAGCCTGAAGAAATGATGAAAGTGAGATTGTGTGGTTGACCCTGGAGGACTTCCTAGAAGAGATGGTTTGTGCAGCCCTTCTTTAGAAAGTTCCCTTTAGCTGACTTCAGAGTTACTTGATGTTCCTGAAGAGGGAGTTTTCACCTTTGTTGTTGTCCTGGAACCCTCTGGCAAGGCATTCTGGTAAAACCCATGGGTCTCTTCTCAGAATGATGCTTTTAAGAGCATAAAATATGGGACGGATAGGTGGTGAATAGAGCACAGGCCCTGGAGTCAGGAGGACCTGAGTTCAAATCTAGCCTCAGGCACTTAACACTTACTAGCAGTGTGACCTTGGACAAGTCAACCCCAATTGCCCTGCCTTCCTCCCTCCCAAAAGGGGGCAGGGGAAAGAGCATAAAATAAAATAGAGGCTTATAGAGAAAAGCAATCACATTGAAATTACTGTTGTTCTTTAGTCCTTTCTGAGTCTTTGTGACCCCATCTAGGGGTTTCTTGGCAGATACTGGAATAGTTTACTTTACTCCTCCAGCTCATTTTACAGATGAGGAAACTGAGGCCAGCAGGGTTAAGTGATTTGCCCAGGGTCACACAGCTAGTGAGAACTTAGCTAGTAAAAACTTGTGCCCCAAGGGCACCCTGGGCATGATTGCTCCCCTGGCTGTGATCCTCTCTTTTGGTTCCCTTCAGCCAGGGAGTGAAGGAATACAGGCCAGGTCAGCAGAAGCAGCCCTCAGGTCTCATGTTGGCAGCGCTCAGACTCCCAGTGCTGTGCCAAGTCTAGACATCTGTGTGTATTTCTATTCCTCTCTCCTTGCGGAGGCAATGGGAAAGCTGTTGCTTCTCTCCAGCATGGGGGCTCTTGTCATCCAGGCTCTGGATACCTTCCACTCAGGCTGCTCTTCAGACAAACACTCTGCAGGAGCAGAGGAAGAGCAGTGGGAATGCTCTGTATGTCCTCAGCAGGGCTTGTCTGAGGAGCTATCTGCACCCAATTCCCTGGCTTGCTGCACAGAGTGGACCAGAAGGAGCCTCCAGAGCAAGGCACAGGCTCACTCTACCTTGACCTTGGGTGTGAGGACCCGGCAAAGGACATGGGAGGCCCAAACCCGGCCCCTTCTGTGAAGCAAGAGACACCTGGCACCCTGTACAGTGCCCATTCAGAGCCCAAGATGGGAAGAGGCTGCCAGAACCAGGCCAGGGCGGGGGCTGGGTCTCATGGGGGTCTTCTGCTGCCCACATTCCACCCGGCTCTGGAGCCATGTGGCTTACTTGGGTCGGTGTGGGCTCTTTGCATGATAAGAATTCCTTATTTGGTTTGAGCCCCTATTCCAGCGCTTGTTGATAAACTTCCAAAGTCATCCAGACTCAATTTTGCACCATGCTGGTAAATCAGATCAAGAACACACATTTTGGGTTTTAAAAAAAAAAATTAAATTAAAATTATTTTTCAATTATCAGGCTTTTTTTCTTCCCTGCCCACACTGAAAAATAAAAATAAAATTGAGATCCTTGTAACAAGCAGACATAGTTAAATAAAAAAATTCCTACCCTAGTCATATTAAAAAGCTGTGTCCAGTCTGCACCTTGGGTCCATCACTCGTGTCTGAGGTGGTAGCAAGCTTCACCAGGGGCCATCTGGAATCATAAATGATTATTGCAAAGAAGCAGCATTTTAAAAATGAAACATTTAAGTAGGATTCAACCCCCCCCGTCATTGCACCTTTTTTCTCCCTTTGTTTCCTTCTCATTCTTTTCTCCCCTCCATCTTTCAGGCCCCCTTTGCTTTCTGAGATCCCCCTTCCTGTCCTGCAGTAATGCCTTCTCCCACATCTCTCACATCCCAACCCTTAGGGGTGCAGCTGCCCTAGAGCAAAGGCACATCACCTTGGGAAATGAGGTCCTAGAATGGTCTATAATCTTCTTCCTCAGGGCTAGCTGTTAGTACTTGACAAAGTGGTTTTCATGTTATCTTATTTGGTCCTCATTACAACCTGTGACTGTTATCCCCATTTTACAGAGGATAAAAGTGAGACTAGAAAAACTTAAGTAACCTGCTTAGAGCCACACAGCTGGTCAGTGTCTTTAGAGGTAAGATTTGAATTCAGGTCTTTCTGACTCCCAAGCTCAGTGTCCTGCCAACTATAGGCCACATAGCTGCCAAATCCTATGGGCCCTGTCTTTGAGACATGGAGCCTCATGGGACAGTCTCTCTTTACCCAAAGAAGTTGGGTTCTCCTGGGAGGAGTTCTGGGTATTTTTCTGGGAAATATTCCATCAGATTTCGTCTTAGCCCAGGGAGCAGCAAACTGATCAGCCCAGCAGACCTGCAGAGGTCAGCAAAGCATTCCTAGTAGAACCCGAGTGCAAGCAGGCAGGCTTGGAGATGAAGTGACTTCCCCTTTCCGAGTCCTCTAAGCACACAGTGTCTCCTGGGCAGCCCACTGCCTCCTTCCTCTTCCATTCAGAGCATCCTTCACTACTGAATCATGTAAAGTCAGAGCTCTCAGGACCTCTCACGGCTAGTCCAACCCCCTCATTTTACAAAGGCAGAACCTCTTGTACCATTCGTTTGCCAATTAATTACATCCTTGCCTTGGGTATAATTATGTGTTATTACTTAACTCTCTTGTCATTACCTATCTTTTCACCCGTGTATACTTGGTTTCCCTCACTTGTTAATCAGTCCATAGAGCAGTCTTTATGCCAGGACAGTGACCCCTGCTCTCAAGAAGCTTACATTCTATGGTACTGACTTTTTCTCCCTGCTTAGTCTAGTGCCTTGTGCTCTGTAAGAAATACTTGGTTGATTGGGGGCAGTGGGCAGTGTCTGTACGGACCAGCCAATGCCACTCCCAGGTTAAGGCTCTTACCCCCTACCCCCAATTCTGGCTCAGTTAGAGGCTGACATTCAAGGAGCATTTACCCCAGGGATGAGGGGTGGTGCCAGCAGGGCGCTGGGCACAGATGGCAGGTGCTGTTGGCTTCCATTGTGCCCACATCCCCAGAGAGTGTCTGCAGCAGTCAGACCTAGATCCCCATTGTGGGCTAGGGAGGGAGGAGAGCAGAAAGGGGGGCAGGCTGGGAAAGCTGAGCTGGGGAGAGATTGCCGCACACAGAGCTCATCTTCACATCTTTGCCTTTGCTTCCCATTTGGCAGAGAATGCCCTAAATAAACATCACAGGAGTCACAAGGGGAGCTTTGTTTCTCTCAGCCCCTGGCTGATAGGTCTACACACGTGCTCATGGCCGTTTGCAAATAGCACACGTGACAGCAATTAAAAAGGCATGTGTCTGGGAGGGGGGTGGAAATCATATGCATTTGGGCCATGGGAGGTGTGATTCCCTAGTGTTGGGGCTCCCTTTTCTCTCCCTTGTCTCTGTCCATCCTGACCTCTTGGGTCATGGAATGTAAGCACCTCGAAAGCAGGATAGGGACCGCTTCATTTATACCCAGGTATCCCTAAGAGACCTTTAATCAGTGATCCCCAAATGTTGAATGAACGGGAGAGAAGGCTGGTGATAGCCAGCCGAGTAGCATTCATCAGTCTTACTCTCCCTTGTTCTCTGTAGCCTGGGCTGCCTGACTTTGGGGAGAGGTCACTGTGCCTTGGGAATCACTGTGCCTTGGGAAGTTATAGCCTTGGTCTAGATCAGAGGTTCTTGACCTGAGATCCTAGCCCCCTGCCGAGGGGATTATGGGAGGCGGTATCAGTGGACTGGTTGGTTTGCTTGTTTTTCAATACCGTTGGCTTCCTTGGCAGTCATTTAAAATCATTAATGTGAGAAGGTTTCCCAAGACTTGCCATTGAGGAAGGTGAGGGAGCCCTGGACCAGACAAGCTTAGAGGCATCCCACAGAGAACATCCTCTAGGACGCTCTCTGTGTCAGCTCTTCTGGCCTCTGGTGTGCTTTGGTGCTGAAGGAGTTAAGGGGGGAAGAAGAGGAGGAGGAAGGGGCTGGATTATGTATCCCAGCTTGTCAAACTTTATTTAGTAAGCCTTGGAGAGAGGAAGGCAGTGTTTGGGAGGGAAAGGCAGGCTGTAAAGGGTTAAAGGCAGGAGGGGCGGGGGTGGGGCAGGGGGCGGGCCCAGCGATGGGTGAGCTCCTCCTCTGGGTGACTTCCTTCAGCGCTCAGTGGAGGGGGGTGTGGAGAGGGCGGGCCGGGGGTGGGGGAAGCTGAGGCGAGATGCTCCCCAGTGCTCAGCTGCCTGCCCGCCTCTCGCCAGCTCACTGCGCCCTCTGCGCTCTGGCGCACTGAGGATCCTGATAGCCTAGGACGTGTCTAACGCCCGGGGAGGGGAGAGGAGAGGAGAGAGTGGCGAGCCAGCCCTGGCGTGCTTGTCCCGTCCCATCCTGCCTTCCCCCCGGCTTGGAGCCTCTGGCTGCATTGCCTAAGCCACGCAGGAGGGAGGGAAGCAGGCAGAGGAGAGGAAGACGCCCGCCACGATGGGGGCTTCTCCCAAGCTCAAGTAACATTTTTCCAGGGCAAGCTTCCCAGTTGGGGCAGAGGTCTCTCCGCCGCACACAGCCTCGTCCTCTGCTCGAGAACCAGCCCAAGAGATCCTCGCCACTGGGATTTCCCTCTGGGCAGGAGGCTCACTCCCTTCCGTCGCCCACAAGCCAGTTTTGAGGGCTCCCAGGCAGTGACTGAATTTGTTTCTTTTGCCCCAAGCCGGGCAGGAAGGGCCCTGGCCAGGGAGGGGGGTGGACCGCCAGAATGACGGACATCCTAGCCCAGCCAGACTGCAACCTGAACTCTGTATGTGAGCCATTGGAGGGCTGCTGCCTGGAACGGATTGAGGAGCCAGGAAGCAAGCGGCCCCCCAACACAGGAGCCCGCCTCTGGGGCCGGGTACGAAGCAAATTGCTCCGCCAAAAGGTGCCATCTGTCTGTCTGTCCCTGTTTCTTGGGGGGCAGGGTGGTACTGAGGAACCTGGCCACTGGCAAAAGGAGGGAAAGAAAAGTGGGGAGCTTTTTAGAGGGGGCTCCCCCTCTTGAGCTGTTTTAGCAGTTGCTTCTCCTCCAGGAAACACTCCCCACCCCCAGAAGTCCACAATCATCTTACCTGGTGTCTCCTTGGCTGGGCAGCCTTAACACCTGCAAACCCTGGCAAAGCACTCTCCTGTGCTGGGAGTGCCAGTCCGGTGACTCCCCAGGAATAATGTTTGGATGGGCTGAAGAAGAGGGAGGGGCTGTACCAAATTGTGTTACATGATGACTAATGGTGGTTAGCAATAGCCCCCACCCCCGCTATAGCTTTCTCTGCATCTGGCCAAGTCTTGGGAAGGTGGGGGCAGGTTTTCTCTTATGTGGGAAAGAAGGACCCCCTTTGCCCAGCTCCTGTGTCTGGGTGAGGAAACCAGGCACACAGACTCTGAGTGGGTTATTTTGGGAGCAAAACCCTAGCTTCTCACAGTGACCATGGGGAAGCTGAGGAGGTGGAAGGGTAAAGAGTGAGGGTCTGCAGAGGAAATGCTGCTTAGTCTCTGGTGAGGGGGCCAGGCTTTTCAGCTCTCCCACGACCCTATTCAGAGCTAAGTCAGTGCTGTCTGTTGCTCTTTGCTTGAAATGACCCCAGTGGGGCATGGAGTCCTGGGGGCTTCTCAGGCAGGCAGGGGGAACTAGACGGGGAAGAGGTCAGGGTGGGCTGGTTGGGTACAGATCAGGGAAATGGATGCTCTTCTTTTGTGGCATGCCAGAGCCAGAGAGTCAAGAAGCAGGCTATTGTGTAATGAGGGAAAACATTGAACCAGAGAAGATGGGTTTTAGAGCTCTGTGCCACATGGCAGGTGACCTCTCTGGGTCTGGTTTTCTTCTCCTCTGTCCAGTGAGGGGGTTCATCTCCATCACTTTACAGCTTGTAACAGAATGGGAGTCTGGAATCTGGGGAAGCCAGTTTCTTCATTTTCTTTGTTTGTGCCAGCCAAGCAAGGGAATGGATTGGGTGTCAGAGAGAATGCCAGTGTCCTCTGTGGCCCAAGTGCCCTAGAGGACAGAGGGCTGCATCTAGATGCAGATGAAGCTGGCGGGGGGGGGGGACTTTCTTCAGTCTCCCCATCTGCTGCTGGCTACTCTGTATGTGCATCCTGGCTTCATGGGTGGAGAGCTGGCCTCTGTGTCTACTTCAGGTGCCCCTTGGGACACCTCCTGGTTGCATGGCTCTGGGTAAGTGACTTAGCTTCTTGTTGCTCTGGGCAGCTCTGATGCTCTGGGCAGCTCTGATCTAAAGAGAAGGTGCTGGCCTTCCTTGGGAGGACGTTTCCTCACCTGGGGGTTTCATATACCAATGAAATCTCAGGTGCAGGTCCTGTCCTCTCCATGGATTTCCTTGTTAGAATTTAGACCCCTGAAGGGCAGAGACTCTTTATTCCATCTGTGTCTCTGAGTCGTTTCAGGTCCCCCCCATGGCTGGCACATAGTAGGTACTAAATAAATGATTGGTAGTTAATAGATTGACCTAGGCCACAGGTCCTGCCTGCAGAGCTCTCATTTCTCCACTTCATTCCTCAGCGCTGCCTACTGGGACCCCTGGGCTGGAGGTGTCCCTGGGGGTGCTTCTTCTCCCAGGTCCTTGGCATCTGCAGGGGTTGGGGTGGGAGCTGGGTTTGAGGTTCTGTACTAGCCACAAGGATCATCTCACCCAGGGGAATGTTGCCTTTTTTTAGTATTCTGGCCCCCCTTTGGCAGCACTCTGATGAAGCCTGTGATCCTCTTCTCTGAATTTTTTTTTTAAATGATTCAAGGAAGTGTTAAGTTTCAGTTAATGGAAATAAAGATGTCATTTTTCCCCCATCCAAGTCCATGAACCCCACCCCGAAATCTATCCATGGGTCACTTGGGTCTGTGGACTCCAGGCTAAGAACTCTAGATTTAGGTGGGGAAATTGAGGCCCAGAGAGGATGGACTCTGGAATATTGATTTAGGGGACAAGTATGCCCTAGCGAAGGTGACATCCACCCTGGGAAGTACTGGGTAGCCCTGCAACATGAGCAGCTATGTCCCGGCCCCCATCTCACCTTGAGCCTCTTTGGGGACCAGGCCTCCAGGGCTCTGATGTCCCCCTGGTTGCTGAGGCAGCTGTCTGTGGCAGTCGGCCTGGTGCCAGGGCCCTCCCACTCTGCCTCGTCTGCCCTGCTTATGCTCTGTCCTCCAGTGGCGCAGCGGCCCTGAGCTCCCTAGCATCCTGGCCTGGAGCCACCTCCCCGACAACACTCTCCCAGCCATGGAGGTAGATGATGACTCAACTTTTATAGGTTTACTGAACAGAGGCTACCAAAAGAGGAGCTCTTGAGGCTTACCTTACACCTGAGTGAGGTGTCCTGGGGTGAACTGAGGGCCTTGCCAGCTCTGCAGGGTCCTTTTCTCCTTTAAGCCTCAAATTTTCCATTCATTTCCTAGCTCAGCTCTCCTTGACTCCTTCTCTATGGCTTGGATTGTCACCAAAATAAGGCAGTGGGGTATAGTAGAGAGAGCCCAGAGGACTTGGGTTCAAATCTTACCTTTGATGATCCCTTAACCTGCCTAGGCATCAGAATCCCCATGCATAAAATGAGAAGCTACGGGCGGCTAGGTGGCGCAGTGAATAGAGCACTAGCCCTGGAGTCAGGAGGACCTGAGTTCAAATCCGGCCTCAGACACTTAACACAAAAACTAGCTGTGTGACCCTGGGCAAGTCACTTAACTCCAATTGCCTTCCAAAAAGCAAAATAAATAAATAAATAAAATAAAATGAGAAGCTGCCAACTTCTAGCCAAAGATCTGTGATGTGGAGCTTTGGGAGTCAGAGGACCCAGGGTCAAATCCCTCCTCTAGGGCTTAGTACCTGTTTGACCTTGGGTGAGCTATTTGATCCCACCTGGGCCTCTGGTGTTTTGTAAAATGAGGAAGTTGAACAAATGGCCTCTGAGTTTCCTTTCCCTTTGAATCTAGGATGCTGTGTGGGCCCTAAAAGGAATACTCGTGCTGTTCACGTTCAGAAAACTAGAGTCCTAAGCCTGGGAGTGACTTAGAGATCCAATCATTGAGGTCAGCCCCCCTCATATCACAGAGGAGGAGAGGCTCAGAAGAAGATTCTCACTCGAGAGCCAAGAAGGGGCTTCAGAAGCTGAATAGTCCAACTTCTACTTGATACATGAAGACACTGAGTGCTTTGCCAGGGGTCATCCAGGTAGTAAGAGTTAGAGGTGGCATCTTAATCAACTGCAGAGCCAGTCTTTGCGCAAGGCAGCACAGGTCATACATGGCAGGACCTACATTTGAACCAGGTCCTCCTATCTCTAAACCCTCTGCTTGCTTTCTTGGTTCCACCCTGCCTTTTTCTGTAGAGCTGCTCCTGAGGTGAGCGGGTCTGCAAGCTGGTAAGACTGGCTCCCCAAGGCAGCGCTGCTGGGTCACTTCAGCTCATCGGTCACATGGTGGCTCTCTCAGCAGCAGCACTGGTTGGCACACATGATTCAGAGGCTGACTCAGTCCCCTGGCATTCTCTCTATGACAAAATGGGTCAGTATTATAGATGCAAGTGTTTGCCTGGTAACCAAGTGGGGTTTGCTCACCTGTTTCTGCCTTCCTGCCTGCAAGCATACTTTCCAGCCAGGTCTGCTGCCCACCTCTCTTTTCCCACTGCTGCATTAACCTATTTTTCCCAGAGCGGCAGTGGCAGCCTGGGCTGAGGGGCTGGCCCCTCCCTGGGGAGGGATTAAACAGGAGATTTATCAGGAGAGCTTGCTCAGTGGTTAACTCTTGACAGTTCCCAAAGCTGCCTGTCACTGGGAGGTAGATGCTTCATTTCATGATCTTTGCCCCAAGGATTCAGTGCATCTGATTTGCCAGAAATACCCAGGTTCTTCCTATTCCCTTTTAAAGGCTTCAGGAAGCCATGAATGAGTCACCAGGAGACCGCTTGCTGAGGCTAAAGTCTCAGTGTAGAGAGAAACATCACAATATTGAATCCGAATGTTTAAAATAACCTGTGTGTAGCTGTAGAACTTCGACCAGAGGGCTGAGTTAAGGAAATCAGCTTCCTCCCTTCCTGTGTAGTCTCATGGGAAGGCAGTGTAGCTCAGTGGAAAGAATTCTGAGACTGGAGTCAGAGGATCTGGATTCAGATTCTGCCTGTCGAGTGTGACACTAAACAAGTCCCTTCACCTCCTAGAACCTCAGGTTTCTTGTCTATGAAATGAGGGTGGATGGACTAGGTGGTCTCTTAGCTCCCTTCTGGCCTCAGAGATGTGATCCCCTCATCCCTCTCCCCCGGGTTCCCCTGAGAGTCACAGACCAGGCTCTCCCCTCGAAGCCCTGGGCCCAGCAGTGACCTTGGCACCGTTAGCCCCTCCTGCTCTCTCCCTCACACTGAATGCACCTTCTTCCTTTCTTTGCAGCAGTGACATAGGCATAAATCAGGGGAAATCATACAGACAAGCATTTCATTTGGACCTTTTTTTTCCATTTTCATTTCCTGTTTTTTTGTGTGTTTTCTTTTTGTCTTTAAACTTGCTCATAGACAATAATTTATCCCTACCAGATGACTGAGAAGAGACAAAGAACCTATTCATCTATACCCATGCCTGAGACCTTTCCCCTTCCCTTCCTAATCAGTGTAAGCTCCTTGAGGGCAGGGGTGGGGGGGTTATTTGTCTTTGTATCTCCAGTGCCTTGCGTAGCTCAGCTGGTGGTGCAGTGGACATGGGTAGAGAGGTCTGGGACTGGATTCAGGAAGACCTGAGTTCAGACACTGCCTCAGACGCTTCCTAGGTAATGTGACCCTGGGTAAGTCACTGACGTTGCCTACCTCAGTTTTGTCAGCTGTAAAATGGGGGTCATAATAGCACCCGCCCTGAAGGCTTGTTTTGAAGATCAAATGAAATACTATTTGTCAGAAGTGCTTAGCATAATGTCTAGCCCATAGTAGGTGTTGATGACACCGTGTCTGAAATGTGTTGTAGAGTTGATGTTCCTAAGCTTTTCTGTGTCCTGGTCCCCTTTGACAGACAGTCTGGTGAAGCCCATGGATCGTTCCTTTCTCAGAATACTGTCTTTAGGGGCATAAAATAAAGTGTGTAAGATTGCAGAGCACAGCCAGTCATGTTGAAATAAAGATGTGCTGCCTTCTATTCCTCGTTCATAGAGCCCTTGAAATCTACCCCTAGACTCTCTGCAGCTTTAGAGAAAAGAACTATAGGATGAGTGTGTGGAAACCTCCAGCCCTGTATCAGCATCACAGACACCTCAGAAGATGCTTGCACTTCCCAGTTGGTCCAGCCTTGAGAGTTTCAGGCCTCTGACAAAAAGTCAGGCCTCTCCCAAAGGTGCCCTTTGTGTAGAATTAGCATAAAGTAGAAGCAGAGAGGGAACCATCAGCAGAGCCCTTGGAAGGAAGGGCCTGAGCACTGAGGAGGCCGAGTCAGATGCTGCTTCCGCTAGCATTGTCTCTAGTCTCCCAGGTGACCATATGAGTCTGGGAATTCCCAGTGACCAGAAGGACTCATCCTTTTACCCTCAGGGCTTGGAGAAAGTGAACAAATGGCCCTTCTCAAGTGTGTCAGGCTGAGCAGTCTGATGGGTCCTCCTAGAGCCGCAGATTGTGGGAACAGCTGTTGGTCCTCCTTGGAGGTGACTCACAGTTTTTGAAGAGTCACTGAGGGAACTCTCTGGAAGAACCAGCAGCACCATGGAGCAGCTCCTGTGGCACCGTTAGCCCCTCCTGCTCTCTCCCTCACACTGAATGCACCTTCTTCCTTTCTTTGCAGAGGTGGGGGACTGTGGGTGTGAAGTACTGCATGTACTGTCAGGGGTGTTGATGCCTGCTTTTTTTTCCTCAATCTTTTTTTTGTTGTTGTTATAAGGAAAGGATGTATATATGTGTGTGTACATATATATGTGTGTTATGTATGTATATACACACACCCATTTCCATATATACACCTATATATGGAAATGAAGATGATATAAAAACAAGTGATGTCAAGACAGTTTTTAAGAAGGCAGCTGTGTGTCATAGTGGATAGACCACTGGCCCTGAAATCAGGAGGACCTGAGTTCAAATCCAACCTCAGACATGCACTAGCTGTGTGACCCTGGGCAAGTCACTTAATCCCGATTGCCTCCAAAAATAAAAATTCTATCTCAGACTCAGTGGCATAATCTATGCAGATTATAAGGCTATGACCCCATAGATATGTCTCTGACTTTCCTAAATATTTCATAATCTTGCTATGAACCTCAAGAACATATTAATAGAATAATAGTCTTTTTGGGAGCTTTAAGCACAATACCTGGCATATGTAGCAGGAATAGTATCTAGACTAGAATAGTTGACATTCATATCACACCTACTGTGTGCTGGACACTTTGTTAAGTACTTTATAATTATTATCTCATTTGATCTATTACAACAACCCTGGGAGTTACCCCCATTTTACAGATAAGAAAACTAAGGCAAACAGGTGAAGTGACTTACTCAGGGTCACACAGCTAATAAATGTCTGAGGTCAAATCTGAATTTAGGTCTTCCTGACTCCAGGCCTGGGGCTCTGTCCCTTGGGCCATCTAGGTAACCCCTATCTATTTGAACAATTCATTTCCACTGTTAGATAGATCTCATTATCAGAAGGAGCCAAAGTCAACATTATGTTTATATTTTTCAGCCACTAGCCCTCTGGGACCAGTAAACCTAGTCCCTTTTAGGAATGGCAGATAACACAATGACTGTGTGACCCTGGACAGGTTAGCTTAACCTCTTGGTGCCTGAAGGCAGCTCTGAGTCTTAAATTGACAGACAGGTCCTGAGCTGCCTGGTGGGGAGAATTTCTTCCCCCAGGAATTCTCTACACTTCAGAAATCACAGCTCTGATCCAGGGTTAACATAACCCTGCTTTGATTGGTTCCTCCTCTCTTGGAGGTGAGTTGGTATAAAGCAGGCCCCAGCTCACTCTCTGGGGCCAGCACCTGGCCATATAACAGTGCCTGCCCCAGATACATGCACAGCTTAGGCTAACTTAACAATAAACTCGATTGCCGTAGAACTTGAAAGTTCACAAAGCACTTTCTACAGGAGCCAGATGGGGTAGGGGGGTCGTATGCTTCTTATTTCCCCATTTTTACAGACAAACAAATTTGACTATTAAGGCTAATTAATTATTAATATAGAAAACCCAGCTATTAAGGTTAATTAACTATTGATTGACAACTGTTGACTAATCTCTCTCTGGGCACACCACAGGACCATTGCCCTAACACTCCATGTAGAAGAAAAAGCCTGTGCAGGAGACCTAGAAGGGAGTTATAGTGGCCACCCTGTCTGCCTGCCTCCCTGTATTTTATATCTGAGAACATGGAAGCCCAGAGACGTTAACTAGATTGTCTGAGCCCACACAGGGAATAAAATGGCATATCTTTTGACCCCCAATCCAGAATCCTTTCCACTGGGACACTGCCACTGGGAGGCACCCAAATGCCCCCCTTTTCTACATGGGTAATAATAGCTAACATTTCAGTAGCTCCTACTATGTGCAGGTCTAGTGCTAAGCACTTTGGAATTATCTCAGTGGATCCTCACAACCCTCCTGGGAGATAGGTACCATCATTATCTAATGTTACAGATGAGAACACTGAGGCCCTGAAAGATTGTGACACGCCCCCCCCAACTCCCAGCTAGTCAGCCGCAAGAATACAAATAAACCCTCCTAGCATTTAAGAGGCTGCCATATGGAAAAGGGCCTGTGGCAACTCTGCTTGGCTCAAGAGGCCCCATCCAATGGGTGAAAAATAGTGCAAGGCAGATTTTGGCTCAAGAGGAGGAAGACCTCTTGACAACTGGAGCTGTCCAAAAGTGGAAATGAGCTGCCTCGGGAGATAACAAATTCCCTGTCACTGGTGAGCGGAGGCTCCACTGCCATTTGTCAGGGATATTTTGAGTGATTCATGAATCAGATGGGATGATCAGGAATGGCCCCTCCCACTCTAACACTCTGGAAAGAGGGCTGGATGTGCAATCAGAGGTCTTATTTGCCCTCAGATTTCTCACCTGTGAAATGAGGGACCTCTAAGGTTCCTTTCCACTCCAAAGCTGGGATCCTGTGACTTTAAGAACTCCTTTTAATTTGAATGCCCTCATTAGAGAAGCATGAAGTTGACATACGAGGGGTCTCAGAGGAGGCCTGCACAGCCCTTGGGTAGGCCCACTTCTCCTCCGATGAACAGCAGCAGAGATTTTCTTCTCTGAAATCTTCCAGAAAAGGAGACTCAAGTTCCCATCAGCCAACAATTCCTTTTCTTTCAGAAAGGTTTTCTTTTAAACAGGGACCCCCTGCCAGTGTGTTGCTTCTGGACCTGGAGTCGATGTCGGACTCAGACCTGGGAGGTCAACCTTCTGTTGGGTCATTGTTCCAGGCCACTCTTTGCAAAGTTCCCCTTCCTTCCTTGCTGTTTCCAATGGGGTCAAAAAGGTGACCAGCTGTGGCAAAAGCCATTTCTTTCTTAATCAGGCACTTGAACTCAGTTCAGCAAACATTTATTAAACATCAACTACATGTGAGGTCCTGAGCTAGGATGCAAGCATGACAAGTGACATAGCCCCTGCTCTGCTCTCCCTGGGATGTGGACATACTAAGTTGTTGTTCAGGCTTTTCTGTCCCATGCGACTCTTTGTGACCCATTTGGGGTTTTCTTGGCAAAGATACTGGAGCAGTTTCCCATTTCCCTCTCCAGCTCATTTTACAGATGAGGAAACTGAGGCAAACAGGGTTCCCCCCCTCCCCATAGCTTTGGAGTGTAACCAGGTATTGCAGGAATGGCTTTCATGTTTGTTGAGGGTCTTGAGAGCTGAGTTTGCTTTCCAAGGTAGAGGACTAGGGCTCGGGGTGGGGCTGGGGGGCAACCAGACCTCAGAGCAGTGGAATGAGCCGAAGTGAGTAAGCCCATCCAGTCAAGTGCTTGGGGAAGAGGCGGTCCTACCCAGCAAGGAAGCTTCTGTGGGCACTGCTGTGGTGTGATGTGGAGGTGGGGGCCCTACAGTGTTGGTCAGAAGGAGGAAACAGCATCTCGGGTTTGAAAAAGAAAGCTCTTCCCCTCCCTGACCAAAGACCACAGAAGAACTGACTTTATCTGCTTTGCTGCTGAGCTGAGAGGTACCTGGAAGAGCAGGGCATGGATTTTCCCCCTCCATCCCCAAACAGATCTAGGGGGGGCAGGAAGGGAGGTACCACTGATGGATATGCTCCAAAGTGCCCCCAGTCTCTTCCTTTGCCCCCTCAGCCCCTACCCAGTGAGATCACAGACCCCTGTACCTTCCCCCATCAGCAAGCATTTATTAGTTGCCTGCTATGTTCCAGGCACAAAGGTGTCATGGTCATGGTCTTGACCACTCCCAGTATTGAGGGCTCTTCTGCAAAAGGCCTTCTGCCCCACCCCCAGCTGCTAGAGCCTTGCCTTTGAAGGTACCTTCTTTTTGTTCTATGTGTATCTTGTATACACTTATGTGTGTGTTCTGTCTTCCCCTTAGACTGTAAGCACCTGCAGGTCAGGGACTGTCTTTTGCCTCTTTGTTTCTCCAGTGTTTAGCACATAGTAAGGGATTGGTAAATGCTTATTGACTAACTAATTCACTCTGTGATCATGGGCAGGTCATTTCACATAAGACCTTTCTTAGTCTTCCCTTCTATAAAATGAAAGGGTTGGAACAGATGCTCTCTACAGCTCTCCCGCCATTGACCACAGCCCAGACTCTTAATGACTTCTATGCCTAGGTCCAGCCTGGTTACCAGGTATTCATTGAATGAATGCCCATCTGCCCCACAATGTGGGGAGGGTACGGAAGCAAACTGGGCTTGGGAGAGGGAGTGGGTACTAGAGAGAATTATCACTCCATCAGCTAATATAAATGCATCCAAGACACTACAGGTGTCCCAGGCCATAACTGTGACCGGTGACTTAGCTAATAGAGCCTTGAATTTAAAATTAGGAAGACCTGGGTCAAACACTCAGTAGCTTTGTGACCTTAGGTAACCCATTTAACCTCAACATTCTTATTGGTAAAATGGGCATGATAGTACCTGCTGTGGCCCTTACCTCCTAGGGTTATTTCAGGATCAAATGAGATCATTTATTCTGTTTATTAAACATTTATTAAGAGCCTTCTGTGTGCCAGGCACTGCTAAATGCTGAGGTTACAAAAAGAGGCCAAAGACAGTGCTTGCCCTCAAGGAGTTTCCAGTCTAATAAGGGAGACAACATGCAAACAAATGGATACATTTGCTCTGCAGACCTTAAGAGGCTTGATTAATATGATTGGAGGTTTTCAGGAATTTCACTGGTAAACCTCTTGCTGGGTCTTCATCAGGGTCATGAGCACTGACAGTGGGAGTCCCCTAAGCTTTGTCCTGGGCTCCCTCGCTCCATCCCTCCATGATCTGTCTCATTGGCTCCCATGGGTTCAGTTATCCTGAGATCTGTACGTCCAACACTAGGCCCTTTGCTACGTGCCCAAAATGGAATTCAGTATCTTGCCCCCCTCCTTCTCCCCAGTTTCCCTATTGCTTCCTCTAATCAATCAGCTCTGCAACCTCAGGCTTTACCCTCGGCTTCTCACTCACATTCACCCCATGTTTCATCCGTTGCTAAATCTGTTTGCTGCTTCGCAGCATCTCTTATGAAGGTCCCTGTCTCTCCTCACATGACCCCAGTTCAGGCCCTTACTGCCTCACATCTGAACAGCTACAATGGCATCTTGGCGGGCCTTACTGCCTCCAGCATCTCCCCACGACAATCTATCTTTTAATTTCCCAGAAGGTTCAACTCCAGTGACTCCCTGTTATCTCCAGGTTCAAATTTAAAATTCCCTGTCATTAAAAGCTCTTTCACAGCCTGACCCCTTCCTGCCTTCCTTGCTTTCTTACCCTCTTAAGTGACCACTTGGGAGGTAAAGAAGACAGAAGGAAGTTGAGCCCAGCCCTTCAGACCCTAGAATCAGTGCAAGTCCCACTGTCCATGACCTGTCTCCCCAGCCAAATCATAAGACCCAAAAGGATAGGTCCAATACCCTTCTCTCTCTTCATATCCCCAGATCCAATTCATGGTGCTTTGCATAGACTAAGAGCGTGTTGATTTAGTTGGGGCCTATCCCATGTTTACTCACCTGTGACGTTGCTGAAACTGCTGGCTAGAATATATGCTCTTTGAGGGCAGGGGCTATCTCATTTTCTTTCATATGTATATCCTTAGCACCTGGCAAAGACAGGTACTTAACAGATGTGCCAGCTGGTGGATGACGCTGGCCATCTATGGAGTGGCTGGTTCAGCAGCAGCAGGGACATTGAAGTAGGCATGCAGTAACTTTCCTGTGTGCTGTGGCCAGTGCGTCACTCAATCTGGGGCAAAACAGATGGGGTAGCAGCTTCCAGAGAAAGCATTGCTGTTCAAGGAGCTGCCTTCTTGGGGCAGAGGGGTCACCTGTGTGGCAAGAACTCTCAGGGGGGACAGGGCAGCCATGCCTGGGAAGTCTGGGCTGGCTCAGGGTGTACAGACTACGTGGGGCTGACTGTTGGAAGGGTCTCTCCAACTCTTTCCAAACTGCTTCTCTCCAGGTGCAAGGATTGAAAGTGTCCTTGCAGCCAACAGGGAACAGGGTCCTTCCTGAATAGCTTTCCAAGGAATTTGGCCTCGTCTTTAAACCTAACTTAAAGTTTCCATGTCAGGACCCCTGCTGGCCCCTTCCCTTGGCTTTGACCTTCAGTGCTGTTTCCTGACCTTCAGAAAACAGGCAGCTGAGCCAGGGAAGGCCTGGCCACACCAGGCCAGCTCCCTGAGGATTTCCTTAGAGAATAGTGTGATCATATGTGTACTTCCTGGATATAGTGAATGCCTTGCACGTTTTCTTCTGAGATGCCAATTCCTTCTGCCCTTCATTCACCCCCCTCTTGCCCTCTGACATAATTATAGGATCATAGCTTTAGAGTTGAAAGGGACAGAGAAGGAAACTGAGGCAAAGAGGAGTAAAGAGGAATAAGTCACCTGCGAAGGCTCACACAGCTAGGAGGTTTCTGGGGCAGAAGATGATCTCTTGGCATTGAATTTTGGTAGTTAGACTGGTTCCCAGGGCCCTAGCCATGTAGCAAAGCCCGAGAGGTTTGGAGGTGGAGGGCATGACAGGTTGGTGGCAGTCAGCAATGGTGAATGGCCTTGCCCAAAAGAGACAGGTTAACTTAAGGGTCATGCAGAGGTTTGCGGGACTTTCTAAGACCCCAGATGCTGGCCTAGGTCCCCCCTGGCCCCCGCAGGCTCAGGGACTCTGACACCAGCAGCTCTAGCATAACCTGAAACATTTGTTCTCTTTCTCTCTCATTAGTTTATTGGGGCAGGGGGAGTAGGGAGGCTTGGAAAATGGTGATTGGGAAGCAGTGTCCTGGCTCCACACCAAGCAGAAAAAAGGGTTAAAAACCAGAAGGGGATAGGGCTTAGCTGGAGGAATGCAGAGTGTGCTGGGGAGAGCAGGTAGGCGGTGCTGATGGGGCTAACCTGGATTTAATAAAGGCTGCATTCAGAGCCCAGCTAAACCCCTTCCATATGTGCAACTCAGGGACTTCAAAGTTCTATTTAGGTGGGAGGGAAGAGGAAAGCCGGGGGGAGGGGGGAGAGAGGGGCCAGAAGCCAGAGTTGTATGGAATGGAGTTCCAGAGGGTGTGTGAGTGTGCGTATGTGTGTGAAAGGAAGGTGTAGGGGCAGGATGGACAGACAACCTTTAATCTCTGTGGAGGGGAAAGAGACAGAGAAAGTCTAGGAAGACTCTGGTGAAACAGTGGGCACCGACCTGGTCCAGGGTTAGGACTGGGGGCAGTGGGAGGGCACATGTGCTGGCCCTCGTCCCCTCTCCCCATGCCTGACTTGGGAAGCCTTGGGATGGCTCCCGCCAGCCCTGCTTGCCTTTCCCGCCCACCCCCCACCCCAAGCCAGCAGCCACGTTGCTGGAGTGCTCTGGCACCTCTGCCCGAGGAAGGCAGGCGGGCTCCTAACGCATTCATCTGTCTCCCTCGCCAGCCCTTTCATGCTTCTCACGCCTGTGGTCTCCCCCAATGATAGACTGGCCCTGGCACAGCAGAGTTAGTATGACCTCAGCTGAGTATGTGCGTGTCGATATTTCTTCTTTTTTTTTTTTAATGTTTTTTTGCAAGGGTTGGAGGAGAGGAGGAGGCACCAGGATAAGCTAACTCAGGCCTGGAATCATTTGGCACTTGGGCTGTTGATGGGGTAGCCTGGGAATCGTAGGATTCAAGCTGCCTCCTCAACACAGGCCTTTAAAAACCATCAGAAGCAATATATAGGCTTGCCCCCTTCATCCACATCCCTCTGACAGTGGCATGGAAGGAGGTTAAGAGAAGACGAAGAGAACCGTGGATTTATAGTCCGCAGCTCTGAGTTTGAATCCCAGCTCAGCTGCTTTCCACCTGTGAGGCTCCAGGCCAGTCCTTTGTCCTCTGGGCCTCAGTTTCCTCCTTTGTAATTTCTCCTTTCCATTATCTGAACCAGATGGTGCCTTCTAATGCTACAGCTAAGATCCTGTGGGCCCTTAAGCTGGTTATTTCTCTTATCTTCACC
Organism: Gymnobelideus leadbeateri; assembly: GCA_011680675.1. Lineage (NCBI taxonomy): Eukaryota > Metazoa > Chordata > Mammalia > Diprotodontia > Petauridae > Gymnobelideus > Gymnobelideus leadbeateri. Next base: position 763,224 of record WOXC01009685.1, on the reverse strand, counting down.
ATTTGGGGCATTTGCTGTTGTTCAGTTGTGTCCAACTCTTTGCGACCCCATTTGGGGTTTTCTTGGCAGAGATATTGGAGTGGTTTCCCATTTCCTTCTGCAGCTCATTTTACAGATGAGGAAACTGAGGCAATCTGGGTTAAATGACTTGCCCAGGGTCACACAGCTAGTAAGTATCTGAGTCCAGATTTGAACTCAGGAAGATGAGTCTTCCTGACTCCAGGCCATGCACTCTATCCATTTAACTAAGTAGCTTCCCCTCAATTATCATTCTCAATCAGTAATCATAATTATTTTATCTTAAGTGCTTCTCAAATCTATTTATGTTTCTTATATTACTTCTTGGGGTACAAGTTCCCTAAGTCTTACACCCAGTAAAATTTTTCCATTAGGCTTCAAGGAACATTTGAGCTTCCCCCACCCCCAGTACAGATTCAACTCCTAAGTAGGGAACCCTTCCAGACCCACAGAACTAAGGTGCCTGGGCCCCAGGGCTCAGAAGGACAAGGAAAGGGCATTCCCTGGGATGAAGTAGGAACCAAGAAGTGGGTCTCCTATAGTAAGTAGCGTTTGCTGCTTTACTGGATGTATGACCTTGGATAAGTCCCCTCCCTGGCCTCAGTTTCCTCCTCTGTAAAGGTCTCTGAAGGCCACTTCTAGTTCTGGCTTGCTTTGATGATGCCCTGTGGTACAAGATGAAGGGCTTTGTACACTACCCACACTAACAGACCAACTGACTGATGGTTGCAGCTGAGCAAAGGCACCCAAAGTTTGGACGGACCTTGAGCTGTTGACTGGAACCATTTGTTCCAAAGCCAGCCACCTAAGCCACCCTCTCTCGAGCCCCACTGAACAGTATCTGTCAATGCCAGCATAGAAGGGTTTGGAGGGTAATGGGGGAGGGGCATGGAGCTTACACCTCAAAGGATCATAGATTTGGAACTGGAAGGGGCCTCAGAAGCCATTTAACTCATTTACAGGGGGGGAAACTGAAGCACGGAGATGTCAATGTCTTCTTCTGAGTCCCACAGCTCTAAATGGCAGAGCCTCCAACTCCAACCCCCAGTGCTTTCTTCCCCTGTTCCTCCCAAAGCAGCTGGGTGTCCCTGGTGCTGGTTGTGTATCTGCGGCCTGGAGGGTGGGCTGGGGGGAGGATCCTCTGCCTGAGGCCTCAAAGGTCTGAGCTATGTATGAAATATGCCCAAGACTAAAGTGGCTGGTTGTGTATCTGCGGCCTGGAGGGTGGGCTGGGGGGAGGATCCTCTGCCTGAGGCCTCAAAGATCTGAGCTATGTATGAAATATGCCCAAGACTAAAGTGGCCTCTTGTGTACCCTGATCCCAGCTCCAAATCCAGGTCAGAGCCAACACTGTGGGGGGATATAGCCTAGGAAGCCTCATAACACAATGCCTGGCACCTAGGTTGATTGATTGATTGAGTATTGGACTTAAGCAGCCTCTGACTTAGCCTGCATAATATAGAGGGAGAAGCCAAGGCCTAGGCAGGTGTAATGACTTCCCAAGGTTACCCAGTACATACAGTTGATACTTTCTTCCTGCCCCCAACCTACTGAGGCATCCTGCCTTAGCTTTTAGAGAATATGCTCCCTGAAGGCAGGCAGCATGCATTCATTTTTGTCTCTTTGTCCTCACAGCCAGGTCTTGGTGTCCGGAGCTTAAGGTCCTAGGCAGAATGTTTTCTGGACTCTCTCTTTAGGACTCTGGCTCGGGATCACCTATCAGCCTTTGGTCAGGGTAGCCCCTTCCAAATGGGCCCTGTTCCCAGGCTCCTGGAATACAACAAAGGCCTCTCTTAAAAACAGGTTCTCTGAATTGGTATACACAGTTACAACAGTAATTCAAGTGAAAACAGCATGGTACGGTAGAAAGAACACTGACCTCTAAGTCTCGGGGGCTTGGATTCAAATCCCAATTTTGGCACTTGCCCCTGCTAATAAGCTTCCCTTTTGTCATTTGTCAGAGCTAGAAAGCTGTGTCTACTTCATTTCTCCAGGCCTCGGTTTCCTTATCTGTAGAATGAGCTCTACAGTCCTCTGTCCTTTAACATTCCTGGGTCTCAGTTTGCCTATCTGCAGAATGACAGGGTTGCGCTAGCCAGCCAGGAAAGTCCCTTCCCTGCTCCAACCTATGATTCTATCAGCCATCCATCCTTCATGGTCCTCTCAGAGACTTTCTTTATTCATAAAGAGCTGTATGGGGGTGGCTAGGTGGTGCAGTGAATAGAGTACCAGTCCTGGAGTCAAGAGGACCTGAGTTCAAATCCGGCCTCAGACATCACTTACTAGCAATGTGACCTTGGGCAAGTCACTTAACCCCAATTGCCCTCCAAAAAAAGCAAAAAAAAAAAAAAAAAGAGCTGTACAGAGTTCACCACAGGACCAGAGGCTGGCCTCAGGAGAAGGTTTAGAGAAAGGTTGAAAAAGGAAGGGAGGATCAGGGAATAAATCCTCTGTGTCAAGTCAATCCCAAAGTTGGATGGGGCTTCAAGGGCCCTCTAGTCCAGTCCCCTCATTTTACAGATGTGGAAACTAAGGCCCAGGGCAGTGAAATGACTCTCCTCAGGTCACACAGGTAGCAAGAAATCACAAAGGTCCTCAGGTCAATAAATGAGCATTTATTAAATGCTTATTGCATACAACCTATATTTACTTTAGGATCATAGCCCTCAATTTAGAGCTGGAAAGGATCTCCAAGGCCAATCCCATTTTACAGGTGAGGAAACTGAGGCCCAGAAAAATGAAATTATTTGCCCGAGGTGAAATCTTCCAACCCACCTCCATCCAAAGGCAGTGTGTTCTTCCTGATGCACCATGCTGACTCTAGAATATTTGACACTATCAAGGCTAATGCTGATGCTTGCCTCTAGAGACCAGGTCATGGTGTTTGGCCTTGATTCTTGGCTGAGGCTTCATATCCTAGACAAGCAGACTGAAAGATCGGAGCTGAGATATAACAGGAACCTGCCCTAGCTAGAGGACTTCCAAGGGAAAGTCAAAGAAAGAAATGCACCATGAGTGGAAGGCAAGGGAAGAATGGTTAGCCAAGGCAGGCCCCCTCAAAGCCAAGCTGCTGATGGCCAGCCACTAGTGACCTGAGCTGAGATGAAAAGCCACAACCACCCAAACCTGCAAGGCAGTAGCTGAGGACCCAAAGGAGCTTCAGCTGGAGGGACCACCGAGTTCTGGGGAGAAGGGAAATGGTTTCCTGGTCTTCATCTTCCCCTTCTGTTTATAGTATGAAACCAGAACACGGAAGGGTTCTTCTGCCCCTTCCTGCCCACACTAATTGAATGTGTCAGGTTAGGGAGGAGCAAACTCAGCAGGGAGACAGAGGCATCTGTGCTCAGCCCTCCTGGAAGTTATTTTGGACAACCTTTGGAAGATTTGTTGTAGCTTTATGAAGGCCTTTTAAAAATACCATTGTCACTTCTCAACATTCCAGGTCTCCTCACTGTCCTCCATTAAATTAATTAAAGAGGCTTGCCTGTGGTGGGGAGGAAGTTTCAGAGCTAGGATTTGAACTCAGGGCTTCCAGGTCTCAGCCCAGTGCTTTTCCCAGGAGGAAGAGAATATTCCCAGAAGGAACGTGAATTCCTTCCCTTTGGGGCTCTTTAAGCAAGCCGGCCTGAAAGGAATAGGAAATTTACAGGGAACAGAAGTTCTCAGTTTTATATATAGAATGTTCCAAAAAGCCCTTTGGAACACCCTTTATAAAAATCATCTAATGTATAGAGGACTGACCTGATCCAGGGAAAGAAATAAAGAAAGGGAAAGGGAGGGAGGAAGGAAGGGAAAGAAGAAAGAAAAGGAAGGAAGGGAGGGAGAGAAGAAAGAAAGTAGAGGAAGGAAAAGGAAAGGTCCCTTCTAGTCCTAACATGATGAATACTATGACCCTGAAGGTTTGTCTCACCCAGCTCTCCTGTCTATGAATCCATAACAATGCAGAAGAAAAAAGAGGGGTGTGTGTGTGTGTGTGTGTGTGTGTGTGTGTGTGTGTGTGAGAGAGAGAGAGAGAGAGAGTGTGTGCGTGCATGCACACCACCCCTGGTTCATTCCCCAGCAGCTTCTCAGCCTCATTACATTATACAGTCAGGACAGTGAGGGCCTACATCTTCAGGGGAACTGCCCTCCACTCTGGTCTCCTCTGTCCTTCCCCTGTTTGCTCTCTGTGTTCCCACAGCTGGGGTCCCATCTTCTCCCTGCCATTGGAGCCCCTCCAGCTGCTACCCACCTAGGCTTTTTCCTCCCTTCATGCAGTGCAGAGTGGTCTCATTTTTTAGTAATTTGTTGGGTGGAAGGTCATTATAGATGTAGAGCTCCCAGAGCTCTTTGAGGCCATCAAGTCCAGCCTCCCCATTTTACAGAGGTAAACTGAGACTGAGAGCTCGGGAGTGATCCCTAAGGTCGTACTGGCACTAAGTGGCAGAGGCAAGACTTGAACACTGCTCTTCTGATTATAACTGCAGTCCACTATTCATTGTGTCCTCTCCACTATTCCATTAACAAACTTTTCTTTCGATTTAAAATTTTCTCTCCCTGCCTTCGCTCTATTGAAAACAGAACAAAACAGAACCTTTGCACATGCCTATTCAAGCCAGACCAGTTCCTTCATGGACCATGCCCCACCTAAAGTGTCCCACACTGTGTGTGGGACGTGTGTATTCTCCTTCTCTGCCTCCCACTCCTAGAAGTCATTCTTCATCATGGGGCCTGTATAATGGTGGCCAGCCACCTCAGTGGTCAGCTGTTCAGTCTTTCAGAGTCAAAGAAGGATTTCATGTCCATGTCATGAAGGTCAGTCAGAGGAACTGGGGGCAAGGAGCCAGCTGGGGCAGGTGAACTGTGTTCAGGTGTTTGAAGGGCTCTTCTGGGGAGAGGGGGCCAGCTCTCAAGGGCAGAACAAGGCAGAGTGGCTTGGTACTCCTTAATAAATGTGCAGGTATAGAGCTGGCACATTGGCTTTTTGTCTCTGTAACTCCAGCACTTGGCCTGTCCTGGGTGCTCGTAAATGTCTCTGGATGAATCGAGTCTAGGTCTGATGTCAGGAAGACCTTTCAGAGAAAATCTCCCCACAGGGATTGGACTGCTTTGGTCGGGAGACCTTCAAGCAGAGGGTTCCAGAAGGGGAGTCCTTTCCTGTATAGTTGGATTAGTGGGCCTCTGATGCTCCTTCTGACTCTTATAATTCTCTATTGTCTGATTCTGACTGCCTTATGCTTTCTTCCATCTCTGTTTTGCTTGGCTGGCTGTTTCACACAGGGCACTGTGCTAGGATGCTCTCAGGTGGCCCCCACCCCAGGTACCAAACTGTCTAGGGCTAAGGAAGGTGCCATAGGCAGAGAGAGTCCCTGCCAGGCATCCAGGCCCCTCCTGACATCCCCACACCCTCCACCCCTACCCCACCCCTAGACCACTAATCTAATCAGGAAATAGCAGAGTACACATTTCCCAGGGGTTATAAATAGCCACAGCAATTCAAGAGACATAATTTCACTGGAAAATGTGCCCCTGTCCCTCTCCATCCCTCCCCCTCCTCCTTTCTCTGTTTTAAAATGACATCCTGAAATAGCCTTGATTTGTGGAAGTTGCTCTGCTCCCCAGAGACAGCTGGCATTGTAGGGGGCAGCAGGGGCCTGGTGCCCCTCTGAGGGAATGGAGGGAGGGGAGATTGAATGGCCAGTCAAACACCTAGTATTAGACAGGCACTGTTCTAGGTACTAGGGATGTGGAGGGGGGACAGAATAATAAGACACAGTGACTGTCTTAGGAGGCATCCATCAGACAGTACGTGACTGAGTCCTGAACACTGTCTAGACCTCAGTGGGAGTGGGTGGTTGGTGAAGAGATCTTCATCTAAGCTGGAACAGTTGGGGCGGCATTCATTGACGCATGAGATTAAGGGAAAGGAACTGGACTTGAAAGTCTAGGGATCACTTTCCCCCTAACAATGTGGGTGGGCACCTTCTGGTCAGCTCCTGGCCATGAGGAGATGCCTAGAGCAGTGGGATGAGACTTGCTTAAGGTGCTGTAGCCAGTAGGTGCCAAAAGGGAGGACTTGAACCTGGCTCTTCTTGGCTTTGAGGTCAGCTTATCATCCACCATGTCACGAGGCTTCTTATGAGAGCATGGCTAAATCTGGAGTCAAGAGAATCTCTGCTCTGTGTGACCCTGGACAAGTCACTTAACCTCTCTGGGCCTCCGTTTTCTCATTGGTAAAATGAGACATCTGGGTTTGGTTATCCCCTGAGGACCCTTCCAGCTCTTGTTCAGTGAATTGAACCTGGGGGGGCGGGGCATCAAGTGCTGCTCTTTCCTACCATCCAAGGACCTCCTCTCCCCAACCCAAGATCAGGGGGTCTTCTTGGGGCTCCAGGAGGGTATTTCTTTGCTGTATCTGCCATCAGCTGCCTTTTTCTGGAGGTGGCCTCCTCCCAATTCCTTAACGTGCTGGGTGACTTGTGTCACCATAACTTTGGACTGTCCACTTTACCTCTGAGGATTCTCAGTTTTTTCAGCTATAAAATGGGGCTAGTATTCCTATATTTATCAGGAAAACTTCAAGTGCCTCTCCATTACATATAATAATTGCTTTTGGTTTTTAAACAGTCACATTTAAAAAGATTCCTTTTATGCCTATAGTTTGTAGGATTTTTTTTAGCATAAATGAGTTTTATACTGTGTGAAAGGCATTTTCTTTGTCTAGTGAGATGATTGTGTAGTTTTGGATATTCATTTTTCAAAAATTATTATGTTCACTGTCTTCCTGTTGTTAAACCAACCTGGCCTCCCCGGTATAAATGCACTGCAATCTGAATGAAGAACTTCTCGGATAGTCCATCTGACAGAATTTCATTTAAAATTTTTGAATGTGTATCCATTAAGGATATTGGTCTCCAGTTCTTTTTGTTTTCTGCTCCCCTGGTTTAAGTATTAGGATTCTATTTGTCCCATAAAAGGGAGTTTGGTAGAGTGCTTTTTTTCCTCAAGTATTGAAAATAATTTGTATAGACACACTGAGAAAGAAAGCCCTCTACAAGTTATTCCCCTGTAAATTCATCCATACCAGATTTTTTCCTCCCTTTGGTAGTTCCTTTACAACTAGGTCTATTTCTTTTTCTGTGACTAGGTTACTTAAGATCTATATGTGGTGTTCTGTTATGGCAACCCATCTCCCATCTCCACACCTTTGCACAGTGATGCCAGAGACATACCTGGAACACCATCCCTCCTCACCTCTTAGCACTTCTAGTTTCCTTCAAGTTTCAGTGCATGTTCTCCCTCCTACACGAGGTCTTTCCCTATTTTCCCAGATGCCAGTGCCTCTCCCATCCCCCCAATTATTTTGCATTTCTTTGGGATTCCCTTCCATTTCCATTGTCTGTATCTTATATGTAGCATGCTAGTTCCCTTCTTGAGAGCAGGAATCCTGTTTTTGCCTTTCTTTTTAATCCCCAGGGCTTGGCATAGTGCCCTGCACTTCTAGTGAGTGGTTAGTGTATGCTTATCTATACTTGGTGTTTCCCACTAGAAGGTAGGCTCTCTGAGGGCAGAGACTGTTTTCTGTGTGTCCTCAGCACCGGCTTGTTGGGTAATCAGTTCTCCCTGTCTTTCTTTTTCCTCACAATCCCCCAGTGCCCCTCATAGGCTCCCACATGTGACTGTCTAACTGAGACTCATCCATTTATTCTTGGGCATAATAAATATTTATTGTGTATCTGCTCTGTGCTCCATACTGTGTGAGGCACTATTTGGGCTGCACAAAAAGTTCAGGTCAGTTTCCCCACAAGGAGCTTACAGTCAAGTTGGGAGGCTGAAAAATCTGCTCAACATGTACCAGTGGCTGGTGGAGAGGCATCTTCCTCTGCCTCTGGTGGAGGCTGTGCCACACTAACCTTCCCCCATCTCCTCTGTTTCTGCAGCTGGACCCACAGACGGTGCAGACAAAGAATTGGCACATGGACGTGATAGAGATGAATGGGGTAAGGACGCTGCTAGAAGGGATCCCATCTTGGCATGGTGGGCCTCCCTGTTGTCGCTCCCTGGCTTCTAGTCAGGGAAAGCTCTGTCTTTTTTTCTGCTTTTCAGAGCATTTTTCAGGGGCATTTCAGAGTTTGCCTTGGGTTAGCCTTGCCCATGATGGAGGCAGCCCACATAGCAACTGGACTGCCCTGCCTTCCCACAGCTCGATCCCTTTGTGTCCGTGACCTTGTTGGACATCCCCTTGTCGGGGTTTCCAACATCACCATGTGTCTTGGTGGCATTTTCAGGGCATTAACTACCCTTTGTCCCAACCCTGCCCCAACTTGGCCTTTTCCTCGATGCAGATCAAGGTGGAGTTCTCCATGAAATTCACCAGCCGGGACATGAGCCTGAAGAGGACCCCGTCTAAAAAGCAGACAGGAGTGTTTGGGGTGAAGATCAGCGTCGTGACAAAGTATGTGCCATTCCTGGAACTTGTATTCCCCAGGCCATCAGTCCAAGTGGCCCAAGCCCCTCTGCTCCCTGCCAAATCCATACCTCCCCAGGGGGTGGAATAAAAGCGCCCTCCACTGGAAGGCAACATTCTAGGTTCAGATCCCCACTCAAAACCCCATTTGGGGGGTAAAGAAATCCATCTTGCCCTACAAGAAAGTAAGGAGGATGGGGGGATAGAAGAGAGGGCAGACTGGGGCACGGGGTGATCAGTATGCTTACCAACTTGGGGTGGGGGGTAGGGGGTAGGGGAAAGATGGGAAGAAAATTTGGAACTTAAAATCTTGTGGAAATGAATGTTGAAAACTAAAAAAATACCCCAAAAAATCTACTAAAAAACCCTTCTGGGGTTTTCTTGGCAAAGATTTACCATTTCTTCCTCCAGCTCATTTTACAGATGAGGAAACTGAGGCAAATAGGGTTAAGTGACTTGCCCAGAGACACACAGCCAATAAGTATCTGAGGCTAGATTTGAACTCAGGAAGATGTCATCCTGACATTTTGCCATGGTGCTATAGCCTGGGCCTCAGTTTCTTCCTCTGTAAAGTGAAGAAGGAATGGCTGGACTAAGTGATCTCTAAGATGGCTTCCAGTTCTGAAATACTCTGATTCTGGTGCTTAGCACAGCTCCTTAACAAATGATGATTGATTGATTAATTCAGAAGCTGGCTACTTCATCCTTCCTCTGACCCCTCTCCCCCGGGGGAAAATGAGATTCTACTGCCCTGAATTGGCAAGGCAACATCTTCCAGGAAAAGGCAATTTAGGACAGGAAAAGAGCCCTCGTTTTAGATTACAGAGGTCCCTAGGTTCAAATCCTGCCTTCCTCTTGTACTCCCTGTGTGACTTTGGACAATCACTTACCTCTGTGGGCCTCTATTACTTCACCTGGAGGATGAAGAGTGTGGGGCTCACCAGCCTCTGATAGGGTCCCTCTGAGCTCTGCCTCTGGGATCCTATAATCTTGGGATGTATTGGGGGAAGGGTGGGGCACACTTTTGGCCCAGCTTCTGTCTTATCTCAGAAAGGAGTCTTTGTGACTGGGAACTGAAGTTCTTCCCTAGAAACAAATACCTCATTCTTCTGTAGGAGGGTTGTCCCCCAGGGTAGTTTGTCCTCACTGAAACTCCTGAGGGTTTTCCCAAAGGAAAATCCTCTTCCCTCCTTCATCCCTTTGGACTCCTGTTTAATCTGCCTCCCTCTTATGAACCCTAACATTTTGCACCATGACCCTTATCTTGGTATCAATCCGGGAAAAGAGAACAGAGACCCTGTGTACCTTGATCTGACACCCCACCCCCTTTTCCAGCCCTCCACAGCAAGCCCTGTGGGTATCTCCTATTCTCCCCCCTCCCCATTCCAAGCAGCCATGGCTACCTACCCAAGGCTGGCGAATGAAGACATGAGTGGGAGGTAAGGGGAGGTGACTGCTGTCATGGCAAAGGTAGTCACCATGCTGCCCACTCCCTGCCTCCACAGGCGAGAGCGCTCCAAGGTACCCTACATCGTCCGGCAGTGTGTGGAGGAGGTGGAGAAAAGAGGCATTGAGGAAATCGGCATCTACCGGATTTCGGGGGTGGCCACTGACATCCAGGCACTGAAGGCTGTCTTTGATGCCAGTGAGTCCCAGGGGAGCCCTAGGACCTGGGGAGAGGAGAGCAGGGAATGGGGCACACTGCCTGAGAGGGGATGCAGAGGGTGGGACTTCCACGCTTTCTTGTCTGGCTCTCAGGTGTTCTCCCCAAGCTTGCCTAGACTTGCAGGTAGAGGGGGAGCCTTGGATCTGACAAAGCTGAAATTTACAGTTTACGTCTTGGAAATTGACTCCCTTGCTCATTCCCAGGGTACTCAGTGGAGACAGATTCAAAAGCCCTGAGCTCACACTTCTCGGCTTCTGGATGCCAGGATCCTGAGGTCTTTCTCAGTAGAGTTGGAGAGGCATTGTGGGCCCTGGGTAAATTGCTTCATTGCCCAGTGTTCTGGGTAACCCCAGAGACATGTTCTTCATTTGCTTCTTATGACCTCCTTGGGCAATCTGCTAAAGCCTATGGGTTCCTCAGAAAAATGTTTTTAAAAAGCCTAAAATGTGTAGGATTATAAAGGAAACCAATTACAAGGAAGCAAATACTTCAAAATACACATTGTTTCAAAGTTCAAGACCCCAGGTTAAGCGTCTCTAAAACTATTAGTTGCACAGAAGGGGCCAACTTGTTTTGGGGAAAGTAGTTTCCTCCCCCAGGAAATCTCTGTACCAATAAAATCAATCTTTATCCTATAATATTTACCCTATCTTCTCTTTTAAGCCCAGAAAACTCTCAAAGGTTGGACCAGGGCCTTTGGTTTCATTCATATGATCCTGTAGTGATGAGCCTAGGATTGTGTCTTCTTATTGGTACTTAGTACTTGGTATGGACTGGCTGCCCCCACCCCTGCCTGCTGGGAAAGCCAAGCTGGTCTAGGAAGACCAGGCCAGTCCCTTAGAGGCTGAGCTGGACAGCTCCTTAAGAATCAGCCTGAACCTTCTCCCTGGCCCTTCCCCTCTACCCCACCCCCACCCCAGGAGAGGCAGAGGCCCTGATGGGTGGCCCTTGGCAGGCACAGAAGATGACATGCTTTGGGGAGAGCGGGGAGGGCAATGAGAGTAGGTAGGGAGAAAAAGATTGGGAGAATGGAGGGGGCAGGATGGGGCCAGGAGGCTGAGGGAGATACTGGCACAAAGCTGATTGTTCCTGGCCCAGATTTCTCTTTGTGGCCTGAAAACGGAGGCTTGGTTGAACATGATTTTAGGTGTAAAAAATGTGCCGAGCTTTCCAGAGAGGGGCTTAACTGAGACTGTCAGTGAGGACAGAGCCTTCTGTACTGTATTAACATGGCCCCAGAGTTCTGGATTATGGAATTGACTTTTCTCTCTCCCCCATGCCCTTTTCCACTCTTCACATAAGAGTCATGGGCAAAGCAAACCAGATTGCAGCCAGGGCATAGTACCCCCCCACCTTGTCATGGCTGAGTAGGGACTCAGTAAGTCCCAAGCTTCTCCATATAGGGCCAAGTCACAGATTCCTCTATGGATTTGTCTTGGCTCTGCCTTATCCTTAGCAGGGATATTGGAGAGACAGCATAATGTAGGAAATAGAGTAATAACAATAATAACAGCTAACATTTATATAGGAATAAGATTTACAAGCTGCTTCTTACAAACATGATCTCATTTGATCTTCACAATAATCCTGGAAGGTGGACACTATTATGATCTCATGTACAGACAATGGACACCAAGGCTGTGGAAGGTTAGGATTTGCCCAGGATCACAGCTAGTAAAATGTCGGAGGCAGGATTTTGAACTCAGGTCTTCATGCCTGCAAAGTCTCACATTCTGTCTCATGCCCCCCAGCTGCCTAGGGCAAGGCTGGCTTTCAAGCCTGGCCTCAGAGTTGCCTAGGTTTCCTCATCTGTAAAGTGACGGGTTGGAGTAGTAGGCCTCTGAGGTCCCTTCTAGTTCTCTGTCCATGATCCTTTATCAGAGGCCTGTCTGAGGAAAGAAACCATTTACCAGGAAAGCCCTTCATGCCAGCTTGTAGCCAACCTCCATGTTGATGGCCCCTAGCAGGAAAGAGCCTTCTGACAGTTTTCTTAGCACAACATGAATAGAATAGGGAAGTATGGTGCCTATCACTTCTAGGGGAAGAGGGAACTGCTCTGAAACCCCTGGGCCCTGAGACAGGAGGGAGGGAATTTGAAAAGCTGCCAAGATGTGTGTGTGTGTTAATAAGTAGGGTACTCTATGGGAGACAGGATTTGACTTATTCTTCTTGGCCCTAGAGAGGGGAATTTGACCAGTGGGTAGAAACTGCAGGTTTTAGCCAAAAAAAGAAAAAAAATGGTAACAGGAGATCAAACAATATATGCATTCTTTGGCTGTGTGGGGAAGAGGGTGGAGGGATTTTGCTGGCTCTGCAAAGGTGTATTTTAGGCAGGATAAGGAAAAACTCTAACAATTACAGTCTCCAAAATTGGTAGGCTATGTACTTGCCATTCCTGGAAGTCTTGAAATAGAGACCAGAGGAACCCTTATCAGGGATGGCTTGGGTGCATTCCTAGCAGGCAGCTCTAAGATTCTATGGAGGTGACTAATTCCCACTCCTCTCCTCTCCTCTCCAGACAATAAGGATGTGCTGGTGATGTTGAGTGATATGGATATCAATGCCATTGCGGGGACCTTGAAGCTCTACTTCCGGGAGCTCCCAGAGCCCCTCCTCACAGACAGACTCTATCCAGCCTTCATGGAGGGCATTGGTGAGACTTGCGCCAGTTCCGGAGGGCTCCCTGGGCTCTCCCTTAGGCTAAAGGCTGGCGGTTGGGGTTCCTGTCCAGGAGATCCTGGGATTGAGGAGCATTTAGGAACGTACAAGAACACGTGGCTGGTTATTGGTGCTGCCCCTTCCTTTCATTTAGGTTGGAGAAGGAAGATTTCTAACCCCAGATGGCTTGAATTCCCTGGTCCACTAGAAACCTCCAAGCCATAATAGTGTTATTTGATGGTTTGATGGTGCTAAGTATTCAGGAGAACAGGGCTGACCTTTGGACATAACTGAACCTGATGGAGCAACTTAAACTTGGGTTTTGTCGTGTGGTCTGTGGTAGGCAGCACTCTCTCTATGGTCCTCTATGGCTTTTGACCCGGAGGTCTGACCCCCCAGCCTTATCATCTCCTCCCTGCCTTCCATCCTGTGCCCATGCTCTCCCTCTACAACCTTATGTCATTCTTATTGTAACACCATCCCTCTTGCCTCCCCAAATATTGAGGTTCTCTGATCAGCACAGCCTGGATTGTCTTTCCAAGTCCAATCCCATTTGCCAGAGGGACTCAAGAAAAAGGATTCTCTGCCTTCAGCTGTACTGTTCATGGATGGGCTGCCTTCTTGCCTTCTACCCACAGAGTAAAGCAGCCCTTGTCGGAGGAAGCTCATGAGTTTGGCTTCCAGTTTCTGCCTTTATCTCTGTCCACTCTAGGACTCAGGCCCCATACCCCCAACCACCTTCCTCAGTGGGATAGAGAGACTAGAGATTTGTCTCATTTTAGAGAGAGAGGGACCCCTTCACCAAGCTCTGGTGAGGTAGTTTGCCCTTCCTCCTCCAGCCTTCCAGCTCTGCTTCATTAAAAATGGTAACAGGAAACAAAACACCATCTTGGGCTGGGTGTAAAGGAAGAGGGAGCTGTGGGTGAGGCAGGGGAAGGCAAAAGGCGCACGGGCTTTGTCAGTTGCCAAGGTGCACATTGAAAGAGACGAGTGAATGAAGAATGAATGGATGAATAGGCCTTTATCAAGGGCTCACCCAGTGCCAAGTGCTTTTCCAAGAGCTGGGGATACAAGCAGAAAAAAATTTAAACAGTCCTTTACTCTCAGGGAGCTCCCAGTCTGGCTGGAGAGCACAGCACATGAAAGACTGGTCAGCTGCTGGCTGGCCTCCAGGCACAAACTCTACCTTGCCACCTCCCACCGCCTTCTCTCTTGTCTTCCCTGGAGACAGGAGGGCTACTGGTCAGGGATAGTGTCCAGGCTGGATCAGCTGAACTCTGAGCCTGCCTTCTGGGCCTCAGTTTCCTTCTTTGTCAAATGAGGGTATTCCACACTTCTTCCTCCTGATTTGAAACTTAACAGAGCCCTAGGTCCAAGGGTCCAGCATGAGGTCTATAAAGAGAACTCACCTGTCCAGGGAGCTATAAAGGCCCTCCTGCAGAAAAGAGGCTGGTCACATTAGTCCTGGGCATTGCAGAGGGTATGCACCCCTCCTGGTTCCTTCTAGTGGCTCAGCTGGACAAAAGTGTGGGTTCTGTAGGCGAGGCCTTAGCCTCACCCTGATGAGCTCGCTCTCTTGCTGACCCTTTTTCTCCTGTCTGTCTCCAGCCCTCTCAGATCCTGCTGCCAAGGAAAACTGTATGATGCACCTTCTTCGAACTCTTCCCGATCCCAACCTCATTACTTTCCTCTTCTTGCTAGAACACTTGAAAAGGTAAAGAGGTTGGGGGGAAGTGGGGGGTTTGCTCAAGAGGCTCCTGGGATTGGTAGGACTGACCAGCAGGAGAGGCTAGACCTCTGTGTGATCTTGGTAACCTCTCCATAACCATAACCCGGGAAGGCAGGTGCTCAGGGAGGTTGGATGGGCCCCTTCTAGAGAGAACAGACTAGCTCTGGAATCAAATCTTCTTTCAAGTTTTACTGCTTGTGTGACCTTGGATTAATCACTTCACCTCCCTGGGCCTCAGTTTCCTCCTCTGTAAAATGGGGGCAGAAGGGTATCCTAAATGGCCTCTGAGGTCCCTTCCGCTATAGTGCTGCAATCTTAAGATTCTTCACCTTCCAGTTCTTGATTAGGGAGCCTGTGAACTTGGATGGTAGGGAGTGGGAACAAGGGTGGGGAGCCTGCGGCCTCTTGGCCATATGTAACCCTCTAGGTCCTCAAGAACGGCCCCTTGACTAAATCCAAACTTCACAGAACGAATCCCCTTAATAAAAAGATTTGGTCTATAAGACTCGGATCAGTCAAAAGGCCGAACCCAAGGATCTAGAAGGCTCCATGTGGCCTTGAGGCCACAGGTTCCCCATGCCTGGGTTGGAGAGAGGGATTGCATTTCTTAGGAATCGTGGCATCAGCTCTCCCATCCCCCCTCCATCTGTTCTCCTTGGGCTCTGGTTCTCTGGCTTCCGGGAATCTGCCTTGGTGAACATTGGTTCAGTCTGAGCAGAAGCTGACTTTTCAGGAGGCTGGGCCTTTCCCACACCTCCAAAGGGGCCAGAGGAGTGGGAGATGGAGCTGAGAGTGAGCTCAGGTTTCATGTTCCTCCCATCCTCAGGCACTTTCCCCTCTGGTTTGGCCAGGACCAAAATCCCATCCAGTTCCCAAACAGTTTGGAGAGTGAGCAGGAATATCCATGGAGAAGGGCAAAGGGAAAATCCATTAGGTTTTCCACCCTGAGAACCGGGCACAGCCTGTTCCCACATCTGGTCTCCTGGACCAGGCTCAATTTCTGTGTGGGTTGGGGGCGGAGGAGGCCTGCACAGCTGCCTCCTGACATGGCCCTGTTTTCCTGCCTGTTTCCAAGGCAATGGACTGCTCCATTTGGGCAGGGCCTGTGGGTTTTCCCCAAAGGATGGTGGTGGCCCTGGAGGGATTGGGGGGCATTTGTGAGTGCAGGTCAGGCTGGAAACAGCTCCAGCAGACACTTCTCAAGTAGCATTGGGGTGCAAGTGCTGAGGACAGGCCAGTAACAGGTTTTTTGTTAGATAACTGTATGGGGAGAGATTAGAGGAAGAACAAAGTGGGGAGGGCTGAGGCCTTCCTGGGCACTGGGTACAGACAGCAGCTAATACCTGCTGTTTACAGGGAGAAATCACAGCCAGTACATCTGGCCAGTTATGCAAGAGACAGGAGGGTGGGAGAAAACCCAAGGCAGGCTTCTGAGCATCAGTCATCTGGAAGGCGGGGAGAGGGACAAACCCTTTACCCCTGGCTTTGGAGAGGCTGCCTCCTGTTCTTGGAGCTCTCTCCGTAGGGTGGGCTCCAACCCAAAGCCACTATGGCCTCCCTCTCTCAAAGCCCTGCCCCCTCCTCAGCCCAGTCACCCTTAACTAGCCAAGTGACCTTCCTTTGAACTCTCCTGATCTGTAAGAAATGAAGGAGTTGGGCTAAATGGTTCCATATATTAAAAAAAAAAAATCATCACAAGAGGGTTGGGCTCAGCAAACTGTAAGGGCCATTCTAACTCTAAGCTTGTGATGCTGTGAATCCCGCAAGCCTCAGTTTCCTTTTGAAGATGACTCCAAGGTCTAAACCTATAGTCTAGAAATTAGTCATGCCTTCAAGGCTCATCTTCATAGGGATTCCAGCTCCTTGGCCTCCTAGAGAGGCCCCCAGGCAGGGGATGCAAAGAATGGGCAAGCTGGAGCACCATTCCTCCAGGGGCCCCAGGGCAGGAATGACCAGTTCTTCTTCCTTCCTTCCTCTTCCCTAGGGTTGCTGAAAAGGAGCCCATCAACAAAATGTCCCTTCACAATCTGGCCACTGTGTTTGGCCCAACATTACTGAGACCGTCTGAGGTGGAGAGCAAAGGACATCTGACCTCGGCCTCGGACATCTGGTCTCACGATGTCATGGCACAGGTAATCACCAAGTGGGGTGCCTCTGTTTCCCACTGGCAGACAGGGATCAGGAGCAGAGAGAGCCCACCTCCCTTGGGCGCCTGAGGAGAAAGAACAGAGGGGCGAGGGTGGCACAGGGAGTTAAAGAGCCTGGCTTGGAATCCAAATCCCGTCCCTGACATGTCCTGGCTGTGACACCCTGAACTTGCCTTCAGTGCCACAAGAAGCTCTCAAGATCTGCACTGGTAAAGGCCTTACCTCCTTGAGAGTTCCCCATAGAGGGAGCTAGATGTGAAGTCGGGAAGATGGAATGCAAATCCTGCGTCAGACATCAACTAGTTGTGTGACCCTGAGCAAGTCACTTCTCTGTTAAGTTAAGCTGCATCCTCATCTGTGAAATGGGGATAAGAGCAGCACCTACCTCTTGAGGGCAGGGGGTGAGGATCCAATGAGATAATATTTGTACAGTACTTTGCAAACCATAAAGCTTCATATAAAAGGTGGCAATTACTGTTAGGCCAGTGAAATTACAGCCTGATCTGAAAAAGAAAGAACACGTGGTCTACATGATCCACTTGCTGGCTCCCTGTAGATGGGTCTGATCCCCCTGCCTGCAGCCGGCTCAGGAGACCTCCACTCCCATGGTGCTGGGCCCCAACAGGGGCAGGAGGCAGCTTTTAAAGAAGCAGGGCAGGCTTTCCCCAGGACCCCACACGACTGCCAGGATTTCTTCTACATCCTCCCTGGATCCCCCCACCTAAACCACTGAAAGCATGTCATAGTGGAGGGGGCCCTGGCTTTGGAGTCAGGTAATACCCGGGCTCAAATCCTGCCTTTGGACACTAGCTTCAGACCCAGGACAAGCCCCTTAATCCCTCTCTGCCTTAGTTTCCTCATCTGTAAAATGAGGGCGTTGGATTCAGTGGCTCCCATGATCCTGTGCCTCTGTCCTCTGGAAGAAAAGTCATGTGAAATTCACTTCGGGCCAGTCGTCCCAAAGCCTCCCTAACATGCAACAGCAGGGAGTCAGTGGGCCATAGGGGCAGAAATGAGGGCCCTTAGGACAGGATTTCTTTTCTTTTAAAAAATATATATATATTATTAATTTCGTTAAATATTTCCCAATTACATTCAAAAAATTTTTACATTTAAAACATTTTTGAAATTCAAATTCTCTCTCCCTCCTGCCCCTCCCCCACCCCTTGAGAAGGCAAGAAGTCTATCAATTATAACCTTGTTGCTTATATATGTATGTGTGTAACCCCCCCACATGCGTATGTATACCCATATGTATACATGTATATATGTGTGCATACTCATATACACGCACATGTGTGTATGTATACCCATACACATATACATGTGTGTACATATTTTCTAAACTGTTTCATTGGTTCCCTTTGTAACCCTATTTTTTATGCATTTTAATTTTTATGCATTTAAAACTACTTCTGGGAAGGGCTCCATGGGTGTCACCAGACTGCCAGAGGGTCTGGGATACAAACAGGGTTAAGAACCCCAGGCTTGGGGTGGCAAGGTGGCACAGTGAATAGAGCACAGGCCCTGGAGTCAGGAGGACCTGAGTTCAAATCCAGCCTTACACACTTAACACTTGCTAGCCGTGTGACTTTGGGCAAGTCACTTAACCCCAATTTCCCTGTCTTTCCCCTTCAAAAAAGAAAAAAAAAGAACCCCAGGCTTGGACTGGCTTGTCCCTGAGCTCCCCTAAGGCCTGACAATAAGGGAGGGAGTGCAGGGGAGGGAAAGCCAACCCTGGTCAGAGGAGGAGAAGGTTGCCATTTTCTGCCCCAGGGATGGCTGCCTCTTCTGACATGAGAGAAGAAGGCCCCACATCTGGCTATTCCAGCAGCTAGCATCAGTGACTGGCACAGAGGCAGGCCCTTCAGTCAATACTTACTGATTGATCATATTCCTATCCCAGGTCTTGGGAGGCCTGCTCCTGTGAGGTTGACCTGTCCAAAGGTGCTTTTTTCTCCATCTCAGTCGGGAAGCCTTTGCCCCTCCAGGATAGGCATGAAGCCACAGCCCAGGCAGCCATGCCCACCCTGCCCCCTGGGTCTGTAGGATGCAGAGCTGGAGTAGACTCCCTGGCCTCCTCAGGCTATGCTGTCTAAAGGAGATGCCTTCTCTCCTAACTCGCCCCATTCAATGGGTCAACAAGCATTTATCAAGTGAGAGCACTGGCTTTAGGAGTAAGAAGAGCTGAGTTCAAACCCCCATTGCTGATACTCTCCAAGCCTGCATTTCCTCATCTCCAAAATAACCAGGTTGGACCAGAAGACCCCGAGGTCTCTGGGGCTCTTGGTGTTTGGTCCTGGGGTCCTGTCCCATGGTGCCTTTGGGGAGGGTATATGTTTATGCTCCTGGATTTTGAGGTTCCCTCCCAGGGGTCTGGGGCAGCTTCCAGCCCTCACTGCCTCCCTTCTGCTTCCCCTCAGGTCCAGGTCCTCCTATATTACCTGCAGCATCCTCCTATCTCCTTTGCGGAACTAAAACGGAACACACTGTACTTCTCCACGGACGTTTAGCACAGGCATGGGTGGCATGGGGTCCACCACGGGGGCACCAGCCCCTCCTGTCTTGGCCCTGGGGCTCAGCACAGACTTGAAAAGCCAATCAACTGACCACCACCCCACAAAACCAGATGGAGCAGACCAGACCACAAGGGAAGGGGATTTCTGAGAACTGGAACGTATGCGCGTCTCCTGTGCAGCCTTGTACAAAGCTGGCCTCATCCTCCCCCTCGGCCCATCACCCCACTGTGCTTCAGCCTTGCCCCTCTGTATTTCCGCTCATGTCTGATGCCTCATGGTGTTCAGGAATCATCTTGTGTATATTTGTCACGAAGAAAAGGTAGTGGCCGGCTCAGGCTGCGGACCCGGACCTTTCTTTCCTCTGGCATTTTCATTCCTTCTAAGGCTAAGTGCAGAGGTTTTTTGTTTGCTGTGTGACTTCTGCCAAGCTGCCCTCTCCTGGCACTGTTCCCAGAAGGCCCTCCTCTTGGCTTCCTCCAGCTCCCACCCCACAGCCCTGCATGTGAAGCCTTGGCCCGGGCCGCTGCCTGGAAGAGCTCTTTGAGGTGCCGTGTCCTGCTTTGCCTCGGTGCTGGTGAGGCTGCTGGACCATGAGATGGGGCCGTGCTGCCCCCCCTGGCTCTGAGCAAGGGCCCAGACACAACTCTGGGAGCTGTGTTTAGAGCATCTCTCACCCTGGGAGTGTGTCCAGAAGGGTCCGTCCTTGTTTCCTTTCCCCGCTTTATAACCCCATTCATTCTTAGGAGAGATTATCACCCGATTTTTCTTCCCCTATTTCTCCCTTCCTCCCTGGTATTCTATTTCCTTTCTGTGCAGACTCATGGTGGGTGACCTGCTATCCATCCAGAGACTTTGGGGGAACTCCACTCACAAGGGTGTATGTGACCTTAGGCATGTCATTTCCCCTGTGATCATCAGTTTCCTCACCTGCCAAGTACAGGTCTTGGACTAGAAGACCTTTAACTCCTTCCTCTCCTCTAAATGTCTGATGCTGGGGAAACAGAAGACACAAAATGAGAAGACTTTGGGCCCCTTCTCATTTTGTGTTCACAGATTGGGATGTGAGAGGTACCGAGTGTAGCTTTGGGGTCCCTAAGGAGAGAGGTGGGAGGTGGGGCAGGGAAGGCAACTCTGTGAGTGAGGGTCTAACAGCTATTGTCCTGCTGGGGCCTGTCTCCCCCCGGGGCTACAAATAGGACTGACCCAGGTGCCCAGAAAAGGAGCTAGCCTTCGGTGGGCAGTAGACCCCAGCCCTCGGCACCTCTCTCTTACCTCCTCAGAACCTTTGCCTTAGACCTGGGTGCTCTGTAGCCAGGCACTGCCACAGGGTACCCCCTTATGCCCTCGGGGAGATCCAGCAGGATCTCTGAAATCCCCTCCTCCCCTGAGTCCTTCTCCCCCTGCCCCAGCCAGAACGAGGCAGGTCAGCCACAGAACGGAACCCCTCTCTTGCCTTGCCAGAGCCCCTGGGGTATGACAGCTTGATGGTTGCAGTTGGCCCATGGTGCTGTTCATTCCGACCCTGTCTCTCCTGCCTGCCTGACTTCTGGCCATGACCTTCCCACCCAGCTACAGGAACGGGGTTGGAGGGAGGGAGGCTGCTCTTCAGAGGGCTGATGCACACCTGATTCACACTCCCCAGCCAAAGGCTGGCAGCACCACAGCATGACTTGTGGGGAGCAAGCTGGATTCTCATTCACCTGAGACCAGTTACGTCGTGCTGGGAACAGGAGGGAAGTCCCCATGTCTGTACCCCTGGCTTTGGGACTAGAGAGCCCAGCGAGTGTTCCATCCACACAATGATAGGATAGAGTCAGCCTGTATAAAGGCAGGGCACCCTGTGTTTGAGGGCATGTGGAAGAAGACTGCCCTCAGTGTATTCCTGGCTTCTTGGAAGCTAAGACCAGCCTGCCTGGCTGGTGCTCAAGGCCAAATTTTGATCAAAGATGCCAGCCCACGAGATGCATCCCCTTCCGTGAGAAGCACTTCCCTCTGTGGTCCTTTTTCTTCCTTGCCCAGAAGCTGGCTATGGCCACACTCTGGCAATGTCAGGGAAAGGGAGGGGACCCATTGGCAGCAGAGGTTCTAGCATACCAGATGAAGAGGCAAATCCCCAAGTCCAAAGGCCCCAGCTGCCCAGTAGCCTTGGCCCGCCAGAGTTAGCCTCCTGTACCGTGGAGCCTTTCTTTGGCTTCCAAATCAAGTCCCCGGGCTGGAGAGAAAGCTTGACAGGTTGGCGGCAGCTGAAGATGAGTCCTCTCCCCCAAGGCTCTCTCCAAGAAGCCAGTGGGAAAAGAGGAGCAGCTTCTGGCTTCTTAGGGAGTCAGCTGCTGCCACCTGGAGACAAGGAAGCAGGAGAAAAGTGGAGGCCAGGGAGAAGGTAAAAGAATAAAAATATTTATATATCTCAAAGCCCACAATGGGAAGAAAGGATAGGTACTAAGCCGGACAAAGCTGTACGAGAGATCCTTTGGTTTCTCAAGTTAGGGACTGCATAGCCTGGGCCCCAGCCATGGCAACCTGCTGTGTGGCGCAGGTGGGGTTAACAGGGGCCCAGAAAACAGGCTGCAGGTATCCTGCCCCCTCCATGTCACCTTGCCCTCTTCCATGCAGGGGCCTGGGAGATCTGGAGTTTTGCAGATACAGGTAGGATAGGACTGTTCATTAATAATTTGACTTCAAGTTGGTAAGGATATATTTTTTTGTCTGTGTTGTTTCAATTATGTAGATTATTATAAATGGATGTAAACCATGTGAGAGGAAAATGTTAATAAAAATGCAAAGCCCCAACGTTTGCACAAAACAGCCCTGTGGTGTGGATGTTTGCCTTCTCAGTGGCCCAGGGAAGACCTGGCAGCATCCAGATGTGTTTCCTGAATGCTGCTTTCTCAGCTACGCCTCCCCTTCAAGTCAAAGATGGAGTCAAGCTTAATGAGAAAAGGCTTCTCAGCCATTTTCCTGGATCTTGGTTAAGCAAACTTGTTGGTGTTAGCCACCAGCCACCCTGGTCTTGGCTAGAAAAGCTGGTGCTTTTTTATTGCCCCCACTGGTAGGATGCCAACTCCCCAAAAGTTCAGAGGGTGAAAGAGCCCAAAAAGTGGTTGGATGGTAGGTAAAAAGCAGGGGATCTTGTGTTTTCAAGCACACACAATGGGCTCTCTCTCTTAAATTTTCTTCTGAAAGACAGAGGCTGTTCTTTGGCAAGGGCCAGGCCTACTGTAAAGAGCATCTTGTCTATAAAGGGGCTGAAGTACAGTGAAGTCCTCAAGCTCCCATCCACGGGTGCCAGGAGGGTTAATGCTGGCTCACATCAGGCCAAAGCTCACCCAACACTATGTTTATTCTGGAGAGAAGGAACAGATGTCTTTGAAAATTAGTGTTTAGTTTATGAGCTCATACTATAGATCTCGCCATCTAAAACAGGAAACCATTCATCTCCTCTTCTGATTGAATAGTCAATTCTGACAATGCTCGGTTTATTGAACCAGCTTCCACGAGCTCATCTTCTCAAAGGCAATGGGGAATAGAGCATTTCATTGATTCATTAATAATGACATTGAGGGCCTCGTGCCATGGCTGGGCTGGATGCCACTCAAGTTTTTTTGCTCTGACAGGTAATAGGATAGGATTAGGAAATTCGCCTCCTCGGTGCGTCCCAAAATGTCGTATGGGAGGCAGGGGTGCTAGAATCGCTCTGTCAGCTCTTGTTTGCCCTGAAAGGAACGTCAAGACTCATAGCAACAGCGTCCTGCCACACAGAAGGGGCTGAGGAGAAGCATCATGTTGAATTCATTACCAGAAGGCTGTGGGGATCTGCCCAGAAGAGAGATGGGCAGCCAGAAGAGGGTGTGACTGGTCGTGTGGATGACTCTGCTTAGGTAGAGAGGCACACTGAGCTGTAAACATCCTTCAGAGGATGAATTCCTCTGAAAGGAGGAGAGTGAAAATCAAGGTGATAAAGCAGGTAAGGCAGCTGCACAGTGTGATGGGAAGGGAAAAGCCCCACCCAATCCATCCCAGCATCAGGATAACTTCGTGAGATGTCAGAGTCAAGTGTGAGGAATGCCATTTCCCATTGCCAGACCAGTCCCCCTACCCTGGGCGTTCTCCTGCCAGGTTTAATCAAACTGCTCCCCCCGGGCAGAGATGCATTTACTCTGGATTCAGTGGGTCCTTTTTAAATATGTTCAGGTTGATGGGAGAGATTGTGGGAGGGCATCTAGATTTTGTGCTAATAAAAACGTCCTTTAGGATGTAGAGCAGCTCGAACTTGACATGTTAGGGCAGCGTCTCTCACCAGGTGAGCAAACCTTCATTTTCTTCCTGTGTGCTATTAGTCTGAGAGCCTTTTCATCTATACACCAAACTGACCCAAGATGCCCAAGGGTCAGGTGTAAAACACATAGATTGTGCCAAATAGAGCACTATGGAAGCAAGGTGGGTCAGTAGCCATTACTTATATTCACCTGCTTTGGCCTCAGTCAAAGCTGAGACTGATGCTGGAGAACACGGGGGAAAAACCCTTATAACAACTTCCCACTGAAAGCACTGAGGGAAGAGGGGGGATTCAGCCACCAAGTTAGGAAGGAGTGATGCTCGGGGTGGCTAGGTGGCGCAGTGAATAGAGCACTGGCCCTGGAGTCAGGAGGGACTGGGTTCAAGTCCAGACTCACACTTAAGACAAAAACTAGCCTGTAACCTTGGGCAAGTCACTTAATCCCAACTGACCTCCCCCCGCCAAAAAAAGGGAAGTGAGTCTCATTCACACCTGGCCCCTTAAGCCAATGTCAGGGAATCAGAAAACCAAGCCCATAAGCTCAACCAGCTGGAAACATGCCTGTCAGTAAGCCAAAAGGTTTTGTTTTGTTTAAGAAGCCAAAAAGGATACCATGCACCCCAGGGATTTACTTAGTGAGCATGTCTGTAATGTTCTTCAACAATGGACAGTTCAGTCAGAACTTCCCACCCTCTTTCCCTCTGGGCCACAGGGTAGGTACCCAATCCCTGTTCTGGGAAGGTTTGACAAAAGAGAAAAAGACCATCAAATTTGTCTTTTCAAACTGTATTTAAATATACAATTTCCACAGCAAGGTTGACCTGGTGGTAGCCACAGAATGGGCTAGAAGGAACAAGTGACTTTTACTTTGCCCCCAGACCCTCTCCCTTCCCTCAAATAAAGGAACCACACATATGTTACCTGCAAAAAATCCCAACATAGGATAGTAAAGAATGTCTATGTTAGCAGTAATAAAGGCAGGGTGGACAGCTGCAGTCAGGATTCATAACTCCTTGAAGTCAACAAACTGTCCCTGAGCTGTTTGAAGGGGCTATTCTGTGGCATTTCTTACTAGAAAGCTCTGGGCGGAGTCCAGGAAGGACTGAGGATCACCATCAAAGGCAGTCTGCCAGCACCTAGAAAGAGTTGAGTGTAGCTGCTCCAGAAACTGGAGGCAGCAGCAGAGGTAGCCAACAGAGCCCACCTTGTGTCACTGGGAAGCAAACCCAGTGAATCTTTCAGACTCATGGTTCAGGCAAAGTGCTTAAAGGACAGGCCTCCTCCATGCATGGCTCCTGATGGGGTGCTCAGCTTCTCACCCAGGAGAAGCTCCTCTCATCGTAAGTAATAATCGATCGCAGCAGAGAAAGCAGCAAAACCTCCACAGCCGATGGCCCCAGCCTTTAAACCAGCTGCAAAACAAAAAAGGAGATGAGCCACTCCGGGTACAGAAGAGATGTCAGATTAAGTTCTAGCTAGAGAATGGCACGAACACAGATAAAGCAGCCGATTTGGCTGAGGCCAGCAAGGCCCCAGACAATCGGACCCCTTGCAGCATCTAGCCACACATTCATTTGGCTCCTCTCATCCCAGTGAATTAATCAGCCAGTTCCATAGCAAGAGCCTTTTCAGAACAGGAGCCCAGTCTGAGGGCATCAGCCTTGGAATCAAGGAAAGCAGAGAGCTCGTCACCCTGACATTTGTTTATAGAGAGGTGATTAAAGGAGGGTGGAAAGCAGCCAATTTGCTCCAAGGCAGGAGAAGATTCAGCAAAGAAACAGCAAGCTCTCCCTATTCCTCTATCAAACACAACCATTTGGTTAAGGCTCTAGGGTAGAGGTAATAATGACAAATCTTTCAGCAATTATGGACAAACAAAAAAAGAGGATTTGGGTTCTGGGCAAGCCAGGAGGTGATGGTGGCTAGAGAGTTGCTGGGCAATGCCTGCTGCTTCCACAGAATCTTCACCAATTTTACCAACAGATGGCAGCTTAATAACAAAGCAACTTTTAAATTTTATCCTAATGGAAGGGAATGTTTAAAAAGCCACTCTTCTGGGACAGCTAGGTGGCGCAGTGAATAGAGCACAGGCCCTGGAGTCAGGAGGACCTCAGTTCAAATCCAGCCTCAGGCACTTGACACTTAACTAGCTGTGTGACCTTGGGCAAGTCACTTAACCCCAACTGCCTTGCCTTCCCCCCTCCAAAAAAAAAAAAAATCACAGGGCTAAGAGGAATCTAACTGTCCTTTTCAAAAAGAAACCTAGTTTCACCTCACATGCACTACAGATTGGCAAAGATGCCAAGAGCCACAGTCAATGCTGGAGGAGCTCTGAAAAACGTAGGCACATTAATAGACTGTTAGTGGAGCTACAGATGATTCCTACCATGCTAGAAAACATTTTGTAATTATGCAGGAAGAGTCACTAGCCTTTGCCCCAGCAATCCCACTGCTGGGCACATGCCCTCCAAAAGCAAAGGGGAAGGTCTTGTAGATGCCAAAATTTCATAGCAGCACTTTTTTTGGTAGCAAAAAACTGCAAACAATATGGAAGCCCAATGAGAAATGGCTGAGCAAACTGCAGCATGAGAATGTGACACAATAGTATTATATCACAAAAACTAATGGATGTGACAAATTCGATGAAACATGGTATTGAACAAATTCTGAGTTCTGGGAACAGAACCAAGGGAATGATATTTACAACTAAAATAATGTAAGTGAAAATATTAAAATCCTGTCCAACTCAGGTCATAGGATCAAGGGTCCTTGGAGATCAAGTAATGAAACCCCCGCATTTTCCACACGAAATAGTCCCAAAGAGAAGTGACTGACCTACCGAGCAAGCAAGCACCAAGTGCTTCCTATGGGCCGGGAGGAGGAAACACAAAGACAAAGGTGAAATAAATCATCTCTGCCCTCAAGCCGCCGTGTACATAGAGGCATGCACCAGGAACAGCCAGGGAGCCCTGGCTGTCACATGATCCTAGCAGGCTGGCGCCCTCCTGACAAGGAGACTCCTGCTAATGAAGCCTCTCTAAACAACTCAGCGCCTTCTAGCTTTGAGGTGCCTGCTACAGTACGGCTTCTAACACACAAGAGTGGGCCTGGCCCAGATTCAAATGTAACTGAAAAAACACATAACAACACAAATAAAGATGCACAGATCTATGCAAGCACAGGTAACAGTACATTTTAAAATGATGACGCGTGCATTTCACAGGGACAGAGGAGTGGAATCCACCGCACCACATGCCCCCCATTTAAAACAGATCTGTCTACACAGTGATTCAGTGGGGAAAGGTCAGGAAAGCCTCCTGCAGAAGGTGCTGTGTGACAAGTGAGACTGGAAGAAGATGGGATTCCCAGGGGCAGAGGGCAGGGAGGGCGAAGCCCAGAGATGGCAGCAAGTAACATATATGAAGTCAGAAGGGAAATCTGACTAGACCACCGGAAGGGAGATTTGTGGAATAAGGCTCTAACGATCAGCGGGGGCAGGGTGGAAAGGTCTTTCTGGAGTAAGTGGTGAAACTGGGGTCTGACCTCAGGCCCTCTGATGCAGAGGAAAAACCATACGTCCTCCTTCCAATCAGGAAAGAGGAGTGGAGTGTTATGGAGCTACAGGACACAGTCATTTCACTGATCAGATTTTGCTCAAATTTGTGTTTGGTATAAGGGACAATTCAACTCATGAGGATGGGGAACAATACAGTGGGAAGTGATTCTTCTTTTCAAAGTATAAAAAGTGAAAAAAAAGAAAAAGGAAGAAACCTAGATAAAATGCGCGATGGTGTAACAAATTTCAGTATTTCAGTCATTCCAGGGACTGCTCACTATCAAAGAGACGATTCCTCATCTCTAAAGTCCTGCACAGATCATACAATCACAGATTTGAGCACTGGAAGTGACCTTCAAGGTACGTGAGTCCAACCCCTACTTCTTACAAGCAAAGAACATGAACCCCCAAGACTTGCCTATTAGACTGGAGCCCCCAATCTTCAGACTCCAAATCCAACCCTCTTTCCACTATACCACAGAGTGATGAAGTGCCACCTGCACACCAACATTCACACATGGGTAAATCTGAATTGCAGTCATCAGGAAACAATGGTCATCTAGTGCCTACACATGCCCTGGGCAGCATCAACCTCAGGGCAATGCCACCCACAATCACCAAGAACACCCCCACAAGAGCGGGCCACTGACCTCTAAAGCCAATGGCTCCTCCAGTGATGCAGCCACTGAGGGTGCTATTCTTCCAGTCAGATTTTCCCCGATACTGTAGGATTTGAGAAATACAGGTCAGTATCACAGAAACAAACCAGACAAAACAATTACAAAATGAATCACAGGTTTCTAGTTGGCCAATTCATTTTGCCACTAATAAAAATCCCATCTTTTTCAAAAACAATTCTTTTTTTCAAATATTTTATTTTTTCCAATTTATGTAAAACATTTTTTAGCATTCATTATTTTTTAAATTTTGAGATGCAAATTCAAAGACAATTCTTAAAGTTTAGATTTGTTCAAAGGCATCTCCTGCAGATGGCACCAGGGCAACCTGATACAGAATATCCAAAGTAGTTAGGATGCCAGAATCTCTCTTCCTAAGTAGCCTTGACCCAGGTAGATTAACTGAAATCACAACCTTATAACTTCCACA
The DNA here is from genome assembly GCA_011680675.1 of Gymnobelideus leadbeateri. Taxonomy (NCBI): domain Eukaryota; kingdom Metazoa; phylum Chordata; class Mammalia; order Diprotodontia; family Petauridae; genus Gymnobelideus; species Gymnobelideus leadbeateri. The sequence continues at coordinate 735,102 of WOXC01009685.1, read as the reverse complement.
TGGAAAAGGAAGCCAGTTTCTAGCCCACATGAAGGAAAGAAATAAATACAGGCATGTGACAAAAAGCTAATGTTGATGCCTCTGTAAGGGGCACCCACCCAGACTACTGGGTGATGAAAGGAGCCTCATCTTTATAGTCTTTCGATGCTTTCCTGGCACAGGAGCTCCAGATCATCTGTATCAGGCAGGGATGCTAAAGGTTAATGTGTACAAACCAAAATCTTTCATAAAGCCATCACTTACCGATTCTACCAGACACTCCGTACAGGAAAATATGGCGCCCACAATGGCAAAATTTTTGGCATAAGACATTCCTCTCTGTCCCATGTCTTTCAGAACCTCTCTTGCAGTTGGTGTTCGATAGGGATCCTTTGGGTCAAAGCCCACATTGGTATCAATGCCAGCAGTGAACACTCCAAACGCTCCTCCCAAGACAAATCCTGAATAAGTAAAAGGAAAGACTGTTACTTTGCCAAGTTTCCTGTAGTAACTCCTGACTGCTTCTGCCAGCCGTCTCTGGTCTCTGGTCTCTGATGTCTCTGCTTTTTGGAAAGTGCCCATGCACAAGACTAGGTAACCAGAGGCTGTTTGGGGGCTAATATTATAAGGAGCATGAGTGCTAATCGTGGGCACTCTAATGATCACTAAACACGATGACACATGCTGCCAAGCATACAAGATAAAAAACATCTACATCATTTTACAACAGGGTTCTTGGCTCCCAAACAACTTCCTTGATGAGAGAATAGAAGGACACGAAACACTGTAGACCAACAGCTAACTCTAAAACCTGCCACATAATTTTATAGTTATGCCTGAAGCTCTTCCTCAAGCTCACAGAAATCTGGTGATGGGTAGATATAGGGATATTCTCCTGGAAATCCAGAAAAAGGAAACTGCCAAGGAAGGACGGTCCCCATGATTCCTCCCTTTCTTCTGAAACCCACAACCCACCTTATCCAAACTCCACCCTTTATATAAGGAGTACCATGAGTGCTATAGTGATAGTCAATTCAGCTAAATAACCAAACCATTAAGCACTGACTGTGTACAGCAGAGCACTAGGTCTGGGTAATAATAATAGTAAACACTAAAAAGACACTTTAAGGTATATACAACAGCACTCTGAGATGGGTGCTTTCTTCATCCCCATCTTATGGATGAAGAAGCCAAGGCTGGAAGTTAAATGACTTGCCTAGGGTCACACAGTTAGGAAATGTCTGAAGGATTCAAACTTGGGTCTTCCAGATTCCAAGTTAAGTCCTCTACCCGCCATGCCACCTCTCTGTGCCAGTAATGAAAACATCCTAGTCCTCAAGGTAGTTACAGTCTATTGGCAGGAGAGGAGGAATGTAGCGTGTACACAAATAAGTACAAGATCATAGAAGGGGGGGGAGTTTGAGAAAGAGAGAGAGAGCACACTCACGACTTGGAGGGAGAGGAAATGAAGAGGAAAGACTTCAAGGAATAAGTGGCAGATGCAAGAAAACCTGGAAGGATGCTGGGGACTCTAAGAGTCAGAGGTCAGGTGGAGCAGTCTGGGCAAAGGCGTGCAGGGACAGCAACCACTGCTAAGCCCCTTACCTCCCCAGCCTTCCAGCACTCTAGACCAGGTGTGGTCTACACCTGAGGACAGAGAGGAATGTCCTATGCCACAGGTTTCCCACCCCTGCCCTTGACTTTCACACACACACCCTGAAAGCCTCAACTGCCCACTCTGGCTACCATCTTTCTCCTCTCCTTAGTTTCACAGCCCAACAGTATTTCATCTGCTTGGTCTGTGCTCTCCATTTCTACTTCCTAGTCACTCCAGGTTTATTCCAATTTGGCCTCCACCCTGAAAATGTACTTTGACCAGATTCTAATCACCAAATGCTTTTCCCAGTCCTCATTCTCTCTGACCTCAACATTGTTATCCACCTTCCTGCGGTTTCCCTAATACTATCCTATTATTGCAAACACAACTGCAATGGGTGCTCCAGGCCCTCCTAACTGTAGGTATTCCCCAAGGCTGATTGATTACTCACTGCTGCTCTCCTCTGCTAGATTCTCCCTCAAAGAACTCATCCACACTCAATTTCAACTATTACCTCAGTGAAAAATGTCCAAATCTTTGTCTTTAGCCTTTAGTCAAAATGTCAGCTAGGCAGACAGAGAATCTGTCTCCGTCTATCTGACATTTTGACTTCAGTGTCCCTATCACCTGACACATCATATAACTAAATGGAAACTGTCCCTCCTTTCACCAGCTTCAACCCCATCCTCCATCCCCATCACGCACACAGAGGGCAGCTCTTGCCTAACTTACCCTATTCCTGTCAAAGGCACCACCATTATCCCCATGGCACCAGTCTTAAAATCTGACGTTCATTTCTTTCCATATCTATACCCACTTACCACGTTCTGTTCTTATATCTGTTCATTCCTTTCCATTTTCACTGCGACCACCCTAGTCCAGATCTCAAGCTTGGATTATTGCAATAGCTTCCTAACTGGTGCCTTCCTCTCAATTCCTCGTCCATCCTGCAAACCATGATCTTCTTAAAATATCCCCTCTCCTTCTCTGTCTCCCTCACCCTCTCTCATTCATAACTCCTCCAGGTTTACAGAATGAAATCCACACTCCTCAAACTGGCATTCAAGACCAGTCATAATCAGTTTGGTTTTGCTTGAGAGGAAGCATGATACTGGATACTTAAAGTCAGGAATATCGAGGTCCAAATACTGCCCTTGATCCTTACTATTCACAGGACCACGTTCTAAATCATTTAACCTCTCCAGAGCTTAGTTCCTTCATTTGCAAAGTGGGGATGAAACACTTGTAGTATCTACTAGACAGGCTTGTTATAAGGCTTAGATGAGATAATGTATGTAAAACACTGAAAATGGCAGCTCTCCCTATTCATCTCTTCCTCCTTTCCAGGCCTTGTATCTTTGCTCACAAGGCTTCCCAACACCTCCCACTCCAACCTATGCTTCTCCTCCAAGTGCCTTTGCCCACTCTGTCACAGAGACCTAATTTACAAGCTGTACTATCCATCCATCATACAGTGCCTTATAATAGCAGCTTTTCAGGGTTGATGTCTTGCCTTTCCAGTTAGAGTTTACATTACTGTTTTGTGGCAATATAGTGCAATGGAACAAGGCTGGGTTTGGAGTCAGGATGACCCGAGTTTCAGTCCTGGTTCTATTACTGACTGTGACTTAATCTCTGTGGGCCTCAGGCTGCTCATACAATGAGGTTAGTCTAGATTACCTCGAGATTGTGACATTTTTCACGTCAAAAACACACCTCGAAGCAGTCTCGTGAAATCTATGGACCTTTTCTATGAATGATGTTTTTAAATAACTGAAGGAAATAACGTTTCATTTAGAGGAAAGTGAAAATAAAGGCGTTATTTTTCCCCCATCCCACTGGACAGACCCCTTGAAATCTGTCCTAAATCCTAGATTCACATGCCCTGGTCTGACTGATCTCTGTGGTTTCTTCCAGCTCTAAATCTCGGACCCACCACAGCAAACTGGAGGATGCTTCTGCCTGAGACATAGAACCTCAAAGTGAACACGAATTCCCTCCTCTTCAACTCAACCAGTCTGCGAAGGCGATGGCCAAACCCTGGGGGAACTCCTGGCTAGCCTGCCCTTCCTGCCGCACGTGTCCAGTCTAAGTTCCATGCACTGCCCCTCGCCTGCCCCTTGCCCCAGGCCCGTACCGGGTCCCTGCGGCCCCTCCCCCAGGAGCAGCTCCCCAACACTAACCCTCGCACCCTCCAGAAACCAATTGCTGAGAGTCTAAGTTTGCAAGAGGGAGACAGGCCAGAGGTCGGGAGGCCACGGCCCCGGGGAACGGAGGCGAAAAGGGAGGGGTCAGGGACGACGTCCCGGGGCCTCCCCGCGGGGTTCCCGCTCACCCCCGACGCAGGCCAGCGCGGCCTTGAAGGCGCAGCTCTCCATGGCCTTCTCGATCATCTTCTGCTCCTCGCTCTTGGTTGGGCTCGGGATCCCGCCCAGGACGCCGGGCTCCAGGAGCCGCGGCTGCCGCTTGTCCCCCACCAGGTGCTGCAGGAGCAGGCTGTACTGGAGCGGGGCGTCGGCGGCCGGCTTGGGCGCCGAGGCGCCGGGGCCGGGAGCCGGACTCGGCGCCGCCATGACCGGGACTGCCCTGCCCGGCGCGCTCTGCCGGCCGGTTTTCCGGTCTCTCAGCCTTCCGGCGGCGGCAGATTCCACAGCAGCGCTTCCGCCGGACGTTCCGCTGCGGCAGATTCGACGCACGGCGCTAAGCCTTCTCTGGCCTGCCCGGCGGCACGAGCGAAGTCCACTCACTCACAGCGCCCCTGAAGAGCTGTGACGTTTTGGGTTTGTTTTTGTTTTTTTTAAAGACACTTCCGTTGGACTCAAGACACTGTCAAGCGTAATATGTCTTTTGGAGACGCTGGGGAGATGGACCATGGTCTCTAGTTACATGTCGGCAGCGCGGGGTGTGACGGGAGCTGTAGTTCAAATATGGGCGACAGGCCCTGGCATCGGGGAACTACATTTCCCAGGGAGGCTCGCGATGCACCATGCCTTGCCTAGTCCTCTCTCTCCTTCTAGAGGCTGCTGGAGCGCCTTGCAGGGTCTCGAGAAAGAACCGGAGAAAGTCGGGCTCGCGGGAGCAGTGGCGCATGCGCCCAACTCCTCCCTCTTACCGCTCTGCCTCGCGCTGCACTGTGGAGCACAAGGTGCGATTCCCGCGCTTTCCCACGTGACCTCGGGTTCCTAGCCTAATGGCTTCAGTTTGTGTGAGGAGGGCGAAGCTGGAGGCCCGAGGTCTTCCCCAGAGACCTGAGGGCCGGGCAGGACACTGACCATCGTGGTGGCGTGGATGAGGAGCGGGGAGAGCTGGAGGACAGCTGCCATTTACCGGTCAGGGGCTGCTGCAGGTATTGCACCCATGTTACAGCTGGTACTAGCAAGGCGAGGACCTCAGAGGTGGGCTAGTCTTAACCCGCCCATTTTACAGATGAGGAAACCGAGGTCAAAGAGGGTCCAATCCTGCCTTTGACACATTAGACTTGCCTTGGGTTATGTGGCTTAGCAGCAGGAACCTTCCTGAGACTGGAACGGGAGCCCAGAAATCTAAGCCCTAAGAATTCAAAACTGCCGCCCCTCCCTCCCCCCCCCCCGACAGCTAGGTGGCGCAGTGAATAAAGCGCTGGCCCTGGAGTCAGGAGAACCTGAGTTCAAATCTGGCCTCAGACGCTTAACTAGCCTTGTGACCTTGGACAAGTCACTCAGCTCCAACTGCCCTCCAGGAAAAAAAAGGCAAAAACAAAAAACTGCCCGGGGACTGCTGGGTCTTCTCCATTGTGGAGGGACGAACTTCCCTAGTAGTAGGATCCTGTACAGAGGCTTTTACAGGTTACAAAACAGCGTCTGCCACAACACCAGCAATGTGTGCATACCCATGTCACACATGCAATGTATGTGTATACAGGTGTGTAACATATGCATCATTTATACACACACAAATGCACACATATGCATATGTGCATGCACACATCCATGCATGCATCTGCATGTGTATGTAATGCATATTTGGGTCACATGTGCATATATGCATATGCACACAGATGCCCCTACATATAAACAGACATACATACATACATATCTAAAATAAAAGACCAAGAGATGTGTGTGTTTCTTAAAAAAGAATTAGATATACATATATATGTATAGATAGACAGACACATGTAATACATGAACCATAACCCCTTTTATTATTCCATCTATGCCTGTTTTGGAGGTTTAGAGGTGCTGGGCCTCAAAATTCAAGGGCAAACATCACAGGTTCTGCCTCAAATGAATTCGACCCAAGCCTTCTTTCAGCCAAAGACAAGATTTATTAGAACAGCAATCTGGATGGGCAAGATTTTAAGAATCTGAGCATTTGTGAAGCAGGTATTGACAAGTGGACCAGATTGAATCTGAGCATTTTAATGGAGGCAAGATGGACCTTTTTTACATAAGACTGAGCAGAGAAGGCATCTAGATGGAATTAAGGATGAAAAATGAAATCTGTCCAGGACTACCTTCCACAAAAAGAAACAGATAGTTATAAAAGAATAAGAGGGAAAAGAATGAAGGTCAGCAAAATTAAGCAATAATCATTAGTAAAAATTGATTAAATGTGCCAAGTTCTGGGGATACAGAAAAGAAAAAGCCCACAAGGAGCCTACAGTATCAGAAAAGGAAGCTGAAAAGGGGAGGGTAGAAGAAGGTGCCTGAGACATGGTGGAGTCTGGTCCAAGGATGATACAGCAATTGAGTCTGATGGTGTCTATAATATTCCATCCCACCTCTTCAAAGAAGGGAGAGATAGATCCATTTTCTCTTTTTTTTTAAAGACAAATTTGGTCATTATAATTACACAGCATCCAATTTCACTTTTTGATTCTTTCTGTTGACATTGTACCCATTATGGATGTTGTCTTCCACTTTGCATATGTTCATAGAAGTCTTCCCATGCTTCTCTGAATTATTTATATTCATTGTTTTTATAGCACATAGTTTTACACAATTTATAAGCACCTGCTTTATTCCTAGTTCTTAGGATTATAGATTTAGAAACCTTCATGTCTGACTCTCTCATTTTATAGGTAAGGAAACTGAGTCTCAGAGTGACTAAATTACTTGCCTGTGGTCTTACAACTACTGAATGTGTGTCAGGATTTGAACACAGGTCATCTTGTCCCCACACCTAACAATTATCTTCATTTTTCAGTTCCAAATTCTCCCCTCCACCCATTGAAAAGGCAAAAAATACGATAGTCTTTATACATATGAAGTCATGCAAAACATTTCCACATTAGCCATGTTGATGCTTTAGTCTGCACTAAGTTCATCAGTTGTCTCTCTGAAGGTGGAGAGCACTCTTCATCTGAGTCCTTTGGATTTGTTGTGGATTATTTTATTGATCAGAGTAGCTAAATCTTTCATAATCGATTGTTATTACAGTATTGTTGCTGCTGTGTACATTGTTCTCCTGCTTCTCCTAACTTCACTTTGTATCTGTTCATATAGGTCTTACCAAGTTTTTCTGAAACCATCCCATACATGATTTCTTATAGCACACTAGTATTGCATCACAAATCATAGACCACAACTTATTCAGCCATCCTGCAATTGATGGTCATCCTCCAATTCTTTGCCACCACAAAAAGCCACTACTGATATTTTGGTACATATACATTTCTTTGATCTCTTTGGGGTATAGACTTCGAAGTGGTATTACTGGGTCAAAGGACTTGCACAGTTTTATTGCCCTTTATACATAGTTCCAAATTATTCTCCAGAATGTCAGGACCAGTTCACAACTCCACCCACAGTGCATTATTGTTCCTATTTTCCCACATTCCCTCCAGTAATTGCCATTTTCCTTTTCTGTTGTGTTAGCCAATCTGATAGGTGTGAGGTGATAGCCCACAGTTGTTTTAATTTGTGTTTCTCTAATCAGCAGTAATTTGGAACATTTTTTTCATATGACTATAGATAGTTTTCTTCTTTTGAAAACTACTTGTTCATATCCTTTGACCATTAATTATTTGGGAATCATTGATTAACCATAGAATGCTATAACCACTACTTCTTATTGAAGTTTAACCAATTATAACTGATGCATATATACATCAAGCTTGAAGGTTTGCAAAGCACTTTGCTAGCAGCCAGCTCATAGCCTGAAGAACGTTAGTATGCCCACTTTGCAGATGGGCATAGCTTCCTCATGTGCATAATATGATCAGCCTAAATTGGTGTAGTGATCTACTGTTTACAAAACGCTTTCTTCACAACATGAGAGTGTGAGGCTCATAGCATAGGAAATATCACTTACAGATGAAGAGGTCAAGGGATTTGCCTATTGTTACGTTTTAGCACTCAAATACAGACTGTTCAAAAAGTCTGGTTTTCTTTTCTTAAATTACACATGAGGCAAGCTCTTAAAATAAACTTGATTAGCCCTTTGGGAGTGATAATCAGAAATTCATTTTAGGAGGGTGGTCTTGGCTTTTTGCTCTACAGGGGATAATGAAATTTATAGGAAAGGCTCGACTATTGGGACCAAAGGAATAGACCAGTTTCTTCTTGTATTTAGAATCAACTTTGTCCCAATTCAAGTCTGCCTGACAGGCTTCACGGTCCCTTTCCCTCAAATCCGCCCCCCCACCCCAGTTCTCTTTCTTTCCCTGACCAAGTGCATTTGTTCCTTCCTTCTCCTCCTAATCATAATCCTGCCTTGTAACCCAAGATTCCATCACTTTGGATTTGGGGGGTTATATTTAGTACCACCTAAAATAAATATTTGCCTACTGTAATTTTACCTTTTCCAACATCCTGCTCTAACATTAAAAAATCACTTCAGAGTATTGTACCTACTCCCTTCTCCACCAAGGGGTCCCTCTGATCCGTGAACCTATGTAGGTTGTCTGAAACAGGTTCAGCCCTGGGAGAATCTAGCCTGTAATTGAGGGGTTAGGCTCCATTTTCTTAACTCTTTGGTTCATGGAACTCCCACAGAACTATTTAAAATTTTAATTTGGCTCTTGTCCAGGACTTTACCAAAAGGCACTTTGTATGCTGTGAGGTATTAAACAAGTTTTTATTTACTGCACCCAAGGAATGCTGATGGACAAAAATGACCCACAGCCTAAACCGTCAGAACCGTTTACAATAGGATTGAGTCACTTAACTTCTAACTACTATTATATCCTCAAGAGAGGGCTTTGAGGGGGCAGCATCAGGCCTGAAGGCAGGAAGACTCTTCTTCATGAGTTCAGATCTGGCCTCGGACACTACTTGTGTCACCCTGGGCAAGTCATTTCACCCTGTGTGTCTCAGTTTCCTTATCCGTAAAACGAGAAGAAAATAGAAAGCCACTCCAGTATCTTTGCCAGGAAAACCTCAGAGGGGATCACGAAGGGTCAGATATGTCTGAAAAACCACAAATGCCCCTCAAAAGAGGGTCTGGGACAGAAAGCAGCTTGTGAGACCCTGGAAGAGCACGGCCACATTTCCTCTTGCTTCTGTTCTCTCCATACACACAGGTAGTCCCTGGCTGCTGGTCAGCCCCTCTGGACCTCTCTGACTCCAAACCTGGACACCTTTATGTTGAGGGTGATGTTCAGTTACCTATTCAGGAAAAGAAACATGAAGCACATAAGCTAAAAGACAGCTCTGGTCTAGGCACAAGCTTGGCCTAGTTGAATTCCCTGTGTTAGCAGCCTTCTGGGCATAGTCACCATGATGCCAGAAGTGCGTGGGGGATAGAGAGGGGCCAGCTCTTCCGCACCCATCACTGTGTCAGTTAGTTACATGATGCCACTTGGAGAGTCGAAGGGAGAGAGTTAAGTGGAAGCTGTTTCTGCCTTTCAGTGATACAGTCCTTCATTCAGCCTTCTGCTGTTCTTTGTGGGAGGCACTGGGGAGAGGTCTGAGGGACCACTCTGGATTTTCCGTCATACCAAAGGACAAGACCTTTCAACACTGGGTCATCACGTAGCCAGAAACAGCCAAGGAGTTTGTGGCCTCCAGCTGTGGCCAGATGCTGTATCAGGTTGTATAGGTCAGAAGAAGGTTGGGTAGATTTGCACCTGCTCTGTGTGATCCATGTTCTAAGAGAATGCTCCCCTGTGTTATTTTTACCTCAAGGAATGAAAGTTGTGACAACAAAGTAAGTTTTTGGAACACACCTTTTTCTTTAATCAACATGTTAATATAGTAGTCTATATTTTCCATAGTAAAACCTTGCCCATAATAGGGACTTAATTAAAACATGTTGACAGATGGTTGTATGGCTGTTATCTGCATACCTCCAGGACACGCCTGGTCTTTCATCAGTGAGTTCAGTGCCTGACTCACAGTCTTTCTCTTGAAAGCTGTCAGCACACATATTGATACTCCATCAAATAGCCTAGCCGCACAGCTCCTCACTTGGGCATTTTATGTGACCAGAGCCATGTGCAGGGAGGGTCATATTCTTTATCTTTCTGTCACAAACACGCCACTGCAATGATCAGGAACCCTGAAATGCTGTGATCGGATCCCAATTCCTCTCCCTCTGCTTTGCAATCCCACACTCTGTTGTTCATCTTTGCCATGACCTCCAGTTCTTCTGCCCCCTCAGTTCTTTTCCAGGCCATCATCTCTTCATTAGCTACACTTTTCTCCCTTCCCCATCTTGACCTCTTAGTAAACCAACTTTACACTGTGTTCTTCTGGGATTTCTTGCTCCTTTTTCATATGATGGATGATCCTCAGCCTTGGATCATGCCTACCATCTGCTTACTGCCTTTGCTCTTATGCAGATGCTGCTGAAAACAGCTGAAGTGACATCACAAAACCACAAAAACGAGCTGATGTGGTCCATTACAATTTTATATTACATAACCTTAACTGGGTCCTCATGATAGCAGACAATCCCTTTATGCTTCCCCAATTAATCTGCTGTCCCCCTCACTGCAGTGGCTCTACGAACTTTTTTATCCCACCTCAAACCTACTTCCCTCCTTCCCACCCTCTCAGCTGAAAATTTTCCTACACACACACACACACACACACACACTGGTTTTTTTTTTTTTGCTTTTTGGAGGGGTAAGGCAGGGCAATCGGAGTTAAGTGACTTGCCCAAGATCACACAGCTAGTAAGTGTTAAGTGTCTGAGGCAGGATTTGAACTCAGGTCCTCCTGACTCCAGGGCCGGTGCTCTATTCACTGCTTCACCTAGCCGCCCCTTGCCTCATATTTTACAGGAAAATTGAGACTCTTTGCAAAGAGCTCCCTCTTCTCCCCTGTAGCAGCAAGCACCCCAATATCCCCAGGGTGACTGCCAACACAGGTTCTTAGATCTGCTTTTCAAAAGGAAAGCAACTTAGAATGGGTTAACAAGCTTACTTTAATCAAACAAACACACATTACCTAGTTCAGGGGAAAAAGGTCAGCACCCCCAACTTCAGAGTTACAGAACTTACAGATCAAACAGACAGGCTTCCAAACTGTCCAACCATTACATCAATACCAAATCACAGTTACCAGAGAGGGAAGCATCAACATCTGGGTTTTCAAAGCTGGGGGGCTCTCAACAACGGCTTCCCAGAGTCTCATCTGGTCAAATCACACAACACTTCTCAAAGTGAGCCCCAAAGCAAAGCTTCTCCTCAGGGCTTATATAGCCTTCTCTTGGCTCAGAGAATGTAACAACCTCCTTGACCCACTGCCCAATCACAAAGTATCAAGGTGTGGGCTTTCCTGAAAAACAAGCCTCCCACCACAGGCTCCAGGTGCATTTAAGCTAGGGGCAGGGAAGATCTTTAAATCTGCATTTCCATTACATCCCCTCTTCCTCATCTCTCATAAGCCAGATGCCTTCTACCACTGTCTCCTCCTTGAGCTCTGTCTCCTGTGGTGAGGGCGGCCCTTCTCCTCGTCAAGGCAAACTCCTCTCCATTCTGTCCATCTTCAGCAGATTGCCCTTTCCATCACCTCTCCTCACTTTTCTTCAGTCTCTTTTTCTAGTGGCTGCTTTCCTACTGCCTAGAAACATGCCCATGGTTCTCCCATCCTCTAAAAGCCTTCCCTTGATCTCTCTACCCCCACTACCTGTCATTCCCACATCTCTTCTCTTTTAGTCCTAACCTTGAGAAGACTGTCCATAATAGATGCCTCCACTCCCTTTTCTCTCATTCTTTTTAATTGTCTATAATCTGCCTTCTGACCTCCACTAAAATTGCTTTCTCCAAAGTTACCAAATGCAATGGCCATTTTTCAAACCTCATTTTTCAGACCTCTTTCTGGTTGTTGATGCTGTTGATCACCTTCTTCCTGTTGTTGTCTTCAGTGTAGGTTTCTGTGACCCTCCTCTATCCTGGGTCTCATCCTACTTGCCTGACCTGTCTCCTTTCTGATCTTCATCCAGGTCATGCCTTTTACTGGTGGGTGTCTCTCAGGGCTTCCCCCCCTCCATTTTGTACTCATAATGACACTGCATAATCTCAGTTCTCTCCTTTCATAAAGGCTTGAAGCATGGCTTCCCTCGGTCAAGCCAAGGAGGGAAAAGAAATAGATGCGGCTGGTCCTTTTGGGTGCATTGTACTTTTTGGTCTGCAGCCAATCAGAAAGCGGTTTCTTTACCATGCATTTAACAGAGCAGAAACGCCTCCAAGAGGATTGCATCATAAGGTTTTAATGGAGGAAATTGTAGGCTGTAGTGAGGGCTTTTTAGGGATGAGGAAGACCTGGTTATGTTTACAAGGTAGTAGGGGAGCAGCCTGTAGATGGGGAAAGGAGATGGAGGAGGAGATGATTATGGATTTAATCTTCTGGAGAAGGTGAGAAGGGGAGGGAGCAAGTGCACAGCTTCGTCCCAGGGAGTTTTCTATACCAGAAAATAACTAGTCCAGTCCAGAAACACTCCCAAGATGTAAAACTATAAGTCAGAACTCATTGTAGATGTAGCATCAGAGCCAGGAAGACTGGCTTCAAGTCCACTCCTGCCCACACTGCTTGTGTGACCTCTCTCATTTTTAAAGCACTTACTGGGTTCCAGGTACTGTGAGTTTCCTCACCTATTCCATGAGATCATAGGTCCAGTCCCTATCCTACAAATCTAAGAAAATGTTCAGATATTTTTACTGATTCTGGGATTTTGTTGAATCAAATCTTATTTCAAATAAGTGGGCCAGTAGCTAGGATTATTTTGTTGTTCAGTCATGCCCAATTTTTTATGACCCCATTTGGGTTTTCTTGGCAAAGATACCAGAGTTTTTTTCCATTTTCTTTGCCAATTCATTTTGCGGAGAAGGAAACTGAGGCAAACAAGGTGTTTGCCCAGGGTAACCTAGCTAGTATGTGCCTGAGGCTGGATTTGAACTTGGGAAGATGAGTCTTCCTAATTCCAGGCCTGGCACTCTCTCCACAGCACCATCCTGCTGACTAGCTAGTATTTAGAAATACATATTTTAAATTTTTGTTGATTTTTTTTACATTATCTTCATTGCCTAATACATTCCTCCATGATCACCTAACCAGTGAAACATTCATTGTAACAAAGAATTTAAAAGAAAGAGGGAAAAAAACTTGCTCAGCAAAACCAATCTACACTCATCTAAGTCTGACAGTATATTTAACAAGCCATGCCCACAGTCTTCCATTTCTGAAAAGAACTAAGAACCATGGTCTTCTTTCTAGGGCATAGATTCTTGGCCATTTTAATTACCTGGCATTTCATTTCATTGTTTTGTTCTTTTCATTTAATTTATTCTCTTGTAGTTATTGTGTATTCTGTTGTCCTACTTTTGTTTCACTCTGTGTCCCATCATATCAGTCTGCCCAGGGTTTTCTGAAATCCCTACATTCATCATTTCTTATGGCACAGTGATATCCTATTATATTCATATGTCATAGTTTGTTTAGGCATTTTTCAAATGATGGGCATCTTTTTAAAAAATTCTTTGCTACCACAAAAGTGCTGCTATTAATATTTTAATATATATGAGACCAGATCTCTATGTATGAACATTTTAGTCACTTAAAAATATACACATATGGGGGCGGCTAGGTGGTACAGTGAATGGAGCACCGGCCTTGGAGTCAGGGGGACCTGAGTTCAAATCTGGCCTCAGACAGTTGACACACTTACTAGCCATGTGGGCAAGTCACTTAACCCCGATTGCCCTCCAAAAAGCAAAAAAAAAAAAAATATATATATATATACATTTATAATATATACATACATGATGTATATACATACATGTGTATACTGAAATGCTTTCTAGAATGGTAGGACCAATTCATAGCTCCATCAAGAATATATTAGTATGCCTTCCTCTCCTCTGCTCTTTCAGCATTCACTATTTCCATCTTTTGTCATCTTTTCCAGTTTGCTAGGTGTAAAGTGAAACTTCAGAGTGGTTTTGATTTTCATTTCTCTTATTTATTAGTGATTTGGAACCATCTTTTGTTTGGTTATTAATAGTTTGTAATTCTTCTTTTAACAGCTGTTCATATCCTTTCACTAATCCACTGGGAAATGGTACTTGCTTTTATCTTTAATCATAGCCAGTAAATCTTAGATTTTTGATAGATACTTAATGCAGATTTTTCCCACTCAGCAACTTCAGTTCTAATCTTAGTGACATTCATTTTATTTGTTCAAAAGTTTTTCAATTTCATGTAACAGAAATTATCCATTTGTTTTTTGTGACTATGTCCTTCCTTGTTTAGTTAAGAACTCTTCTCCTAGCCATAGCTACAAAAGGCACCTGATCTTATTCTCTTTGAATTATTTTTGTGGTATGAAATTTCTTATTCAAGCCATATGTCCATTTTGCACTTATTGTGGTATATGGTGTAGAATGCATTTGACATAGAAATCTTCATTGTAGTAGGATTTAACCTGTACTAAAGAAAAGAATGAGTATATGTATGGAATGTGTGCATAATGTTTGCACTGCACATATGATTTCATATACCTTTGAATGTAGTACCCTCCCATTGAGAAAAACCATCTTGTTTATTGTAATCAACATCAATGCTGAAGTAGTAGAAAGTACTCTAGGCTTGAATTCAAAGAATGAAGTTGGAGCTGCCCTTCTGCCATGACGCTGAGCAAGTCACTTAAAGTTCATGAATCTGATTCCTTATCAGTAAAATGGGTATACTAATACCTAGGTTGTAGTGGGCGAGCAATGGGCTTCATAAATGTAATGACTTATTTCAGTACGGTGCCAAACATGCTGTAGGTCATCAATATATGAACAACAAGAATATGCCTGAATGACCAATACGTATAATCTGCTCAATACCAGGAGGGACGTTGTCTTGAGCGGGCGCCATAATTCAAGGGATGTCAGCCACTATTCTCACAAGCTAAACTGGCCTCGTTGGGCTACTTCTTATAATGAGCACTCACTAGTATGATGATTCTGGAATCGTTTCCATTGGAAATTCCCCTTTCCACACCAATTTAAAAGGCAGCTGCTGCACTTGGCTTCAAACCAAAACCTGCTTTACCAGTGATTCTCTAAATTTTATTTACACTGATTCTTATTTCATGTGTAGTAGGCTCAAACTCTTACTTTCCCAGGTGCCAGATGCTGGTTTGGACACACTCCAGAGGAAAGTGCTTTCCTGTAAAATAGTAAAAGTGAGGTGCTGAACACACACACACACACACACACACACACACACACACACACGCACACACGCACACACGCACACACACTGCTGCTTTCTTTCAGTATTTCCCCTACTACACCTATGACACAAGCCAAAGGAAGTAGTATGATAATGAGTTCACTATTTTGCCTGAACTTGCAAGTCCCATGATGCCCTCTTCTCTTAGCATTCCAGCTAAATGGACTTGCCCTTTTCCTGCCATGTAATGTAAATGCTTACAGTATTCATGTATCCATAAGCTCCAGAATTTAAAGCTGTATGTTTAACATGCTTCAAACAGTGCTTAACAGAACACATACTAATAGGGGCTTAATAAATATATTTTGATAAAAAAGCATTCATATACAAACACATAAAAACATACACACCCAGATTTTGAGACATTCAGGAAACTTTAGCCATGTTGTGTGAACATCCCAGGTGATTTAATTAAAAACCCAACATTTTATCTATGTATACATACACACACATACATACATCTCAATGTGTAATTAGGCAATAATAGTTAATAATGTTACTATTGGACAACATATTGATTGGTTCCCCTTCCAAAAACTAACATGGAAACCCAACCGTACTGTGTGTGAGCAGTGTTTCTCCTGGTAATTAGAGGCAACCTTCTATACAAAGATTTTCAGGTGCCGAGTCAGCAGTAATGCTAGGGACAACTCAAGGAGACAGAACTTGCATAAATTGCCCCTCTCCTCTTGACTTTCCCTTCCACCTTTCCCTGTGTTGTGTGGTAACATTTCACTCAACTGAAAATCCATGCACTGCCTTGTTCTACACTAAAAAAAACTGAGAATCTTAGCCCTGAATTTTCATTTCTGTGCCAGAAACTTGTGGTTATGTTCTGAGGCTTAAATTAGCTCCTGTAAAGCATTTTAAGATTGTTGGTGGAAAGCCACTATAGAAAATCAAAATATTCTGCTTGGCACAAGTTACTGTCTTGTTTTCATATTGGGCTTTGGAACATAGATATTTGTTTGGGACTGTGTCCACTAGATGGCGGTAGAGTCCAACAAAAGACTTTTACAGACGGTCTTCTAGGCTTCCTCCCCACAAGGCCACTTAAGTCGCTAGGGTAGGGGCTGCCACGGGGTTTTGCAGCTGTGATATTGGATCTGGGCATCAGGGCTTAATCCAGGGGAAGTAGTAGGAAGGGCACTGGATTTTGAGTCAAAGGTCCTGGGTTCAAATGTATTCCCTGTTATTTACTGCTTCTGTAGCATTGGGCAAGTCTTCTGACACTCTGGGGCTCTTGGTTCTTCCTCTGAAAAATTAGGGGTATGGAATAGATGATCTTTAACGTTCCTTCCCAATTTAAATCCGAGGATCATCTGAGGATTTTGCCTAATGGTCTCGTAATTCTGAATCACAGAGACAATATAGAAATCATTCTCATCATTTCTATGCACGGCCTGTTAGAAGCAGTAGTGCCATTTGGTATCATTTAGGATGCTAGGTGTTCATCAAAGATGGTGTGGTACCTGAGCATACTTACACACTCATATCTGTTGAGATGTCCACTTTGTCTTGACCCTCTTCTCTGGTCAAAGCACACCACTCACCTGCTCTGAAACTGTTGGCCTGCCGTGCAAAGGGTGGATCCATTCAGTTAACCCAACAAGTATTGATTGAGTACTTGGGTGAAGGACATAAAGTATGGCAAGGTTCCCGTCTCCAAGGAATTCATACTCTAGTTGGCAAAAAAAGGTTTAGGCATCTGACTGCATTAGAACCAGAACAGATGTAACAGTGCCTATTGCATGGTAATGATCAAAAGTAAAATAGAAGTTAAAGGGGAGAGAAAACCATGTGGGACAGAATCGCTTTCATGGAGGGGAGCAGGATGGTCAAGTGGAAAGGGCTTAATATGGAGTTAGAGGACCAGCCTTTGAATCTGGGCTTCACCACTTATGTTTGAAATTGCTGGTGAAGTCACTGCACCTCTCTGGTCCTGAAGAAGCCTAGCTAGGTGACCTCTAATGTTTCTTCTCCTTCTGGTGCCTAAGGACTTTTGACCTGCATGAAATTGGAACTTGGCTTTGAAGGATGGATCTGATATGGAGAAGGGGACATGGGGGTTGGTGAAGGGCAAGGGAATGAGGCTGGTGAAGGGTAGGAAGTAAGGAGAGTTTTTGTGGGGATGGAGAGGCTGAATGAGGGGTATATCATGGGAAAGAGACTTTGATAGAGAACTGAGAATTTGGGGAAGGAAAAGGAAATTAAGTGGGGAAAGGAAAAGGCAGTCTGGTAGCATTGGTCAGATTGGTAGCTTGGAGCTGTGTGACCATGACCAAGCCACCCTGTCCTCAGTTTCCGTCTGTGAACTGAGTAAATTGGATTAGATGACCTCTGGGTCTCTTTCAGCTCTAAATCTAGAACCCTATGAGTGTTCCAGAGGACGAGGATGCCACGGAGAACATGGGTTTGCATCCCATCTCTACCACTTAATACTGGCTAACATTTATATGGCTATGTTCCTGGCACCAGGCTAAGCACTTTACAGTTGTTTATCTTGTTATCCTCACTACAATCCTGGCTGAAAGGTCCCATTATTATTCGTGTTTACAGATGAGGAAACTGAGACAAACACAGGCTAATTGACTTGCCCAGGGTCACAATGCCGGTAAGTGTCTGGACCGGATTAGAACTCGGTCCTTCATCCCATGTCCCGCTTACACCTTTGCAATCTGGGCCTCGGGTTCCCTTATTTGTCAAAGAAGGTGGCTGGCCTAGATGGCCTCTAGGGTCCCTTTCAGCTCCAGATCTAGGGTCCCAAACTAAGCGGGCATTTGTCCAGCAGTTCCATTTCCATGCACGCTGTGCTCTCGGCGCTGCCACTTTTGGTCCCGCCTGGAATACCTCGCACGCTGCGCCTCGCTCGAAGTCCGCACCTCCCTGACCTTGGGGCTAGGCAGCCCCCTGGACAGCGGGCGCCGCCGTGGCACCATGGAGCCCCCTGGCGGCCCTGGCGGGGTAGTCGGGCGGCGGCGGCGGCGGCGGCGTGGGGGCGGGGAGGGGGCGGGCGGACTGCGCCGCTCTCCCAGTCCGCATTTGCCGCCTGCGCGCCCGGCTCCCGGCTGCCCGCTGCTCTGTGTGTCGGAGCCTCGGGACGCGGCCAGGCAGGCAGCCGCAGCTCGCGCTCGCTCCAGGATGTCGGGCTTCCTGCTGGAGCTGCTCGGCGAGAAGCTGGTGGCCGGCGGCGGCGAGGAGGTGGACGTGCACTCGCTGGGCGCCCGCGGGATCTCCCTGCTCGGGCTCTACTTCGGCTGCAGCCTGAGCGCCCCCTGCGCGCAGCTCAGCGCCAGCCTAGCCGCCTTCTACGGCCGCCTGCGGGGGGACGCGCCGGGCCCCGGGCCGGGGAGCGGGGGCGCGGGCGCCGCAGCCCCGGCTGGGGCCGCCGCCGCCGAGTCGGAGCCGGAGCCGGAGCCGCGCCGCCGCCTCGAGATCGTGTTCGTGTCCTCGGACCAGGACCAGCAGCAGTGGCAGGAGTTCGTGCGGGACATGCCGTGGCTGGCGCTGCCCTACAAGGAAAAGCACCGGAAGGTGAGCCCCCGGCCCGGCACGTCTGGGAGCGCGCAGCCCCCCAGCCTGGCCGGCCTTTCTCTCGCCTCCTGCCCCCTGCCATGACCCTTCTCTTTTCTTCTCGCCCCTCGCCTCCTGTTTGTCCCTGCCGCACCGCCCGCTTCGCCTGGGGCTGAGTCCTGGGCTCCCCGGGCTCCCCGAAAACCAGGCGGCAAAAAGTTTGACATCCGCGCCCCGCCCCCGGCTCGGTGTTCGCGTTGATTTCCCAAAGTGGGTCTGGCTTGGCCGAGAATGCCGAAAACCCCCTCCTAGCGCCCTTCATTTCTGGCTCGAGGTGAGGTGGCGTCCGGGGAGGATTCTCCTGGGTTCGCCTCGCTCCCTTTCTCTGCCTCTTCTACCCCACCATATTTACAGCATTGAATTAGGTCTGACTGCTTTCCGATTGCGATCTGTGGAGTGGCCCAATATGCCTTCTTCCCCCTTCCACTAGATAGCCGTGACGAGAAGAATCTTCTTGGGCTCCATTGGGGAAATCAGTTTTTTCCACTCTAAAGGACTGAGCCCAGGCCGGCCAGATGTTGCTGGAGGGGCCCCTTCCTTTCCCTCAGCCTATTGACTTCTAGCTGATATATAGTCTGTTGTGGGGGAGGGGGGATTGGCCCCCTACCCATAATGCCAGGACTAGGAAGGCTTCCTCCTCTCCCTCACTGGAAGGAGCGTCCAGGACTAGCAACATTGATATAGATGCCGAGGACATTTGGTGCCCTGATGCTCCTGCCGTATAAAGGGATCTATGACAAAAGGTTAGCTAGTGATTTTGAGAAAAGCCACCCTACACCACTGGGGAGCCCTCTTCTAGTCCTTTCCTCTCTCCCCCATGTCCTGAGCAGCATCGTATGAATGAGGGGCCTTTATCCCGTGTGGGACGTCTGCCTGAAGAAGTCCTCCAGCCCCTCGGTAGTTTCTCTCTCAGGAAGGCTCCTCTAGCATGTAGGGGGAGCTGGTTTGACCAGTGGATATGCCTGCATCTAGGGTCAATTCTAAGTAGGTATAAGATTTTCCATTTTAGATTCAGGTCCTGAGCTGGTATTTGGAGATTGAGATTCTCTGGAAATGAGAAAATAGGTAGCACTGACACTTTACTGTCTTTATTGAATTTCTACGGAGATGGGAAAAGGCCGGAAAGTGGGTCGTTGTCAGGATGGATAGGCCACTTAGTGAATAAAATGAAGTTTGGGGCCAGAAAAAATCTAGTCAGTTGTGAATCATTGAACATTGACCTTTTCTTCTAAGAAACTCAGTTTATGAGGCGGGCAGGAGAGTGTGTAGGACAAATATTTGGAGTCATTTAGGGAGTGGGGTGGTACCAGACACGTGTCTTACATAGGAGTGATTTGCCTAAAAATTTGATTAGATTGAGGGAGAAAAGCAAAAATCTCATTTAGGAAGTGGTTTTAAATGTCTTGAATAAATTTTTCTTCCATCAGAGTGGGTGAGGTACCAATCTGAGTGTGGAAATAGGTAACACAATTTAATAAATACATTTTGTAAATTTGACATTGGCATCTAACCACTTTCATTCATCATCTTCATTTGCCAGGCATTGAGTAGATACTGGAGATATACCCATGAAAACTGATGCCATCTTTTACTACTCTGAACTAGTTGAATAAATTATTTTTTAATATATTTTTATTGATGCCTTTTGTTTTTATCTCACCTATGTTTCCCATTGTATCCTCCCTCCCCCAAACCAAATAGAGAAAAAAAAATTGGTTAGTAAACTACCCCACATTCTAAGTCTCACTCAATACAATGTTCTACACCTGTAGCCCCCACCTCCCCAAGGAGTGGGGGAATCAAGCTTGGCCATTAACTGCACAACATTCCGTTGAGATTGTTTTGTTCTTTCCATTTACGTTGTGATCAGTGAAGATCATTTTCCTGGTTCTATTTACTTCACATTGCCTTGGCTCCTATAGGTTCTTCTGTGCTTCTCTGTATTCTTCATTTCTTATAACACAGTAATTAAATAAGGCAAATTTTGGGATTAAAGCTACATTCTGGATTATTTTGCACATTTCCTACATAACTAAACCCATTTGTATGGCACTTTTATTTGAGCCAAGCATTTTGTTCACAACATCCAAGTGAGGCCAGTAACGTGTAAGCCTCATTCTCTTGGCTGTCCAGATTTGGCTTGCCTGGGCTTACACAACCCAGAAGCCTCCAAGACAGGACTGGACTCTGAGAAGATCCAGGTGCTCTGACCCCAGGCCCATTGTTCTTTCCTGTGTGGCACACTAGTCATTAATATGTGCAAATTCCAAGCATGCATGACTAATGAAAAGTACTGGGATGTTTGTATTGGTTGTTGGTTGTTTTTAATGCTCCTGTAAAGGGGGAAAAGTCAGATTTATAAAGTTGTTTACCAAAAGGATATGTTCCAATGGCCAATTTTAGTGTTGCCTAGCATTAAAAAAAAAAATCTGTATTCTCATTGGTTAGCTAATAAGATTTGCTGGCATTTGAAACCTTGTACTCCAGTGCCAAAATACTCTTAAAGAAAAACTTTTAAAAGGTTAAGACCTGTTGCTGAGTATTTTTTACTGATAAAGAATTGAACTGAGATATGGAGGAAACTTAGTTATCTTACATACTTAGAAAATAAATATTATATACTCATATGGACTTGGGCTCATGTGATTTGAGCACAAATTCATTCAGCAAACATTTCTAGTAAATGCTTAGTTGAATGACTGAAAAGCTGTGGTGTTAAGGATGCCAATAGTCAAAAGTTCTTTCTGTAAGGGCCAGTTAACTTGTTACAGAGAAAAGCTCTGTGACCACAAACTGCACCCCGTATTCATAACAGAGTGAGAGATTGTGCATGACTCACTCAATGCAACTCATCCCTGCTATGGAAACAATTCATGAGCCTCTGGTTACTCTCCTAATTGTATTTCACTATTATGGATTGAGAATGCTAGAATCAGCAGCCATTTATTAAGCACCTACTGTGTGCCAGGCTATGTGTAGGGCACTGAAGCTACAAATACAAAAAAAAAAGGTCCAGCATTATATTCTGTTCAGAAACACCACGTGCATGAGCCATCTGTAGCCTACATACATTCATACAAAATAAACAGAAGTTCATTTCTCCTGGGGGTGAGGAGCTCTGAAAAGGCCTCGATATCTAGGAGATGAGTTTTGAAGGAAGCTAAGGTTTATAAGAGGCAGAAGTGAAGAGAGAATGCATTGGAGAGATGGGGGAGTGGGGGTGACCTGGGCCGAGGCACAGAAAGCCCATCATGAGGGAAAGGCAGCAAGTAGGCCTACAGTGCACGAAGCAAAGTCATGTGTAGTAGGACCGGAAATGCAAGCTCTTTGGTCTGGAATCAGGCAGCTTGTGCACATTCCAAAACATCTAACAGTTCCAGGTTCCCTCCAGGGCCTAGGGATCTAGTTTGGTCTCAGACCTGAAGACTCGTCCCAGGAGCCAGATGGGCTTTCTGTTGCCAAAAATAGAGATAGCAACAGGGAACCATGAGAGCTTTTTGCAGAGGAGTGACAGGGTCAGACCTGTGCGTTAGGAACATACATCTCTTTGGCCGATGGGGGAGAATAGATTAGAGAATGGGGAGCGAGGGAAGGGGAGTCCAACAGTCCAGGGGAGACACCAAGTACCTGCAGTATGGCTGTGTGAGGGGAGAGGGAGAGTGCATGAAGTCAGAAAGACCAGGCACTTGGCTGGGTATGTTGGGTGAGGGCAGTGCCATTGCCAAGCAATGAATGATGTGGTGAAGCTGGAATGTTTGTAAGGGCCCTGGGCAGACAGAGCAAAGTTAGGAAGTGACCAAGAACCCTTTTCAGGGCTCTTGACCTCCCTCTCTCCCTCTCCCTGCCCTTTTCTGTGAAACTGTCTCTTCACTGAAAGTGCCAGTTGAGAAGAAGGGTGATTCTGCTTCTCACGGTCCGTTACATCAGGAGAACCCGCAGTTCCGGCGGTGGTAATTTCAGACATGTAAGCGTCTTCCATGTGCAGGGCAGCACTAATGAATTCCAAGTCCTTCATCCTGAGAAGCTTACATTCAGGTGAGGGCTATGACGTGTACATAGTAAAATAAATACAAAATCTTTTGAGGAGGGAGAAATCAGGTGCCATTGGAAGGGAGGATTCAGAGACAGGGAGCATCAGAGCAGATGTTTCAAGGAAGATGAGTGAGTGCATTCTAGAAATGACTATCAGCTTGTGGGGATGCCTGGAGATGGGAAATAGAATGTTCCTCAAGCTAACTCTTCATTCTTGCTATGGCACAGAGAGGTTTCAGATGATTTCGGAGCCTGGTGCAGTTTTCTGAAATCTCAAGTATTAGGTCTGAATGACATGACATATAATGTAATTAGTATTAATATATAGATATAATAGTGAAGAAACATTCAGAGGCCCTCTCTGGTAGCATAGTTCAGTGGGCTGCTAGCCCTTTTGATATTCCGCCTTTTCTTCCTGGCCTGTGTCTGTACTTTTTCACTGACTGTAAAAGTAACATTCTATACTGAAAGGAAACGAAAGGTCCAGATTGCTAATTTTTCTAAGTTTCCATTAACATAGCATCAGGAAAGTAATAACTAGTGTTTCTTAAAGCCCTTCACAACCTTCTTCCCAGTGGAATAACAGAGGATTATGGTTCTAATTATTTACCGGTTGGCATTTCTCTAGAGAAAATTGAAAAATTATGTAGGGAAAAGAAAATGCCATGTGGTATTTCTTTTTTTTTTCCTCTTCATTTCCTTTTCTATAGAAAGCAGCTTTGGGGATGAGCTTCACATGTGTGCATTTCTGTTCAGCCCCCTGCCCCTATAAGTGCTGTGAGGATCACAGGGTCTTAGCTGCCCCCAATAAAGCTCAGCCTGCCCATGCTTGTTTTAGCAGGGGCTAGAAAAGTAATTTGTGCTTGAGATTTTACTTTTTTTTTTTAAGACATACACTGATGTTATGGAGTTGAGTGGGAATTTTAATCAAGAGACGATAGTACCTTGTGGGTTAAGTTTACCAGGGCGGTTATGTCATGATATTGAATTTGTTTGAAAGCACCCCTTTCAAACAGACAGCATTTCTTGGATTAGTAAGCAGGTTTTGGGTCATTTTTATTTCTTATGTGTTTCCAGATAGATAGAAGACAATGTATTTGGAAAGCTGGTACACATATGGACTTTGGGTGTATTTCGTATATTCATCTAGCTCAGAAACAGTTGAGGAGCTTCTTTCATCCCACTCTATGGCAAGGAAAGGAATAACTGATGTTCCATCTGAGAGTCATAGGGCTGAGCTTTAATAGTCATTGGATGCTTAGAATTGGGCTTCAGGAATTCCTGTTTTGGGTTAAAGGGCCTGATCTCCCTCCTTGAGGTGAGCACCTTCCTCTTTAGAAGCATGTTTAGCTCCTGCCCAGCTTTAGAACAGCCAGCCCTCACAAGATAAACTGGAGGGGGTCAACGTGAGTCTGTAGCTGACTTAGTGATGCCTGTTATCTGTTTTTATTTGGAATGACCCTGGAAGTCCCAAAAGAGGACTAGATAGATGCTTAGGTCCTCCTTAGAATAGGCTGGATCTTCTAAGTACTTTGGATTATAGAAGATCTGCCTAGAACTTGTCCTAAAGACCTGTTTATATAATATGCAAAACCTGGATGTAATGAAATTTTATTGCACATTAAGAAATGATGATTGAATAATTCAGAGAAACTGATGTAGTAAAGGAATCAGAACCAGGGGAATGATACACACTATTATTTAGATAACACTAAAAGACAACAAAAGGCAGATCAAATGCAATGACCAATGTTGGTTCAAGTTGGCTGATGTTGGAATATGTTTCCTTCTTCTCATCAGAGGTTTTCTGTGGGCATGGAATATTAGGACTCTCATTCCTTCCTTATGTGTCAATGTGTTGGACAATTAAAAAAATTTTTTTGTTATTCTAACTTGACAAATGTGAACAAACATGAATATTTCTATATACAAAGAACAGAAAAAACATATATGAACCCATAAATCTCCTTAAGTACACTCTGTTTCATATCTTTTTGTTTTGTAAAGTATATACTAAATTCAGCATATTCGTTCCAAAAACTATTGTTTCCCTCCTCCATTTCTGTGCACTTTAAAAGATGCTTCATTGTCACACTTTTTTTGGCATTGCTATTAATAGGATCACCCTCCTCTCCCCCCTCTTTCCCTCCCCCCCAAAGGGAAAAAATCCTCCCCCTTTTTTTTTTTTTCGAATTCAGGAAGCGTTTATTAGCTGGCCAGCGGCAGTCCTAGGAAAAGTCCAGGAGCTGCCCTGAACCCCAGTAGACACACAGTTTAAATAGTCCAAAAGCTACCATCATATCAGGGGGCAAGCTGGTCGGGCAGGATATGGGGCGGGGGCACTCTTAGATAACGCAGGTTGTTCAATGACCAAAGGGAGGATTCTTGGGTTTACAAGGCTTACTACTTTAGCCGGATGAGATAAGAGTGGGCTGGGGCACACTGGGTTAAAGATGTTCGATAACCTAGCGGAATGCAGGATTCTTGGGTTTGGTCTGATGAGATCAGGGTGGGCTGGGGCACACTGAGTTTCGATAACCTAGAGGAATGGAGGATTCTTGGGTTTGCAAGAATTCAGGATACAAAGATGGGCCCCTCCAAAATCCTCCCCTTTTAACAAGTTACATGGTCACAGAAAACATATCCATATATTGTCCATGTTGGAAAATTTCTGTCCCATCCTATATCTTAAGTCTATTACCTCTTTGTCAGGAGGTAGAGAGCAGGCTTTATCAAGTGGTTACATTGATTAAAGATAAATTTTTCAACTTTGTTTTTCTTTACAATGTTACTGCCATCACATAAATTGTTTTCCTGGTTCTGCTCACTTCATTCTGCATCAGTTCATATACATCTTCCGATATTTCTCTGAAAACATTCCTTTCAATCATTTTTATAGCACAGTTACATTTATATACCACAATTTATTCAGCCACTCCTCACTGGATGATTTTTCAAAACTGTTCTATGTTTTGTTTTTAATAAGAGAAGGCAATAGAAAGGAATGTATAGGCAAGTGATTATGGTATACAAATTGCATCAGTAAAACATTTGAAAAATACAATGAAGCCTTGTAAGGATAATTGAGACAAAAGTATATAGGAAAAGCATTATACTCACTCTTAATATATACTGTGGTGGAAAGAGCAAGGCTTTAGAGAAAATAAATGCTCACTTCAGAGAGAATGAAAAATAGCATGGGATAAAAGGTTGTGATAATTAGGGTGTTTAGCCCTTTTCCTAGAAAGCCTAGGTTGGAGAAGAGTATCAAGGGAAGCTGGGTTTTTCAGAACTATGCCCACTCTAGTTTTAAAAGACTGAAGCAAAAGGTCTTTCTTCCTCCAGGAGCTGACCCCTTTCAGATATTTGCCTCAGATTTTTTCATTTCTGCTTTCTAGCTGCTTAATTACACCCCACATACCTTGGAGATAAATCATAGTGGTTGGTTACCACAATTTGAGGCTTTGGAATTTATCAAATTACACAATCACAAAGCCATTGGGAGGTGCTGATGCACCCCCCCTCCCCCTCCATGAGCACATGCACACGAGTGGACACACACACACACACACACACACACACACACACACACACACACATACATTGCCAATGCCATGAGAAATTTCAAGATGTATTATTCATTCCCTAGACATTTCAGGGCCTTGCTCTGTGCACATCATTGAAACCTCCCCTCCCCCTCCCCTATCATGGGGCATGGTGGGGGGGGGGCCACAAAAAAGCGGTACTCCTTAGGAGTTCAGACTCTTATTAGAGATTAAGACCTGTACAAATGAAACAGCTCAGAGAACAAGTGATCATAGGAGACTTCAGTTTCTTTAAGCCTTGGGATATCCTTAATAATGACAGATCTTTCTCCTTTTTTTATCTTTTGGTCTGTCCACAGGCTGTTTAGGCCCCTAAAGTCAAAACATGGCAGCCTGCCTGTAAGAAATGGTTACAGAAGGCAGCAGTTTTTCACTTTAATTTCAGGTTGCAAGATTTGCAAAGCACTGTGTACATACTTTAGGCCTCACAGCCTCTTCCACATTAGGTAGATACCTCTAGATATTATTATCATCACATATTACAAATGAGGAAATAGATTCCTAGAAGCTAAGCAACTTGGTGCATGGTTCTCTATCTAGTAAATGGGCGGAGAGATCCCAACTAAGATCTCCACTGCCTCTGAGCAGCGTGTGCCTTCCTCTCAATACAGCTGCCTCTCCTTATAATCTAGTGGTTGCTAAAATGATTAAATGTTATTCTGCTTACACTAGTCAGTTTGGTAGATTACATGGTTGTGTTTTCTCCATATTGGAAACGTGATGCAGCACAGTGAATTAGCAAACATCTGTAGCAAAGGAAAATCCTTCCCTTTGCTTGAGTAGGATGGGCTGTGGATTTCTGTATGAAAGGTTTGTTCAGATATCAAGCCATGTTGGGTTCAATGCACATCCTCCAATAGGCTGCTTAAATCTGGTTTGGGCTCAGATATCCACAGCTGCTTGCTGCTATTGATTTATCATCTGATAATGGTTGGAATAGCTAAGCCAAATGATGGTTTGGGGACTAGGTCATTGATTTACATTGGCACTGTTTTTATCTCTTGTCCCCTTCTGGGGGAGGGAGGTAGGTTTAGAAGTCCAGTGTTTTGGCCAGAAAGACAAGTTGAGAGATGCAGTGAGGCAGAAATGCCATGTACACCACAAGCAACACGCCCTAGTGGAGTCTGAAGGAGATTAAAATGTAATTGGGAAATATTTAACAAAAATAAATAAAACATGATAAAACATAGCTTACATGACACATTAAGACTAGTTCAGTGTGTTCCCAGGGATCCTTATGTACAGATTAGTGCCTTATTTCTATTTGAGTTTTACAGCATTGATGATGTGGTCAGAGGGCTGCGTTTGGAGGCAAAAAGACTGGATTTAAATTGCTCTTCAGGTATTTGGGTTGTGTTCTGGGCAAGTTGCTTAACCTGTCTGTGCCTTGCTTTCCTCATTTATGAAAAGGGATTTGAATTTAGTGGTTTCTGAGGACTTTTCTGACTCAGTCAGTGGCCCTGTAAACTGGAATTTGCTGTTCCACTGTCCCAAACAGCTCAGCTGGCCCCTTTGGGACTTAGGAGCCCCGAAGGGGGGGGATTGCCAAGATTCATGAACAAAGTATTTCAAGGGTGGACCAAGAGCTCTCTGCACAGTTCTGTTTTGGGGAGCAGATTAAACATTAGGCAGTCCCTCAGCCTCTCTCCTTTCTAGCCCATGACGTCAGGGGCTGAGGGATTGACAAGAAAAGGAGATTTGCTGCTTTGCTTCATAGCTCCCTCTTTTCCCCTTTCCTCCTGATTTCTCATCTGTTCACTTGGCTCATTTTAAGAGTGTTTAATGCCCTGTACTTAATACAATTTACCTTTGTGCATGTTTAAGGATACTCGTTGAACAAATTGATTATGGATTGATTTAGTTTCTTACTGGCAAGTCTTCCAATTTTATCAGGCCTCCTTGTTCTGTTTCTACCTTGTGTTTTACTATTTTCTAAATAATTGAGATCTTATTGAATCATTCAGTCCAACATTTATTTAGCTCCCTACTAGCTATAAAGGACAGTGGTTTATGTAAGTAAATGGAAGGGAATTTACAGCCACCAAAAAGGTCATAGAATATGAATGCATTTTGCTTTTTTTCAGAGAGGGGAAGGCAAGGCAATTGGGGTTAAGTGACTTACCCAAGGTCACACAGCTATTAAGTGTCAAGTGTTTGAGGGCAGATTTGAACTCAGGTCCTCTTGACTCCAGGCCCAGGGCTCTATTCACTGTGCCACTCACCTGCCCCTGCATTTTACTTTTGTTGAAGAAAAGCAGAATGAGAGAGAAATTGTGTGGTTGTCCAGTTGAATGTGGATGACAGTTTTCTTTCTCTGAGACTTAGTGGCATTATAAAGCTGTGAAATGAGGGAGGTCTTAAGGAATTGAAATGAGTTCCATCTCCTCCCTCTCCTCCCCAAGTTCCAAAATGAGAGACAGAGGAAGGCAGGTGTTCCCTAGCTGTCTTCACCCCCTTCAGCAGTGTTATTTAGAAGTAAAGCTTCCAGGAAAACTGTCCCCTTCCCACCCTAGTCAGCAGTTATTATAAATTAGCTTGTGTACATGGAGGAAGTAGAATATCTTATGAGAAAAAACTGTTTTAAATGTCTATGTGGTTATTATGAAGAATGGACAAACAACTGCAAAAAGCAATGTATTAAGATCCTTTCTTGGGTAAAAGTGAATTTCAGACCATAACCTGGTTGAAATTCTTTTAACAAGTCAAACGTGTGTGTGTGTGTGCGTGTGCGTGATTTATTTTTGACAGGGAAGGAGAGGAGAATAAGTTAAACAGTTTATTGTTCTTTCAAAAATAACATTTTCCTAGATGACATTTGTGAACACTTTTACTTTCAGGTGCCTTTTTTCCCCCCTAAGTTGAGTTTAACAGCATTTCTGTTCCATATAGCAACCAAGAATTAAATACTGCAATAGATTGCTGCCCCATAACTGAAATGTTTTAGGGAACTGGAGGTGAGTTAGCTCATATGAGTACAGAGTATTAGATAGTCCTAAATCAGGGGAAAACCTGGTAGAGTTTGGCAGTTTGAAAATCTGATCCCTTCTCTAGTATCTATTCTCTAGTTAATCCATTATTTCCTCTTTAAGGAAATAATTAAGGATTTTTTTTTCTAGCAATCAGCTTGTTTTTAGTATTTGTATGTTATTATAACAGGGTTTTAAATGAACTCTCTGATCACATATATGCTATGTAGAATGTGATTTCACTTAATTCCTTCGAGGATATTTAAATGAAGAAATAGATGTCCCAGCTGAAAAAAGTCCAAACTGTTTTAATTTGTACAGCGTTATTACTCCATAATCAAGTAACTGATCATGAGAAGGAAAGCAGGGAGAATAATCTGAAAATTCAATTTCAGTCTTCAATTTCAGATGCATCATTCTTTAAGTCTAGATGGTAAAATGGACTTTTTTCAGGTCAGTCACTTTAGTCTCTCACCTTCTGTTTACAGAATATAAATGTGATTTTAAGAAGCATTTCATATTTACTGTATGTCAACTACCTCTCTTTTAAGGAGTTTGAAATGCACTCTGGGCTTTTTTCCTACTAATTTTCCTAGTGTCCCACAAGGTAGATAGCATTTTGACCTCTTTCAAAGTGTTTGGTGGAAAATAAATGAGTAAGTAAGGAACAGCTATAGAAGAAGAGCTCAAAGCAAAGAAAGGATAAGGTTTTATTACACTTGGTATTGATGACAGAGAAAGAAACACCAAGTGTTCTCAAATTCACATTCTTTTGTCTCTGGGCTCTTGATTTCTTCTTTTTAAGAATTTTCAAGGGACAATACTGGAGTATGTACATCTAGAATTCCACTGGAAGAGAGTATGAATTCAAAATAAAATGGGGGGGGGAAGTTTATGCTTTTCTGTTTTAGGTGTGCATTTTATGGGCCTTCTCCATCACTGTACACTGTACTCACTCAGCATAAGCATTTATTAAGCGCCTTTTGTGCGCTATGTGCTGGAAATAGAAAAACCAAAATTCAAAAGAATCCCTTTTCTCAAGGAGCTTACATTCTATCAAAGGAAACATGTATATGTACAGAGGATACATACAAAGTAGTTTGGGAGGGAGGAGATACCAGCACTTGGAATGGGGAAGATCAGGAAAAGTTCCCTTTAGAATTGACAGGCTCTCAAGAGCAAAAGATACAAAGATAAAAGAAAAATAAACTCTCTGCCCTCAAAGAGCAAGCAGAGGACACAGTACTGAGATATGAAATCTGCAAATTAATTTCAGAAAGGGAACAGCATTACTTCTACAAACTGGGCTTGAGGGGCCTTGCGTACTCACAGCCCTCAGTGAAATGGCAGGCATGTGCTCTCCTCTGTGATAGTGAGAAGTACAGTAATTGGAAGTTGTTTAAGTTCTCTGATTCCACAGCAGAACCATGTAATGGAAACTTTACGTTCTGTGGCACCAGTGATTAAAAACAAACATGAGTTTTTTTGGTGTTCACTCTTAGACCAAATTTACTGTATATCTTTATATGTACTACAGCAGTTTAACAAACTTAGGGAAAAAAAAACACTTAAAATTAGATATTAGTGTTGCCCTTCCCTGATTTGGGAGAAGGTGGAATCATAGAACTGGAAGGGACCTTAGAGTCCCCTCGTCCAACCCCTTTATATTACAGAAAAGGAAACTGAGACCCAAAAGGAGGAAGTAATTTGCCTCCACCTCTCCCTGAAACATCAGCATAGACACCAATTGAAGGTAGATTCCTGTAACTTTTCCACAGTCAGGTTTTGATCTTGCATTGTTTTTTTCATAGTCTCAAACTGGGTGTGGTAAGATTGGCTGTGTGGGGGATAAAATTTCACTTTTTTCTTAGGGAATTTTATCCAGATGATTCTGTCTCTCCCTCCCCCCCAGTAGAAGTCTCTCGGATGAAAATCTGTATGGATTTAATCTGTTTAAAATCAAAAGATATTCCTTCTCCCACTTCCATGCCCCCTCACCCCCATTCCTTTTCAAGCACAGTATTCTTTTGATCATGGTAACTTGCAGCCCCAACCCCTCATCTGTTACTCATTGCCCAAGTTTTGATGTGAAGTCTAAAGGCTGGACAGAATAAAATGTCTTCGGAAATCACGGTGCAGCCTCCAAAAGAACTGAATGGCTGCAAATCTGGAGACTTTCTCAATAGTGTTTTCAGTGCATTTCAATTTTCTGCTCCATCATTTTGCAGTGATTTTCCATTTGAAATGTTCCCAAATGATGATACATTGTTATTCTTTAAAATATTGCACTTTAAAATAAAACTAACTTGTTCTTAGGTGTCTCCATTCTTTTGATGGCTGGTAATAATTTATACTTAGGAAGTCTACATTATGCTGGAAGGCACAATCTGGAACTTTTTGGGTATCTACCAAAGCTCCTAGTACCATGCTTTTCATATAGTAAGCATTCAACAAATATTTGATTGATGCTATGGAACACCTGAAAATTTTTTAATTGGAAAAAAAAAAAAGGGTCGGCTAATGAGTAGAGCGTTGGCCCTGGAGTCAGAAGGACCTGAGTTCGGAAGGCACATACAAACAAAAACCTAGCCGTGTGACCTTGGGCAAGTTACTTAACCCCAATTGTCCTCCAGAAAGCAAAAAATAAAAATAAAAAAAGGAAATTTTTTAATTGGGCACAACTGTATGTTGTCAATTAATATGAAATGGGTTTTATTCTTTCCTTAGAGTCAAGAGAGTTGAGGGGAGATAAAGTGAACTATAGCTCCCCTTGTTTCTTTTACCAGCATTATTGAAGCTCTTCTCTCCAGCCCCACCCCCAGTCAGACTTGGAAAGAGCCCTGGGTTGGGAATCAGACCTATGTGTGTCTCATCACCCCCTGGAGGCCTA
This sequence comes from Gymnobelideus leadbeateri, assembly GCA_011680675.1. Classification (NCBI taxonomy): domain Eukaryota; kingdom Metazoa; phylum Chordata; class Mammalia; order Diprotodontia; family Petauridae; genus Gymnobelideus; species Gymnobelideus leadbeateri. The sequence continues at coordinate 702,811 of WOXC01009685.1, read as the reverse complement.
AGGTTTCTCTTCTGTAAAGTAAAGGGTTTAACTCAGTGACTACTAAGGGCCCTACTAGATCAAAATCCGTGATCCCATTGTTTCCTTTCTTCTCTTCCCATCTACTCTCTATAGTGACCTTCTATCTCCAATCTCTTTTCCTCCCCTCCCCCTCCTCCCCTCTTCCCCTTCCCTTCCTCCTTTGACCTTTCTCCTCTCTTCTCCCCTCCCTCCAAAAAAAGCACTCCAAACCACCTCTGCAAATTCTTTTTAATCCCCAGGACAGTCTGTCTCTTAATGGAATGATCATTGTTGCACCATCAGTAAATGCTCACCTTGATGTTAGTGTGTTTATATAGCTCCTAGCAGCAAGTATTCCCTGAGACCTCTTCCTGCTTCCTAAGTGGCCAGTACTTCCCAGATCACTTCCCCAGCCCCTGCTCCTTTTCCTCTTCCTCCCCTTCCACTTCTTCAGGGTGCCTTGGGGGCCTTCTTTATGATCTTCCTTTTCTTCTACTTCCTATGGGAAAACTGGGCAAGTGAGAACTGGAATGAATAATCATAAAGGGTTTGTTTTTTTTTTTTAAATTAGAGGTGTACTAGAACAAACTATGAAGCAGCCTAGCTTCTGAAGTGGGTAGATTTTGTTTTTATTGTCAATCAGTTCAGAGCAGCAGCCTTCTAGAAAGCTGATCATCTATGACTTTGCATTATTAAAAGCTGGGAATAGCTTTCAAGGTTCTGATTACATGGTATAGTGAGCTTTTTATTCAATAACAAATCAGAGCAAAACATTCATAGAAAATTAAAATACAGCATTCACAATGTTACAACTTAACACAGAAAATCAAAATACAGCGTTTACCATGTCACAACTCAACAACTTTTTTTTTTTTTTTTTTTTTTTGCTTTTTGGAGGGCAATTAGGGTTAAGTGACTTGCCCAAGGTCACATGGCTAGTTTTGTGTTAAGTGTCTGAATCTGGATTTGAACTCAGGTCCTCCTGACTCCAGGGTCGGTGCTCTATTCACTGCACTACCTAGCTGCCCTGCAACTCAACAACTTATCACTAAAATGGCCACATAGTTTTCACCAAAGTGGTCACATAGTTTTAAACAAAGTACATTCATTTAGTCAATCATAAAATCATTAATTCAATCACAAAGTACAAAAGTCAAAGTTCTCCACCCCTAGATCACAGTAAATCATAATCTTCTCAGTCAGTACACAGTATCCAAGTAAAGTCTTCTTTCAGCTTGACTGGAGGCTGGCTCTCAGCTTCCATGGTTCCTCCAACTGTCACCTGGGTTCAAAGGCAGGCAGCTCCCAGTTCCTTGTCCAGCTCCTTGTCAAGTTCTTCATCCAGTTCCCATTCCATATTGAAGTTCAGTGTCCAGTCCACCTCAAGTCCTTCACAGTTCCTGTTTCTGGGAAGACAAAGCTTGACAGAGCCACAATCATATTCATGCACATTGCTGGCACCATCATCAATTCACTATCTGCCTGTAAAATCAACTCAGACCCACCAACAAGGTCTGAGAACTCAACACAAATCATCAATATAGAAATCAACACTGACCCACAAACAAGGTCCAAGAGGTCAGCACAAATCATTAGTAAAGTTGCAGGACTTCCAAAACCTTCCTCCAGGACTTCTATAAACATGCAACCAGAAAATCCTCTTCCAGGGCTTCCAGTAAGGTCCCAGGACTTCTGTACTAAATATCACAAACAAACATCAACACAGACAGAGCAGACAAACAGAGTGCCATGATACCACAAGTTTTCTCCTTCTTGACTCTGCCACCACAAGAGTCCTGTTCTCAGTTCTGCTGTCTCTAGCCTGGAAATTCTTATATATGGTCATTAACTCCTCCCCTCCCTGTTGCAGGAGTTCATGAGTTCTAGGGTTCACAAGTTATGGGTTTCACATGTTCTATTTCTTAACAGACTTGATACAAGGCTCGAAAAGAAACTTGAACTGAAACAAGGTGTTAATTCAATAGCTGAAACAAGGTGTGAACTACTTCTGCGCTTGCCATTACACCAACCCATTGAGCTTCATTCTCTGAAGCAGAGTTTGAATGCTTGGCAGTTTAGTTTGAGTAAGGACTTCAGTGTCTGGTATCTTATCCTGCCAGATGATCTTCAGAATCTTCCTAAGACAATTCCAATGAAAGCAATTCAGTTTCCTGGCATGGAAGCAAATTGAAGAATTTACCATCAAGTGCAACAGCAAACCTTGATGCTGTGTTTATCCTCATTGGAAGCATTTGACAACATGGCTGAAAACATCATGCTAAAAGCCATAGGAACAAGCACACAGCCTTGTTTCCCTCCACTTCACTGGGAAGGCACAAGAGCATTGTGCATTATCCAGAACCCAGGGAAACATGCCCTCATGAAATTGATGTACAATGCTGATGAACTTCTCTGGGCAACAAAATTTTGACGCAATTTTCCGTAAGCCTTCACAACTAACAGTATCAGAGGCCTTGGTCAGATCTACAAACATTGTATACAGACCTCTGTTCTGCTCCTGGCATTTCTCCTGTAGTTGTTGAGCAGCAAACACCATATTGACTGTTCTTTGGCCCTTTCTGAAGCCTTAGGGGTTCTCGGGTAGATGATTATCTTCCAGGTGAAGGATTAGCCTATAAAGGAGGACTCTGGCGAGAATCTTGTCAACAATGACTAAGAGATATGTGATTGTCACAGGAAAATCTATTTCCTTTACCTTTATAAAGATGGACAGTAGAGGCATCCTTGAACTCCTGTCAGATAACCTCCTTTTGCCATATAGCCTTTTGCTGCACTTAGTGTACTTCGTTCAGTTACGTATTGCTATGGAAAATTTCAGTCAGCTCTTATGTGAGCAATAGACCCCCTACCTTGTAAATCTCATCTGGGATAGAATTTGCACCAGGTGCTTTGCCACATGAAAAGAGCCTAATTGCATTCAAAACCTCTTCTTCAGTTGGAGCTTCAGCTAGGGAGGAATCAACTTCAACCTGAGGTAAATGGTCAGTGGCCTCCTTGTTGCTTGATGGTCTGTTGAGAACACTTTAGAAGTGTTCAACCCATCTCTCTAGGATCATGTCCTTATCACTAACCAATGTGGCTCAGTCATCATTAAGTGGTTGAGATGCACCATAGGTCCTTGGCCCATAAATAGCCTTCAGGGCATCATAAAAGCACTTTGGATTGTTACTATCAACACAAAACTAAATTTTATCTGCCTTCTTAGAGATAAATGAACTATCCTGCTGGTAAACCCTGTGGAGTTCTCATTTTTCATTTAGCAGCTTCTGAGTTTCCCTATTATTTTCAAACCAGTCTTGGTGTTTTCAAGTGTTCTGACTCAAATGAGCAAATGCAGTGCTATATACCAAATCTCTGAAAGCTGCCCACTGCTTTTCAGCTCCACTGTTAACAACTGTGTGTTGGCTCAACTTTCCCTCCAAGTTAGCAACAAATTGTTCCTGCTCAGAGAAGAGCTCTACTTTGTTGACATTAATTCTTTTGGTAGTCATTTTGCCTTGTTGGGGGGGGGGGGCAGTGCTGCTTTTGTTGAATGCAAATATTTACCTTGGAAAGGATAAGTCCATGATCAGTCCAGCACTCTGTATCACACATTCCCTTCATCACTCTCACATCCTGTCTGTCTCTTCTCCTGACAATCATATAATCTATTAAATGCCAATGTTTGCTGCCAGTGTGCATCCATGAAGTTTTTTGTTTTTTTTGTTTTCTTTTTTTGGTTTTTGGAGGGCAATTGGGTTTAAGTAACTTGCCCAAAGCCACACAGCTAGGTTTTTATTTGTGTGTGTGTTAAGTGTCTGAGGCCAGATCCGAACTCAGGTCCTTCTGGCTCCAGGGCCGACTGTTCTACTCACTGTGCCACCTAGCCGCCCCTATCCATGAAGTTTTATTGCATTTAGGTAAACAGAAGAGTGTTGGCCATGAGAAGGTCATGAGATGTACAAGTCTTCAGTAGTAAGTGACCTTTGCTGTTGCTGTTTTCCAAATCCATTCTTCCCTAGGACTCCCTGCTGAGTCTGGTAGTCTGAATCTACTCTATCATTAAAGTCTCCTAGAATACTAAACTTGTCCTCTTTTGTTACATTGATGATGAGGATCTCCCGGTCTTCATAAAATTTTTCTTTAATCTCATCAGGGTTCATCATGGTGGGAGCATAGGCACTGAGGATGGTGGCATGGCATTTTCCTGTGAGTGGCAATTGCATTGTCATGAGCCTGTCCTTTACTCCTTTTGGCAGGCATACAAGCTTGTTGACTAGGTTAGTTCTGATTGCAAAACCTTTGCTAGTTTCACTGCACTCCCCTTCACTGTGGCCACTCCAGAAAAAATGTGTATCCAGCTCCAACTATGGTAAGCTGGCCTTCATCTGCCAGCCTTGTTTCACTCAGGGCTGCTATTTGGATGTGGTACCTGCTGAGTTCTCGTGCAACAAGAGCTGTTCATCTTTCGGGTCTACTGGATTTTGTGTTGTCTATAAGTGTATGCACATGCTATATGTCAATGGTGAGTGGGATCATCTTTGCAGACGTTTTTGTATATTTTTTTGTGTGTGTGTGTTTTAACCACAGAGTGGGATTTCCCACCTGCCATGGTGATCAGGCCAGGGTTGGGTGAGCAGACAATTTTAGGGCCCCTTTTCTAGCCCCTTCCTCACACCAGAAGGTAAGAAGTGTGATCCTTAAAAGGCTGCTCAGACTCACAAGGGGCAGCTGAATCCCACTGCTGCTTCCAGTGAGAAATGACCCTATGGCTGGGCCGCCTGTGTGCAGGATTGACTACAGCTCCCAGTGTTTCCATATCTACTGGTTCATCACTTGTCTGTCACCATGGGGCTTTGGAATAGGTATGGTGATGTCTTTGGATTTGTGTGTAAATTGGATTTAAGTGAGGCAGAGTTGCATTAAGTTGTTGGCTTCATTCTCTCCTCCAGAGTCATCACTGTCCAGTGGCAGGACAGAGTCAAGACAACTGGCAATGGCCTGGGTTGCAGTGATGACCTTGGCACCTTTGATGTCTGACCAAGCTCTAAACACTCCACAGAGCCTGCTTCAGTGGCCTTCATGGCTATTGGAACAATTTGTTCTGATCCACCCATTCAACAGGGGAAGTCTTCACCTGGATACTCCCCTAACTCACCAGTGGGTTTGAGACCCCTTCATTACCCTCAGCCCAGTTTAGCCCATCTGCCAAAATGGCTTACCGGAGTGTGGCCACTACACATGCTAATTTCTTGGAGCCACAGGTGAGAATTGGATGGAACACCTGGACATCAAAGGTGGAAAGCAACCCTGGAAAGGGCTCAGCAGCCCTCACTACCAGAGGTACCAGTCCTCTCTGAACATACCCTGTGAGTGAAGCACTTTGTGAAATGACCAAGTCCATTTCTCCATGAGAATGAAGATGTGTGCTTAGCTTCCTGTGTGTGATTAAGGTATTTTAGATCTCTTTGTGTCAGACATGCACACTTGTTATATGTGTGCAGTCAAAATAATATAAACGTTTTGTGTATTTTTATTTTTTAAGTGAAGCTTATATTTCTTTGTCTGCCAGACATACTTAATAAAAAGATATTTTTTCACTTTAACAATTTTTTCCCATTCTCAGAAAGATTGTGGAAACATAGATGTAGAGCTAGGAGGAACCGTCAAGGGTATCTATCCAACTTTCTCTTTTTTTTCTTTTTCTTTTTCTTTTCTTTTCTTTTTTTTTTTTTTTTTTTGCATTTTGGAGGGGGAGGCAGTTGGGGTTAAGTGACTTGCCCAAGGTCACATGGCTAGTAAGTGTTAAATGTCTGAGGTCGGATTTGAACTCAGATCCTCCTAACTCCAGGGCCAGTGCTCTATTCACTGTGCCACCTAGCTGCCCCCAGCCTTCTCATTTTAAAAATGAGGAAACTGAGTCTTAGGTAAAACAGCTTGTCCAAGGTCATAAGTAGTAAATGGCACATCTGAATTTGAACCCTTGTCCTCTGACTCCAAATTCAGTGTCCTTTCCATTGCCCCACTCTGTAGGAGTAATCTTTTTAAATGGGACTTACTAATTAATGTTTGCTAATGACAGACAAATTCTCATTGTTAAGCTATATCTTGGGTGGGTAACAAACTTGAGATGTCACTAATCATTATCTCCAAAGTAACTTTGTATGAAATGCCTCAATAATGATCCCATTTCTAGTGAAGACAAATAGAGTTACCAAACTTCTGCCCTCCCTCTCCTTTATCTCTCTTTCTCTCTCTCTGCCCTTCTACCTGTCCTCCTTTCTTTGCTCTCTGTCTCTCTATCCCTCGCCCCTTCTCTTTTTCTTCTCTCTTTCTCTCTCACTCAGTGGCTTTCTCTGACAAGCTTAGGAGGGACATAGACTGGGCAGACATTTGAAAGCATTTTCAGTCTCTTCAGAGAGGGGCCCGCATAGTATTGACCTGCAGCAATGAGAAGAGGGTGTCTGTGAGATTCCCACTACTGCTGCCCAGTCATTTGGATAAATTAAGAGGTTCATTCTCTGGAGCTGTCAATCTCCCCTTGCAAGAATGGTCAGATTCATAAAAGGATAAGAGATTTTTCGGTGAGAGGGCATTTGTGTATGCAGTGCCTTTTATGGAAACGTCTCAGGCAGTTTCTATTGCATATAGGCTTTTTGTCAGTGAAGTGTGCCCCACTTAAAAAAAAAAAACATTGCACAAAACCCTAAAGTTACAAAACAGATAAATTAAGGGGTGAGTGAGTATTTGGAGGTTATGAAAGGAAAGGCTTACTGCCATGATCTTTTAAATAATAAGTGCTTATAATGCATTTAAAATATTCTAAGTGGAAAAACGATCTTTACAACTTTTTAGGTGCACATCTATTGTTGGAAAATGGACCAGTTCCACACCAAAAACCCTTTTGTCAAATACTATGTACAAAAAATCCCAAACCTCCTGGTTCTTTACTGTTGTGCTATTAAATAAAGAAAACTGCTTATAAATCCTATTCAAAGTTCACAAGGGAAGCCTTGATATACTTCATATGATATTCTAACGTGTAGCTATGGGAATGTTTAAGTAGACCAAAGACAGGAGTTATGAAAGCCAGACTGCAGAAACTGACTGAGATTAAGCCAATAAGGGAGAATAAAGTTTTAGAATGGAAATTTAGATTGACTTAGAAATGAGAGAAATTTTATTTTTAATGTCATCACCATCATCATAAATGTTGATGACAGAATATACATAGCATATATTTTTCTCCATGGTTTTTCCCCACAGGGAGCTTATATACTAAAGGGATGGTGAAATGGAGAATATTAAAGGGTAAATAACAGCACACAGATATATGTATATACATATATATACACACACATACATACATGTATCTGTTTAGATATAGATATGTATTCTTTTAGGTTGTCTTTTTTTTTGAAGGGTCTGGAATTTTATGTTTTTAATTTTTGGAGAAGGAAGGCAGGGCAACTGGGGTTAAGTGACTTGCCCAAGGTCACACAGCTAGTAAACGTTAAGTGTTAGCAAAGCTGGATTTGAACTCAGGTAGTCTATTCACGGTGCCACCCAGCCCCTCGGGGGTCTAGAATTTTGAGTGAATGGGGAACCTCATCTCATCACTACTGTAACATTTAGGGTCCTGAGTGGTTTCCATACCATGCTGCCTACACAAGCCATCATCATTCTCATCTGCCTTCCTCCAGAACTTTGGTTATGTAAACTTTTACTTTATCTTGCCTAGGACCAGGCTTCCATTTCATTTTCCTGGCTTTGCTACACCGTGCCACCACATGCATCCAAACTCTTCCCCCTTGCCCTCCCAGTCCTTCTTTAGGTGTTATCCTTCCCTATTAAAACATAAACTATAGAACCTATATTGGTTTACATCCCATGGTGGGGGAGGGAGAAGGAGAGGGAGAAAATTTGGCATTCAAAAATGTGTGGAACTGAATGTTATAAACGAAAAATAAATTTAAAAAGAATTTATACCAAAAACCAAACAAACAAACAAAAACACATAAACTCCTTGAAGTCAGGAACTGTCTTGTCTTAGACTTGTAATCCCGTGTTTATCATAGTTCTGGCACATAGTAAACACAGTAAAATAAATGCTCGCTTACTCACTTTATCTACCTGTCTTTGTTTCTATCCATCCATTGATGTATATATCTGTGTATCCATCTCCATGTGTATCTAGGTATCCATCTATATGTATCTACCTATTTATGTATCTATACATCCATCTATATATCTACCTATCTATCCATCTATGAGTGTATCTATATATCATCTATTTGTGTAATTATATATCTACCTATATATCCATCTTTGTATCTACCTATGTATTATCTATGAAAGTATCTATATCTATTTATCTGTATATGTAACTATGTATCTACCTATGTATCATCTACAAATGTATCTTTATCTCCATCTATCTGTGTGTAACTATGTATCTACCTATCTATGTATCTATTCATCCTTTTATATATGTATATATGTATGTATCTGTCTATAAATCCTGTATCTAGTTACCTACTTATTACCTATGTGTCCATCCATCTGTCTGTCTCTCTAAGACAGGAAGGATGTTGGTCACAGTCATCCAGTGATTCAACCTGCTTCATTTATAATGGGATGATCCATTGGGCCCCATGACAAACTTTCTGCAGATAAACTAACTGCCCCTAGTTCTTCTACTTGGCTGTCCCTGTGGCCTTAGGCAAGTCATTTAAGCTTTGGACCTTCTGAGGAGTTGGGGCTCAGTGTCCTCCATAGTCCTTTCAAACTCTTCCAGATCCTCGACTGCTTTTGTGTTTTGTGAGGCAATACTACTTGGACACAGTCTTTGTTCATCTTTATCCACTTTTCTTGTTTAGTCTTGATTTTAATTTTTGTTTCAACTAATAGACAATCTGACTACTCATAAACAGATGACTTGGAAATGACTCCCACACCAGTAATTAGTTGTTTCCTTTCCCTTAATATGCTCTCATTTCATTTTTTGTGATGGTTTTTAGTCTTTGCTTAACCAGCACCTACTGGCACAATTCTGGAAGAAAACAAGAAGGCTGAAAATGTTCCCCATTCCATTTCCCACCTCCTTGCATTTGTACAGGATAACTACCATTTCTGTAAGGCACTCCATCTGGACCTCTGCCTCTTGGAGCCCTCAACTACCTGAAGGTCTTAAATTAACTTAAGAGCTGTCTCCTTCAAGAAGCCATTTCTGATTCATTGAGTTGCTAGTATGGACCTACTCCCACTTCCTCATTGACTCTGTGTTTATTTTGTATATCCCCTTATCTGTAAAGATAGTATGTGTCTCTTCCCTTCCCCACTCTCCCTGCCCCCACTTGCCAGGAAGTTAAAAGCTCATGGAAGACAGAGATTGTTTTATCTTTTTTTTTTTTTTTAATACCCAGCATTTAGCATAGAGCTTGGCACATAGAGGCACCAAATTAATGCTTGTGGATTGGTAAGGAATATCTCCATATAATAAATATTTCTTCCTTTCACAAATTCTTGATCCAGCTAACTGGGCCTCCCTGCTTTTGGCCAGCACCTACTGGTACATGCCACCCCCATCACTGTGCCTTTGCACTGGCTCTCTACCTTTCCTGCAGATAGAATTTCCCTTCACCTCTTAGAATCTCCTCTCTTCCAAGCTCACTTCAAGAGCCACCTACTAACGGCCTTTCCTGAGACAACCTCCAACATGTGAACATTTACTTATGTGTGGCTATGTTGTTTTCCTCTGATAGAATATAAACTCCTTGAGGGCAGGGACTAGTTTATTTTTTTTACCTTGTTTTCGCAGGGACTAATAGAGTGATTGATATGTAGTAGTTGCTTATTAAATACTTATTGGAGCAAGGAAGAAAGTACCTGTCAGATCTATGGATATCATGGACAAACAAGGGATAGGGAAGGTCACAGAAGATAAAATGGACAGTTGTGATTGTGTAAAGTTTTTAAAATTCTGCACAAACAAAAACAATGCAATTAAAATTAGAAAAGAAGTGGTTAGATGGGGGGAATCTTTGCAACAAGTTTCTCTGATTAAAAAAAAGACTCATTCCTAAGATATATAGGGAAATGATTAAAATATATATGAATAATAGCCATTCCCTAACTGATAAATGGTCAAAGGATATGAACAGAAAGTTTTCAATGGAAGATATCCAAGCTTTCTATAATCAGATGAAAAAAAGTGCTCCAGATCACTAATAATTAGAGAAATGCAAATTGAAACTAATCTGTGTTTCCACTGACCATCCATTAGATTGGTGAAGTTGAGGGGAAAAGGAGATGACAAATACTGGAGGGACTTTGGGAAAACAGGTATATAAATGCATTATTGGTAGCATTGTGAATTGGTCCAGCAGTTCTAGAAAACATTTGAAAACTTGTCCAAACACTTAAATCTGTGTACACCTGCTGACCCACCAATATTACTACTAGATCCATACCCCAAAGAGATCAAAGGAAAAGGAAAAAGAACTATGTGTGCAAAAATATTTATAGCAGCTCTATTTATGGCAGCAAAGAATTAGAGACTGAGAGTATGCCCATCAATTGGGGAATGGCTAGATGAATGGAATGGAGTTCTATTATGTTGTAAAAAATGATGAAGGGGTGGTTTCAGAAAGACTTGTCTGAACTGAAGCAAAGTGAAGTAAGCAGCGCTGGAATAACAATTTAGCAATAATAACAATATTGCAAAGATAATCATCTCTGAAGATAATCATCCCAATTTCAGAGGACTCAGGATGAAACAGGCTGCTCGCCTCCTGACAGAGGTGAGGGTCTCAGAATGCAGATCTTTTTTTGGACATGACCAATCTTGGGACTTGTTTTTCTTGACTATACAGTCTTATTTTTCTTGCTTTTTCCATTGGAGGAGGGAAGAAGGTGGGGGAGGACGAGAATTTGGATCTGAAAAAAAATCTTTTAAAAAATGCTAGTTGGGGGCAGCTAGGTGGTACAGTGAATAGAGCACTGGCCCTGGAGTCAGGAGGACCTGAGTTCAAATCCAGCCTCAGACACTTAACACAGAAACTAGCTGTGTGACCTTGGGCAAGTCACTCAGCCCCAATTGCCCTCCCCTCCAAAAAGCAAAAAACAAAAAAAAAATGCTAATTGATTGATTGTATTGATATATTGAGTAATTCTCACTTCATCTAGTAATTCTTCCAGGAAAAGGGTAGCTTGAAAGTAACATTTGAAGGAACTCAGTCAATCAATAAACCTTTTTAAAGCTCTTGCTGTTTGCTAAACTGAGAAGCAACATGGCATGGTGGACAGAGAGCAGAACTCTTAGTCCAGGAGATCTGAGATCGAGTCCTCCAGCTAGAAAAGGCGCTGCACTTCTCAGGGCTGAGACTGGGAGGAGCAGAGCAGGCGCCCACACTGTGTTGGGAGAGTGTACAAGTCCCTATACAGAGAACAGAAAAAGAGTATTGCCTTTAGAGTCCTGAGGCCTACAAGCTCTATAGCTTGTTTTTAAAAGGATTTTTCTGATTTCACATGTTAGTTTCCACACTGCCCTGCCTGTCTGTATTCCCTCCTGAACATCCTTCTGCTCTCTCAGTTGGGTTTGCTTTAGTTTCTTCTAAAGGGATTCATTGATGCTCTTTTCTGTCTTCTTTTTTTTTTCAGGTATTACTATAAAGATAGGAATTATGGTCAGAAGTTGCATGGTGGGCAGGATTCTTCTAAATTGTTTTTAAATACTCTAAGATATTCTGTAGAATCACACATATCAATGTAGCTGTAACATCTGCTTAGCTTTAGAGGTAGAAAGTTTTGTGGCAGTTATTTGGAACGTAGGATGTTTATGCGCTGTAGCTCCGGCCTAACAGGTCACAGTAGTTCAGACATGAGAGGACGAGGGCCTGTTTCTGGGCTCTGGATGTTGAAATGGAATGGTAGGTATGGATTCATGAGGTAACTTTTGGCACAGAAGAAGAAGAATGATCACACACACACACACACACACACACACACACACACACCTCTATGTAGTGTAATAGAGATGTATTTTTCACTGCTTAGAGTTTTGAAGTAGAGATAATAGAGAATATAGTTGAGGTCAATAATAGTTGTATTACTAAATGTAATAATGCAGCTGGAAAATCTTTTCTAGGAACTTATAGCCCATTGTGCACTAATTGGAAGCCCCCAGACCAGTTCTGCATCACTCTGTGGGGTATATTTTCATTGGGTAAGTAGGCAACTGAGAGCTTCCTTTGAAAATTTTGAATTTTTCATTGGTTATGACTGTTTCTAACAAAAGCCAGTCAGCCAACAAACATTCTAGTGCTTGCCTTGTATAAGACGTGTACTAAAGATTATCAGGGATACCCAGGAGGACAAGGCAGGCCCTCTCTTCACCAGGTGAGGGAAATAATCATAAGTATACGGGGGACAAAGAGGAAGTACCATAGGAATTGAGAGGAAAGGAATGCTAGTATGAGAAAGCTTCATGGAAGAGGCAAGACTGAGAGTGGTCCTTGAGTGGTGCTGTGTGGGAGAACAGAGGGCACCAGAAGGCTGACCTCAGGTCTATCCAGAGAGGTTGTCTGTGCCGTTGGGACCTGGCTCTGTTCCCATGGAGCTTGGTAGAGTTTATAGACTCCTAGGCACATAGATCAGGAGCCCAGAAGGGTCTTCACAGGCCACCAAGTCCAACCTCCTCACTTTACAAAAGAGAAAACCAATGCCGGCCCCAGATACAGAGAGAGTAAGGGGCACAGGAAGGATCTGAGCCCAGCTCCTCTGCCTCCCGGTCTCGTGCTGTTTCTGTCAGGCGACACTGCTCATGTTATCTAGCAGCATGCGTGTTATGTATGTTACATAGCAATAACAACAGTAATTCTCATTTCTGCAGTGCTCTAAGTTTTGCAAAGACCTTTACATATATTATCTCAGTCGACCCTTTCAGCAACCCTGTGAGGTAGGTGCTATCATTATTCTCACTTTACATATGAGGAAACCAAATCATGATCTTGGCCTTACCTGAGAAAGCCTCTCTTGGGCTAGTTAGCCCTTGCCAGGCCAGGACTGCTGTCAGGTATTGGAATGCTTAATAGTCACCTCCCTGTGTACAGTCTGCCCTCCAACATCAGGTCAGTGGGAGAAGCTCAAGAGAGCCAAGAGCTCTTTATGGAAGGAGGGCCAGTCCCCACACTATCACCCACCCTCAAATTCTCCTGGTGTGTTTGGTCACTGTGGGAAGAATGAAAATCAGCTTGGCTCTTCTAGGAGCCATGGCACTTTAGATTGGAAGAGAGAGGGAGCCTAGAGATTATCTAGTGCACCCTTTGTCTAGATTAAGGAAACTGAGGCAGGAAGGGGGAGTGACTTACCCAGACAAAAAGTACTTATACACATGTCAGGTTGAGCTGGGGTTTGTTCCCATGCCTGTGCTCTCCTTGCTATGAGTTCTCTCTGACTCTTGGCATTCAGCATCCTGTGTGGAGGAGGCAGGGAAAAGGGGAAAGAATCAGATCAATAAGTATTTATTAGTGCCTGCTGAGCATGGGGCCCAGCTTCTATGTAGAAAAAAAGAGGGGAGGTAGGGAATGGCACAACAGAAGCTGTAGCCCCACTGACTTTATCTGGGCTTTATGTCCCGGTCTCTGAGAGCAGAATCTCTTTCCTGTGGCCTGAGAGAAAGAACCACACTTTCTGTTTAAGATATCGGTCAGACTCCTCAATGGAATGCCTCCAGTGTCTGTAATTTGGCCACTGAAAAAGCAAACACATGACCTCACTGCCAGAAGTGCTCAAGGAGGGATCCCAGTACCAAGATATGTAAAGTATAAGAAAGGGTTTGAAGTAAGGCCAAGAGCTTACGTTTCTGAGAGTTTCCCATGGTGATTGTTGTTTAGAATGCAGCTTGACATCTAATATTGTATTGGCTGAGTGATCGTGTTAGGGAGAGAATTTTTGAGAGATTGGCCCTGCGGAGGACAATGGTAAAGAGACTGGTGGGATATGGTCGACTTCTCCAGTCGACCTGACATTTTTCTCAGTGTTCTGAGAGAACTTAGATTTTGAGCACTTTTCTAGTCCTCCAGGGAGATGCAGTGACCTGAGCCCCTGGAACTGAGCTCACTGGCCCCAGGTCATGGGAATTTGCCCAGCTGCACTGTGGAGGTCATCCAGACCTGGGGAAGAGCAGAAGAGGAAGTATCAGAAAAGCAAATTTAGTCCAGAGCAGCCCTTGACAAGTGTTCATCCTGGGACTCATGAATATCCAAAATGATGACAGCTGGGCAGGGGAGCTTAGAAAATGCAGAATGGTTTCAGACTAGAGGGGGAATTCAGTTGGTGTAATTCTTCAGAGTGAGGATAGTTTCAAAAGGAATTTCTTATTAATAAATCATGCAAAGTGCTCTAGAACAGTCTTATGAAGTCATACATGTATTTCACTAGCTGTGATGCATACTTGGGATTAAAGACAGGAAATGTGATCCTACGATCGCTGTTCTACCTCACTTCCTGTCCCCACTTTCCAGGCTGTTGGGAGGTCACGAGGGAAATGTGAATTATTTATGGACTAAAAATTAAAGCTCACTCTAGTGAGATTTTGGCCCCGTGTTGATGAAGATTGTTGTGAGGCTGAGAAAGGCAAAGGAGCCAGGGCCAGTTAATAGCTGGATGGGGTGGAGCTGAGGCTGCTGAAAGGGAATCCAACCCAACCGAGCCAGGTCTGAACACCCGCCGGGCCATGCCTGTCTGCATGGGGGAGGGATCCCTTCTCTGCTGAGAAAAAACTCTTCCTTTTGGGTTCAAGAGAGTTACTCTGTGTGTTTTCCTAAATGGAAGAGGAAATGAGCACCCTTCCTCTGCCTGTCTTCCACTCTTTTTTCTGCAGAGGAAAGCTTGTTTGTGAATATAAGCAAGGCATTCACTTTCTTTGGAGCCATACAACAGCATTTTTGACTGGCCAAGATTCATAGGATCATACATAGACTTAGAACCTTAGAAGCCATCAAGTCCAACCTTCTCATTGTACAGATGAAGAAACTGAGGCCAAGGAGGTGAACTGACTTAACAAGGGTCTCACAGCTACTAAATGTCTAATGTGGGATTTGAACTTCCTGACTCCCAAGTCCAATATCCTGCCTACTACCCACCTAGCCACTCTGCCTCCACATGCCAATAACAACTACAGTATCAATACATTATAAATAAAATGTGGCAAAGTTTGTGGCACAGGGGATAGAGTACTTGACCTGGAGTCAAGCAAACTCATCTTCCTGGGTTCAAATCTAACCTCAGACACTTACTTAGCTGTGTGACCCTGGGCAAGTCATTTTACCCCATTTGCCTCAGTTTCCTGATCTGTCAAATGAGCTGGAGAAGGAAATGGCAAGCCACTCACAGAGAGTCGGCCATGACTGAAAAACAACTGAACAACAATGAATACCTTCACAAGAGATTGATACCTACATCTCAGCAGAATGTGACTGAAAAAAACAGCGGAAGGACAATTATTCTTGTGGTTAAACTCAAGATGTGACCCCTATGTGGCTGCAGAACTTCCCAGTGTAGCCAGAAACAGATTAAAATGTAATTTAATTACATGTTTAGAAAAATGTTTAACAAAATAAATAAAAATACAAACTTTAACAAAATAAATAAAAATACAATACAATGTAACATTAATTTGTAGTTTTCTAAGTCTAAGTCTAATATGCAACCTGTAGGGATTGATTTCTTTTTTTTAATTTTTAAAATTTTTATTTATTTATTTTTTGTTTACAACATTCAGTTCCACAAGCTTTTGAATGCCAAATTTTCTCTCCCTTCCCCCTTCCTCTGCCAAAATGGCATGCAATCTGATATAGATTCTATATATACATTCACATTAAACATTTTTTCACCTTAGTCATGTTGCAAAGAAGAATTATGACCATTATTATATTATATTATAATTCCATTATTATATAATGGAATGAATCATGAGAAAGAAGAAACAAAACAAAACAAATAAGAGAGAGCAAATAGTTTGCTTCGATTTGCATTCAGACTCTAATTCTTTCTCTGGATATGATAGCATTTTCTATCATGAACCTTTTCAAGTTGTCTTAGAACCTTGCATTGCTGAGAAGAGCCACGTCCGTCAAAGTTAGTCATCGAACAGTGTGACTGTAAATGTTCTCCTGGTTCTGCTTCCCTCACTCAGCATCAGTTCATATGAGTCTTTCCAGGTTGCTTCTTATTTCTTATAGCACAATTGTATTCCATTACATTCATAGAACACACTTGTTCAGCCATTGCCTGATTGATGGACATCCCTTCAATTTCCTGTTCTTGGCCACCACAAAAAGCTGCTATAAATATTTGGGATACAGCCCTAGAAGTAGTATTGCTGGGTCAAAGGGCATGCACAGCCTTTGGGCACAGTTCTGAATTGTTCTCCAGAATGGGATTCATTTCCATTTGAATTTGATATCACTGCTGTAGAGGATCCTTGCAAAGCCCTGTCTTTCCCATTATACATCTTAATCAAGAAAAGTGCTGGTCTTATTGTCAGTCATTTTGCAGATGAGGCTCAGAAGGGGTCCAGCCCCACAAACCTCCACTTAGATACTTCTGGCTCTGTGATGTTGGGCAGTTCACTGAACCTCTCTGGGCCTAAGGAGTTTGGACTTGCTTATCTCGAAGGTCCTTTTGGACTCTACATCTAGGCTTCTGTGTCCTGGCCACTACTCAAAGCCTTTCCAGCTCAGCAGAGCCTTTGAGAATCTCTAATACAAATTAGAACATGGTAAGTGCATGAGAGAGGAACTCAGTGCTGTAAAGGTTCAGAAGAGAAAGAAGTCACTTGGTGTTGGGGGAAGACTAGAGTCTTTGCTTTGGTGTCAAATCCCACATCTGATGCTTATGGCCTGTGTATGGGGGTGTTCAAGGAGGACTAGGACCTCTGCCTTGAAGGTTTGTTGAGGCTTTTCAGGACTGGTCATCCATCTTTGGTAACCTCCTGTCACCTGTCTCTTACCTGTGGCTCCAAGAAGTTGTACCATGCACAGCTAGCAGCCTCAGCCACACTCCAGTAAATCTTCTCACAGGTGGGCTAAACCAGGCTGAGGATAACCAACAATCCTAAAGCCCATCGGTGAGTTATGGGGATATCTAGGGTAAGCATGTGAAGACTTCCCCCACATACTGGACGGATGATAATGGTTTGTTCCAACGACTGTGGATGTCGGTGGTCAGCTCTGTGGAGTACCTGGGTCTTGATCAGACATCAGAGACACCAAGGTGTCTCTTTGCATTCTGGGCCATTGCCAGTCGTTCTGACTTTCTTCCTGCTGCTGGACTTTGATGACTCAGGAACAGAGAGTGAGGCCAGTGACTTTGAGCAGCTCTGCCTCACTTAAATCCAATTTGATCAAGAGTCACAACATCACCTGTGATGTTATTGGTCCTCTTTGAAAATGAAAGATGAACAACAATTACCTGTGTGACCTTGGCCAATTCACCTTACCTCTGTGCGAAGTGAAGGGGTTAGGCTAGAAGACCTCTGAAGGCCTTTCCAGCGCTAGAGCTATAACCTTATGACCAGAGAGAACCCCCTCCCCCATGGGGGGAAGGCCTCACAAAAGAGGTCAAGTTTGACCAGAAGCAAGGTTAGGGTTTTAACACCTAAAGGGAGCATTAGGTCCAGAGTGAGCAGTTTTTCAGAGGCTGGTTAGTAAGCAGTTGAGTAGAAGACAGTGAAGGAGGCAGTGTGAAATATGGCCAGAAGAGTAGGTTGTGCTTTTACCAGGGACAGGAGTGAAAAGAGCTTTTTCTTTTGCTGGTAATTTTGGAGTAGAAGCCAATACACTTGTGTCTGTCGGGGGAGGGGACCTGGAATGGGCTTGTATTCCAGTGACAGGTTCGTGTTGTCAGTCCCTGAAGGCCCATGCTTGGCTTTGAGTGGAGGAATGCTGGCCCCCACCCTGTGAGCCCTGCCCGGACTCATGCCTGTGGTTTTACTACTTTCATATATTTCCATACATGGAAGTGGAACACTGCCAGCCTGGGCTAACAGAGGTAGTTGCAGCAGACTGTTTGTTTTTCACAGCTGACACCCCACCAACACAGAATTTCAAAAGATAGTCGATGGAAAAGACCCCAAATTTAAGCATACATGCCCGTAAGAAGAAAACCTCTTCAGTGAAGAGACTAGCCAATAGAAACATGTTCTAATCTATGTTCTGTGTCCCAGGTTCTTCTTTCATTCATCAAGCAAACATATTTTGACCAGGAGATCTGGGATCTCATCAGTTTCAGGGCCTGCCTCTAAGCCCATCCACAGCTCCTCTTCCTGGGACATTCTTGTCTTTCTTCCATCTGTACTCCATGGAGCGCTTGGGTGCTGGAGCGTTCCTTTTAGCATTCCTCAGATACTAGTGCTTAGTCTGTCTTTTACCTCTAGCTCTTGCTACATGACACAGCTAACAAATAAGCACAGAACTCCTCTGCCTTCCTAGATGGTTTTTAGTTGAAATCTCTGATAATGCTAATGATGAACATTTAAGTCTTGAAAAAGGATTGAACAACTTTGTGTAGGGTAATAAATATGAATGAGCAGGAAAGAGCACTGGCCTTGGAGGCAGAGGATCCAAATTCAAATCCTGCTTCTGCCAACTTACTACCTGTGTGACCTTAGACCAGTGACTTAAAGTCCCTGGGCCTCAGCTTGCTGGTCTGTAAAATGGGAGGAGGTTGGACTAGAGGAATTCTAGGTAATCCTACTAACCCTCCTCTGTGATCCTCTCCTATGACTGTCACTGAATCTATTCATGTCTGTGTCCTTTATGCCCAGGATGGCAGCTTGCTTAAAGAAGTGTTTCTCTTATTGAATTTGGGGAAATTATAGTGAAATGCCAAGGATACTGAAGACAAATGTGATGCCAGATCAAAAGTGAAACTGAATGAATTAGGATTTGTAAAAGTTAATTCTGGTGTTCTGTAGTCCCCCACCATGGGAGGAGCTGAGGCAGGGACCTCAGCATGGCTGAGAAGGCGTAGCTTAGTTGAACCTGAAATTTCATCCCCTCAAGGAAACTACATGGTGAAAGGTGCTTTGGGGGTTGTTTGATGTCCTGGAGACTAGATCCTCAATCTGTAGCAGCTATATGATCCCAAAGCCATATTTGGAGGTGCCTACACTGTGTGGTTCAACCCTGTGTTCCAAGGGGTTCTTAGGAGGATGGAGAGTTTGTTTCTCATAGAGTTGTGGTTTGTCAGGGAGATCCTTTGGGTACTTAACTTGTTACCTGGCTTGTGCTAAAAGTAACTTCCTCTAGTAAGGCCTTGTCTGTGACTTGTCTATGACTCTGCCTCGCCACACTGGGGCTAGTGATCTCAGTGGTTCAGATACTTTAACTTTGTAATTGACTCTCTCTTTCTCTTCTCTCTCTCTCTCTCTCTCTCTCTCTCTCTCTCTCTCTCTCTCTCTCTCTCTCTTCCCCCCCCTTCTCTCTCTTCTCTCTCCCTCTATATATGTATGTATAAATACATACAGAACAGTAATTGGTTCCTCCTCCCAAAACATATCAATGTAAACTCTGAATTGTGGTTTTAAAGCCACAGCTCAAGCCTGTAGCTGGCCCTAGAGAATCAGGGCTAACAACTGTGGTGCTCCATATTGGGTTTTGGATGGAGGAGTGGGAAAGGCCCCTGCTTAAATGGTCCTGTTGACCCTCAGGAAAGAAAACAAGAGACTCTTTCTGCTTTATTTAAGTTCTTTAAAACATTTAAACCTCTCTGATATTTCTCACCACAGTTTATATTTTGAGCTTAAAAGAGCAAGACTTTCATGTCTCCAGTTTCCCTCCCTTTCTTTAATTATACAAAGGGATTATGATGGAATTCTTTCTTGACTCTTTGATGCTTCTGTTTTTAAAAAAAAAATCACATTTATTTCATGCCTTAGTCAGTGATGTTGATCTGAACTCCTTCTCTGTTTCTTTGCTAGTTAAAAGATACCATGCTGGGCTAGATAGATCTGTATACCAAGGAGGCATTGGGATTGTAGGGTGGATAGAACTTCCTCCTGAGTAAAATATCTACTTTTAGCAGTTCTGGGTTTTGGTGATTCCTCAGGCAGGCTGTCATTGACCTACTAATTGTTTCACCTGGGGGGGGAGCAGTATTTGCACAAATTACATCATGGCCTGCCCAGCTGCTTTGTCTCAGCATTTTTCTGGGGGAAGCTGGACGTTGGCGGAGTGACAGTGGAGCTGCTGCTTACCCATGGTGTACACAGATGCAAGGCTTCCTGGATGCCTTTGTATTTTAGCTGTTGGTGTAAGACCTTCCAAATCAGGAGGAGATAAGGCCTGGGAGGAATTGGATGAGCGGGGTGAGAAAAAGGGTGCAGGCTGAGGTGGTGTGGGGACGTAACCACAGAAGGCTCCAGCTGTCTCAAGAAGACATGTGTGAAAGATTCTATAACAGCAGGGTTTTCAAGCATTTTTCTTTTATGTGGGGAAATGAAGAGAGATAAAGGGAAGGAAAAGGCAGAAGAAATGACATTGTTTTTCTCCTTGTTGCTGACATCTCAGACGGTGCTTTTGTCCAGATTTCTCATTTCTGTAAGAATGATGATGATGATGGCCAATATTTATATAGTGCTTTAAAGTTTGCAATGCCTGGATTGTTATTTACATTTTACAGATGAGGAAACTGAGGTAGGTATTAGTTTAGTGACTTGCCCAGGGTCACACATCTAGTAAGTCGCTGAACCTGGATATCAGATATAGGGTTTGAGCAGGTCTTTCTGACTCCCTAGGCTAGCACCTCCAGCTCTTAAGTTACTGAGCAGCCTAAGTTTGGAAGGCGTGCAAGGGGATGAGACTGTAGAGGCTAGATGGATAATATTTACTTCAATTAGCAAGTATTTAGTTCCTTGCATGTGTCAAGTCCTGTGCTCCGTGGCATCATCTTATTGGTAAGTAAACTGCCCAAGGGGCCTGTAGGAAGCTAAGCCTCCATTCAGGAGAGCTCGAAGAGAAGGAATGTGGAGAAAGAGCCAAGTCCCAAGTGTGGCCCTGCTACTGACCAGCTGTGTGACATGGGCCAGGTCATTTGGCTTCTTGGTGCTTCTCTTTCCTTTTTTTGGTCAAATGACTAGATTAAAGTAGCTTTCAAAATGATTTTAAGTCACAGACACTCTTAATAGGCGCTCACTGATATTATGGAGTGGGCCAATGAGAATGGCTTGATCAGTGAGAATGATCTACCATTTGGGAACTGTTTCTCAGCCAGGTTTTAAGGATCATGTTCCAGGAGTTACTGGAAGAAGAATTGGACTGACAGCCTGGTGGAGCAGATGGAGCACTGGACATGGAGCTAGGAAGACCTAGGTTCAGATTCTGCCTCTGATACTTACTGGCCACGTGGCCACAACTCAGAGACTCTCTGAATATCATCTCCTTCATCTGTAGAATCTCAGGTGTAGTTGTTAGCTCTTGGGGATGTTGTGAGGCTGCAGTGAAATGAGTGCCTCAGTTTCCCCCTCTGTAAGATGATGGTGCAGGACTAGGTAGCCTCTGAGGCCCCCTCATCTCTACATGTCACAGCCTTCGGTTAAGTCTTTGTAGACATTTAAAAAGCACCATGTGTCAGCTCTTAGTGTTTCCAGCATTTCACATAGCACCTCGTACACAGGAGGCACTCAGTAAAGGCTTGTTGGCACATCAGCCACAGGTATTTAGTCTGGGGATGGTTGTAAAATCCTGGGCATCTGGGCATCCAGGTACCAGCCTTTCTGTGCCACCAGGTATCCAGAAAAACTCACGTGTTCTAACAGAAGGGATGGGGAGCCATCTTTGAACTTTCCCATTCACAGCCTTTTAGTAATGAAGATATTTGAGAAGAATCATTACAAATGAGATATTGTGACTGGCTTGGTTTGCAGAGTAGAAGGAAATAAAGACTGATTGGTTTTTGATATTTATAAAAGGCCAGAAGAAGCTTTAAGATGAAAGGGATCAACAAGAATAAAAAACAGAGGAAAGCGGAGGGGGTGAGTAGGAGTGGACATGGGTGAGAAGAGCCTGGTTGGGCTGGCAGTGGCCAGAGGTGAGCACCACACTCTGCTGAGAGCGAGGGCAAGGAGGCAGCCATCCTCGAGCCTCCTTAGCAGCCACTGGAGTGGCTCTCCAATAGGAGAGAGAAAGGATGCCACAGAAAGGCTTCCACTGTCTGGGGAAGCATCTCACCCAAAGCCTCTCATTCATCATGATGGAGAACATGCATGGTTTTATATAATTAATTCTCTTTAAAGACACCTGGTACTTCAAGTCACTCTGGCTCTCTCAATTCAGCCCCCCACACCATCCTGAACACTTCTGGCAAGCTACTGTAATGCTGATAAAGTCCATTGGTAAGTACTTAATGCTCTGAAGCAGGTCGAGAGGTATAGGCATATTCCCTGCTTCAAAAAGTTTACAAACTAACCAAAATGACAGGGCCCTCCAGAGCAGCATGGAAGACTATGGAGATGGGATGGGATGGGCTAAGATATGTCCTTGAGCTCCCAGCTGCCTCCAAACAGGGCTGCCTACCTACTTTCAGCACTGTTGTGAGGAAAGTGCTTCATAACCTTCAAGTGCTCTAGGAAAATAAATTATTATGTCAATGAATGGGTGAGCAAATGAAAAGGCATTTATTAAGTGCTTACTTTGTATCAAGCAAAGAGAAAAGCAGAGACAATTCCTTGCTTTCAAGGATCTCCCATTTTAATGGGGAAGATAACACAAAAAAGCAGTTTCTGATGCAAGGCAGATAATGGAAAGGCCTGATTGTCCTTCAGCTGCAGCAACAATCTTTCGTGACCTTCTACAAGTCACCTGTCCTCTCTGGGCTTTCATTTCCTCCATCATGAAATTCTCTAAGGGTCTTTTCAACCCTAAATTCCATGACTGTGGCCATAAAAACTTCCAAGAGGAGGGAAGAGTTGTTGGAGGAATTAGGACTTGAAGGATGACTAGGACTTATGGCCGAGGTCTAGGGGAGAGGAGAGGACATGCCACATGAGGAAAGTACATAGTGTGTTTGGGGGACAATGGGGAGGCAGCTAGACTGCGGACAGGGAGGAGTAAAGTTGGATTGGAAGAGTGGGTGGGCTCGAGTTACTGAGAACTTTAAGAAGAGCTTAAATTTGATTCAGGGGCAAATGGGGTCTGTTGAAAGTTATTGAGCAGAGGAGTGATTATGGGATTTAGAGACAGAAGGCATTTTATAGACAATCTAATCTAACCACAGATGAAATCGAGTGCCACAAAGGGAAATGGCCTTGGCCCTGGTTCATTCAGCTAGGAAATAGCAGAGGCAGGATTCAGACAGAACCTAATGCCACTGATAATGTGGTTTCAGGAATAGTAGTCTGGTAAAGGGATTCCCACTTAGAGAAGGAAGAGCCTGGAGATTCAGAGGGTGGGGGAAGGCACAATCTTGAAACTATAATGACTTGGACCTGGATGGCCGTAGTGAGAATGAGGATGAAGGGGAGGATTCAAGATGTGCATCATTCAGTGGTGTAACATGTTATTTAAACTTTATATCTAATGCTTCAGGGGAAGTCCACCAACAATTTGGAGGTCTGGAAAGACTCCTTTCTGTCTCCTATACAAATCACTGACTTAGTGAAGATCACCCTTAGGAATGCTTCTTAGAGCTTTTCTTCCCATCTGTCTTGTTGGCATTTGATTTATTTTTGGAGGATCACTTCACCCCTACACACACACACACACACACACACACACACACACACACACACACACACACACTTTGATGAGTGTTTTAATTTTGTTTGGTGCTCCTTGTGATTGGATTGTTGAGATGGAAGAGAGGAGGGACACATACTTTGATAATCTCAAAAACCCTCTTCTTGTTTTTGTTTTTGTTGGGTTTTTGCCACTGTCTGACATTCTTTAGGTTAGTCTTTTGGTTTTATTGTCATAAGTGACTTGATTTGAAGAAGTATGGAGGGAACACACACCAGAAAACCAAAGGTGCCTGAACGGGAAGGGATTCCCCCTCTGGCCCTTACTTGCAGAGGAGACTTTTCCTTACCTGAGAGCCACATATCAGAGATAAGACCGAAGGACCCTGCCTTTTGTCACCTGGGGCAGAAGGATCGCCCTTGGCCATCTTTCAAATTGAAAGAAGAGCCTGGGAGTAACCTCCCATTTTCTTTCTTAGTTGGCACTACACTAAAACAGCTAAGAGAGATAGTACCACTGATTATGACTGAGAACCAAAGTAAGCTTGTGGCTGACAAGAAAGGGAATGTAATACTGTAGCTGTCATTTCATAGGAATGTCCATATAAACTTAGTCTGTCAACAGGCATTTATTAAATGCCTACTATGTGCCAAGCACTGTGCTAGGTGCCAGACTTATATAAGCAAAGAATAATCCCTGTTCCCAGGGAGCCTGAGACACTGAGTGGTGTTATATCATGAGCACTGAGCCCGTAGACAGCAAGATCTGGGTTCAGATCCCACCTTAGACACTTCCCAGTTGTGTGAACACTGTGACACTTCCCTGGGCACATCAGCCTCAGTTCCCTCATTTGTAAAATGGGGAGAGTAATAACAGCATCTGCCCTACAGGGTTATTTTGCAAATCAAACAAGGCAGTCTTTTGCAAACCTTAAAGCATGGCAGTACTGTCAATATTATAAACTTGAGGCTTTACGGGAGATGTGGTTTTTCATCCTCTGAGATTTGGAAGTGTCATTAAGACAGGGAGGCAAACTCCTTAAGTGTCCATCTGTGCTCAGTGTCGTTAATGCTTACTCTTTATGAGGCCCTGTAACCCGTGGACGTTGTAAGAAACAGTGAGAAATATGAGGCATGATCATTAGAACACGAGGTGTGATGTGGATATACAGCAGCGTTCCCGTCGTTCTCATGTGAACACACACTCAGGCCGCTGCCCTCTGTGGGACCTCAATTTTGGTCAGCTGTTAAAAACGCTCATTAGCTGATTTAAAGAAAATTAGGATTTTTTTTAAAATGACATTTACAATAAAGTATTTTTTAAAACAATAGATACTAATAAGGCACATATACTGGAAAAGTGACTGGTGCAGAATGATCGTGAACAAAACCAGAAAGGCCCATTTCTTTGTCCTGTGGATCTTCTCAGGTGTCGTGTGGAAGTCCATCCTGCCCAATCTGGTTCAGCTCTGCTTTGGGCAAGTGCATCACTCTCTCAACCAAAGTATGTTTATGCTCCCTATGTCAGAGAGCGGACGTGAGGAAAGCACTTGGTACATTGTTTTTTTTAATGTTTTTTTACCTATGCCCAAAGGGCTATAAAAATGCACATACCCTTTGACCCAGCAATACTACTTGTAGGTCTGTATCCCAAAGAGATCATAAAAATGGGAAAAGGACCCACATGTACAAAAATATTTATAGCAGCTCTTTTTGTGGTGACCAAGAACTAGAGATTGAGGGAATGCCCATCAATTGAGGAATGACTAAGCAAGTTGTGGTATATGAATGTAATAGAAAGAAACGATGAATAGGTGGACTTGAGAGAAAGCTGGGAAAACTTATATGAACTGATGCTGAATGAGGGGAGCAGAACCAGGAGAACATTATACACAGTAACAGCCACAGTGTTCAGTGACTGATTTTGATAGACAGCCCTTCTCAGCAATGCAAGGACCTAAAACAATTCCAAAGAACACATGATGGAAAGTGCCAGTCACATCCAGAGAAAGAACTATGGAGTCAGAATGCAGAATGAAGCAGACTATTTCTTTTTTTGTTTTGTTTTATTTTGTTTTTTTTTTTCTCCCTCTCTCATCGTTTTTCCCATTCATTATAGTTCTTCTATGCAATATGACTAATGTGAAAATGTGTTTAAAAGCAATGTATGTGTGGAGCCCATATCAGATTGCAAGCCCTCTTGGGGAAGGAGGGGGCGAAAATTTAAAACTTGTGGAAGTGAATGTTGAAAACTAAAAATAAATGATTTAATTAAAAAAAACCCACAAATAAATAAATTTTATTGGTGCCATTTTTGTTATTTTATATTCACTTCTGAACACATCTCTTTTCCCTTTCCCCACTCAGCAGGCCATCTTTCACAACAGACTGAAAAAAGAGGACAAACTAACTTTAGTAAATCAGCCAACTCTTTGAATAGCTCCAAAACGTGTGAAGCATTCTGTACCTGTACTCTCCCACCTCTTCTTCAGGAGAGATGCTTATTCTTAGAGTTATAAAGCATTTCATTTTGTTTTATTGGTATTTCCATTTACATTGTTTTAGTTATTCATAAGATCATAGATTTAGAGCTAGAAAGTGATTGAAAGGCCATTGAGTTTAACCCCTCTCACTGTTACAGATGAGGAAACTGAGATACAAAGAGTTAAAGTGACTTACTTGGGTGACAGAGCTAGGATTCCTACAGGTGGGATTTGAACTCAGGTCTTCCTGACTCCAAGCCCACCCTCCTACCCATTATACCACACTCCCTCTCAAGCCCATTGTAAAATATCAACTCTTTATTTTTTATTGTTATTTTTTCATATCTAAAATGAGGGGGTTTGACTAGATAATCTCCATATTCTGTGAGTTTTGAGTAACTCTCCTTCTTTCTCTCTCTAAGGCTGTCTTCACCTCTGTAAAATATTTAACTCTTATTTGTAAGGTTGGCATTCTACCAGTGAAAATGTCATGAAGAATTATGTATTTATTTCCCGTAAAGGAATAGTGGTCCCATTGAACAGAACAACATCTCTGGAGCAGCCTCTCTTGGCCTCAGGAAGCCAGCAGGCTCAGGCTGTGTATAAAGGTCAGCCTGGGCTGGAGAGGTCATGGCAGCCCTCAGCCCTCCTTCCTTATTCCCGGGCCATGGAAGTTGGGTCCCTGGTGTGGCTTTGCCTGGACAAGCCCACAGTTGGCTCTGGATCTCTGAGGTGGGCAGGTGCTGGAAAGGCCCAGAAGGAAGCTGTTGACTGGGCAGTCCAAGGCAAGCCACAGGAAAACAACTTGTTGGTGCATGAGGCCTCTGCCTGGGGCAGGGGAGCTCTCCTTTTTGGCCCTGCTCCTGGGCTTTCGCGTTGCCTTGGGCTCTTGGTTTATGGTTTCACTTGTGAAGGGTTTTTTTAGTCTCTTCTGAGTGAGAAGGCCTGGTTTTTATTGCTGTGCCCCCCCTTGCCCAATGCCCCACCCTCCAAAAAGAACACTTTGATGTCGGACTAGGTCTTTCCTATCCCGTGTCCATTTTAGGGCTCATTCCTTCTCTTCGCGGTGACTACTAGAATTTCTGTAATTTTTGTGTTCTTTGATGAAGAAAAGGAGCCCCACAGTCATAGGATCAGAGGTTGAGTTGAGAGGAGTCTTTGGGGGAGGTCACAAGTTTAAACTCTGGCCTTATAGTTGAGGTACCCAAACCCTAGACTAACCTGGCTAGTCTACAGGATTCGAACCCATGCCACATCCAGCACTGTGTTGCCTGCACAGCCTGCAGAAGGAAGCCACCAGGGGTGAGGCTGTGGGGGCTACATCAGAGCCGAGCCTTTTTCCCAAAGGTAGCTATCCTTAAACCCAAATGAAAGGATGTATCTGTGCTTTAAAATAAAATAATACACCCAGTAAATTCTCTGTGATGGCATGATGTGTTCTGGGCTGTCAGCTGGGTTTCCTTTGATGTGTGTATCCACAATCCCTCCTTGAAATCTGTACAATGGAGAGGGGTGTGTGTGTGTGTGTGTGTGTGTGTGTGTGTGTGTGTGTGTGTGTGTGTGTGTGTGTGTGTGTGTTTGGAGAGGAATGGGAGGGACTGGGAAGAACCCTGCACCAATTCTCCTTAATCAAAAAATAATGTATTATCTCTTTTCCCGCTTCTCAACCACGGTTGCTTTATGTGAGTAGACGGGTGACTGCGGTTTCCAGGTTTCTTCCTAGCAAACCTGCTTGACAACTCCAGAGCCTGCCTTAGTAGACTTCCTGCTCCAGGGCTGCACTGTGCGAGTACTCTTCCTCCAGCCCAGAATCCTTGTCCCCTCCTCTTGCTCAGGCTGCTGGCCTGCCTGCCTTCAAAGCCCTGCTCACCACCAGCCTTGAGCGAGCTGTCTTTGACTAGTCTGCCTCTGTCTGCTCAGACTCTTTACTCACATTCTGTATAACTCTCATCAAGCAAGGCCTCATTCTCCTGTTTAGCTGTATTTAAAGAATAGGGGCCTGTCTCCAGAAGTGGAAGAGGACTTCGAGGCTAGCAACTACCCCATATCACAGAGACATGGCACTAAGGCACAGAGAGGGGACGTGGCTTGCCCAGGGTCACACAGTGTCTACATGAACATGAACCAGTCTTCCTGCCTCCAAGTCTAGTGACCTCTCCTGTGTCAGGCATATACTCTAAGAATGACGTTTGTTATCATTCAGTCCTTTCAGTTGTCTCCTACCCTGGGACCCCATCTGTGGTTTTCCTGGCAAAGATACTGGAGTGGTTGGCCATTTCCTTCTCCAGCTCATTTTACAGGTGAGAAAACTGAGGCAAAGAGGGTTAAGTGACTTGCCTAGGGTCACACAGCTAGAAAGTGTCTAAGGCCAGACTGGAACTCCAATGAGTTCCTGACTCCATGCCCAGTGCTCTTTCCACTGTGGCCCTAGCTGCCCCAAGAATGACATTACATGAATTCAGTTCAACAAGAATTTATTAACATGCTTATCTGCCATCCAGTGTACTGGCCTTCTTACTGTCCCTTGCAAAGGACCCTCCATCTCCTCTCGCCCACACCTGGCATGGCCTTCTTTGTCTCAATCTCCTGGCTTCTCTCAAGAATCAGCTTAAATCCTGCCTTCTGTAAGAGGCTTTTGCCAGCCCTTCCTATCTCCTGCTAGTACTTTCCCTCCCCCCACTTATAACCTGTATTTGTAAAGCACTTAGACCAGTGCCTGGTACATAGTAAATAACATATTTGTTGACTTGACTTAGAAATGTTTAAGGTAATATACCAACAAGAAAGGAGGAGTAGGTAGAAAGATTTTATGGAGTTTGGTGGTACCTGAGTTGGGCTTCAAAGAATGGGGAAAATTTCAATAGGACTTTGACATTTCCCTCCAGTGCCTGGTCCAGACACTGACCTTAGTAACTTTTGTTGACTCACTCTGACATCTGTTCAGACTTTTCATCCCTCCTCTCTGGTCTTCTCCTTCCCTGCTCACGTTGCCCCATGGCTACTGTCCACAGGATAGCAGGACCACAGGTCCTACATAAATCCCTGCCAACCCTCATTCTTGCCACTGTACAGCCTCTGAGAGTAAGAACCTTGGAAGTCTTCTGGGATTCCCCAACCTCATCTGGGAAAGCACCTGTACAATGAACAGTGGGCCCTCCCATTGTTCCTCTGTTGCCTTCTTTTCTCTCCTTTTTGATCCCACAACATCAGGAGCTATTGAGGGGGGTGTTAGGAGTTCATGGTGCTTGTATTCCTGGGAGATGCCCTGGATTAGTTTCATCCTGAATTTTGTTCCTCCATGGAAACACTTGCTCTCTAATAGTGTAGTAGACAAACTGTAACTAGTGCCCCTGCTGTCTCTTCTTAGGGAATAGCAGCTAAATCCATATAATGGGTAACTATTAGGATATGATTTTGAAATTAATTTATTAAATCTTAAGGCTTCTGTGCTCCAGTTATTTTTCAAGACAGTGAAAAAGATAGATTGTAGTTCTGAGAGGAAGGGTAGCAATGTGAGAGGAACACTGGCTTTGGGAGCCAAAGATTCAGAACTAAATCTTTACCACCTGTGTGACCTTGGGCATCACCTCAGGATACAAGTCAGAGCTGGAGACAGAGATTTATACTAAGGGAAGAGCATGAGGGGGAGGCCCAGAGCAGTGTGCTAAAGTGGAAATTTCCCTTGGCTTGGGGAAGAGGACCTGGATTCCAGTCCTGACTCTGACATTGCTCTGTGGAATCTTGGGCAAGCCACTTATCTCTCTGCCCTTCCTCCATAAGCTGGTCTAGATGACCCCTTTCATCTTAATATCTGCTTATGAGATAAATCCTTCTCAGAAAGTAGAGGAAGGACCATTGAGAGGCCCCCATGCTTGATGGTTGTAGTCTTCTCAGGGAAGTAGAAAGTCTGACTACCCACAGAGAGGGAGAAAGGGATCAGGAAGCTTAGGGAAGAAGGTTTGGAACAGCCACCACTGGGGTTAGATGCGGAGCCCAGTGGCTTAGCTTCCTAATTCTCCAGCTGCTGTCACAGCCCCAAAAGCAAGAGAGGATTTTGAACGTGAACAGAGAGTGGGGTCTGCCCAGTGTGGGAAGTATGGTGGGAAAGGGCAAGAGGGTGAGGAATTCTTTGATGTTAGTAAAAGCATGGCAGGACTGCAGGTCTGGGTAGAGAAATACGTGAAACCAAGTGTCATTTGCTGCTTTCTCTGCAGAGAATGCTGTGAAACCTTCCAGGTGGGGTAAAGCTTAATGGACATTTTAAAAGACTACATGCAAGGTGATGCAATCATGAATGGCAACAAGCGAATGCTTTGTCCAACTAGAAAGTCAGCATGAATTTGGCAGAGTGCAATTACTTGGACTGGAATTTGGCCAGACCGGTCTGTGTCTTCAGGAGCCAAAAGTGTCTGGGTCAACTTTTTCAGATGTGGCTCTTGTACCACATGCATAGTGTAGGTGTGCTCATTTTCTACTTACAAATGACACAGCCTGTCTTGGTTTGTGTCCAAAGTAAGTACATGTTACATTCCAGAATTTCTGAAGAAAAACCAGTACCTAGGGGGTCTACTTAGGTTGGGGCTTTCAGGTTTAACACAGTTGGTAAGGGGAGGCCATTTCAATAGCTAAAGGCCCACAGCCTTGGCAGTGGGAGTGCTGAGTGCAGCATCAAGCTCCTCAACAGAGTCACCGCCCTGAACAAGATCCTGAATGGACATTTGCCTCTCAGGATAAACCACACACAACTGCTCTGTATTTCACAAACCCCATGCACAAGATGGCACATGTCAGAGGCACAGGTTCCCAAGGACCTGACCTCTCAGCTGAAAGGCAGCAGGCTCTTAAGCAAACAGTGGCTAGCTTGCAAACCATGCTTTGTTCCAAGGTTCTTTCAGAAGCCAGTCCTCACATCTGGCACCAAAATAGGAAGCTTTGTCCCATAATGTGGGAGGCAGTGTGGTGCCTTGGAAGGAGTGCTGGATTCAGGGTCTGAGGATCCCGGATCAATTCCACATTGGCTGCTTAGTAGCAATAGGACCTTGGAATAACCTCTCTGGGCCTCAGTTTCTTGTCGTGTGAGGGTATTGACTTCTGAGGACCTTTCAGTTTTTATATCCATGATCCCATTATCCCAATCTGCTTAAGGTATAAAGCATTTTCTTTATAAATCATTGCCAAAGGACAGTGGGGGAGGAAGGAGCAGTGTAGAGGGAAAGGGCTGTTTTAAAGAAATCATTCTCTTCCTGGTTTGAAACTCAGGATGGAGATTAATTGAAGGGTGCTCTGTTGATGTTTTTTAACTGAGGCATGAACTGAAACCATCCACTGGATATGTATGAAGAAGAGGTGGCATGACCTCATGGATTGCCCTGGAGTCAAGAAAGCTTGAGCCCAAAGCTCATCCCTGACACTTCTTAGCTAATGTGACTACCTAGTGTGACTGAGCATGTCAGCAGTGAGAGGACACTTCCAGCTCTAAGTCTGTGCTCCTGTGTTCTTATGATCTAAACAATCTCCAGCAGGACAATCCTGGGTGAAAATTATAGTTAAGAGGTTTACTTTCTACAAGACATCATGTATCAGTTTGTATTACTCACATGTAGTAGGCAAAGAAAGTCCTTGCTGCCATGATGTTATGGGAAGCCCCTGGTGTTCCTTTTCTCCCTTACTTCGATAGCAATTGAGCCTTCTATTCTTACTGAATTTGTTATTAGCACCTTTATTGTATGGACAGCTAGGATCTCCAGTGCGTAGTACTGCAAGGGGCACATGGTGGTGTTTAGTGTTTATTATGAAGAACTAAATAAGGCGGCATGACCCAAACCCTGATCTGGAATGATTCCTTACATTACACACACAAATACACGTTAATCTTCCTTAGATTTATCAAAGTTATGTAGAATTTTAGGCACTTTGCTTATGGAGTCCTGCATGGAGACTTGTCCAGTTTCTAAAAGAGTTGCTAGGAAACTCTCAGATTTGATTTTAATTTGCTCTAATTTTAAAAATAAATGTCCACTTTAGAGTACATGTTGGAGTGAGTAGGGTGTGGGGTAGGAGGCTTACAAGATGGGACAGAAACAGGCTGTCCTTGCCTCTGGAGGCCTCGGAATCCCAGAGCTAGGGAGGCCTGGCGTGGGGTGGGGGGGTGAGGGGTTGGCTTCTTCCCAGGAGGTCAGTGATCCATAGTCAGTTGCACCTGCTGTTTGAGAGACCTCCATTGTGAGCTACAGCAGAGCTCTCTGGGGAGAGCAGAGGGCAGCGTGAACAATAGTTTCTTGTGCATGTGCCCAGGCTGCTAGCCATCATTGGACTTGTAGGATTCCTGACCAAGTATACCTCTAGGCTACTCCAGTTTAGTCTGAGCCTGGGTTTCTGACCTACTATTTGTTTGGGTAATCCAGTATAGAATGGCTTCTAAATCTTATGCTTTAGCCTAGTCTTTAGAGAATGGATTTTAAAAGTATAAAGACTTTTAAAGTTACTAACAACCGATCCTTGTTTTCCTAGGAAACACTTTTATTTTGAATAAAAAATAGTCTAGGTAAATAATAAAGATAAGCAGAAATTTGAAGCTTTGAAGGACTAAGGTTCAAATGGATAACATTTTGTTCTTTGTTATAAATTGTAGATCA
Organism: Gymnobelideus leadbeateri; assembly: GCA_011680675.1. Classification (NCBI taxonomy): domain Eukaryota; kingdom Metazoa; phylum Chordata; class Mammalia; order Diprotodontia; family Petauridae; genus Gymnobelideus; species Gymnobelideus leadbeateri. The sequence continues at coordinate 669,956 of WOXC01009685.1, read as the reverse complement.
GTGTGCAGCCAAACCCTGACCTCTAGACTTAATTTACACTTGATAAAAGACAAAGGATAACTTTGCTCAAAGTCCTAGGGATATTGGTATTAGAGAGTGAAATATCTGAATTTTGCCTCAAACATCAGTATGTTAGCATTTACACAATAATTCTAAGCATTTAAGAACAAAACAGACCATCCCCAGAGATTACAGTGAATCAAATCAGTCACCAAGTATTTGTTCAGCCTTTGCTAAGTTCCAAGCAATGGCCTAGGTGAGGTTGATAGATGAAGCCAGCCTCTTCCTTTACAGGACTTATATTCTGTAGCTAAAATACAATTATATCCAAAATCTCTGTGACAAATGCAGGTTTGGAAGGGGAAGAAAACTAGCAGCTGGGGAATCAGAAAAGGCTTCATTGTAGAAGGTGGGGCTGAAATAAATATTTTAAAATTGATTATTTTAAGTTAGAGTTTGGTGTTGAGAAAAGACAACATAAAGACAGTGAATGGCGGCAAAGAAAGGCTGAAGGAAAAGTCGATGGATTTACCCTGGCGATCACAGTCCTTTTGTTGAGCAAGGCCTCCAGCTGGCCCAGCAAGCTCTGAGGCCCGAGCTGGCTGCTTCAGCTCTACCAGCACCAGGCCTATCATTTTTTCCCTGGGAATAGGAAGCAGGCATGCTAAGAGCCTGTCTCCATTTAGAGAATCAGTTCTCTCAGAACATTTGTTTCTTCATTCCCCCCTTTCACTCTTCCAGTGTCCATTGCACAAACTTACTGTGTGCACAGAATCACTTCCTTTTCTTCCTTCCTGTGCTTTAGTGAATCATTATCTTGTTCACTTAATTCATTTATCCCTCGATGAACTTAAACACCAAATAACATCAGCATTTCCCATAAGTAGTAGATTTGCAAAGATTCCATGAAACTGAGAGTTTCTATTATGCATAAATATGCTTTTGTTTTCAAGTCTAGAAGTCCAGTGTGTAGCTTTCAAAGTTATCTTGTGCTTGTCTGTTTCCTTGTGATGTTCCTTCTCTTCTGTACGTCTTAAAAAAGTGCTTCAGTAATTCTTTTTCTTCTTTCCTTCTTTCTTTTTCTTTCTCCCTCCTTTCCTTCCTTTCTTTCTTTTTTTCTTTCTTCTTCTTTACTATCTCTACCCCTTTTCTCTCCCCTACTTCACCTCCCCCAGAGACATTTAAAAGAAAAAACCAAAACCCTTGTAGCAAATATGCATAGTAAAAATTCATTCCCAAGTCAGTCAAGTCCAAAAATATTTGTATTATTCTGCTTTCTGACACCTTTGAAGGTACCTTGGTTCATCGTGGTCCTCTTTAGTTGTGGTTGGGCATTGCATTGATGTGGGTTCTTAAGTCTAAACTGTTTGGAAAACATTTTTTCTTAAAGTTCTTTAATTGCAAACCCTGAGATATAAACGCTGACTTCATAATAGGAAAGTAATATGCTTACTTCTGCTCTGTAAAATGACTTCAGAAAAAACAAAATACCTTTTGTATCTGGGAGCGTAGGGTGTGATTCATTCAGTTAGTTTAACTTTGAGAGCTAGGGAATCCAGTTCATAGGATAAGAGATCTTGAGCTGGAAGCCACCCTCAAGGGTCCAGCCTCCCCATTTCATAGATGAAGAAACAGAGGCACAGCTAGGCAGCACTGTGGGTGGAGCCCTGGGCTCGAAGTTAGGAAGACTCCCAGCTCAGACCCACTAGCTGGGTGAGTTTGGGCAGCTCACTTCACTTTTGTCTGCCTTGGTCTCCTCACCTGTAAAATGGGGATAATCACAGCACCGATTTCCCAGGGTTGTTTCGAGGCTTGAGTGAGATCATGTTTGTAAAGTGCTTAGCGCAGGGCCCAGCAGTAAATAAGCTGATTTTTCTTCTTTTCCTCCTTCAGCCAGTGTAAGTGACATGCCCAGGGTCTTGTGGCTAGTAAGGCATGAGTTAGAACTTGAGCCCAGCTCTTCTGGACTACAAGTTCTGTTTTATGCTCTCTAAGTCTTATTCCTTTCTTGTACATGTTTAGAAATCAGCATGGTGTAGTGATGAACACACACACATGCACACTTGCACACACACACACACACACACACACACACACACACACACGGCTCTACCACTTAGTCATTGTGTGACTTTAACTAACTCATTTCACTTGACTGAGCCACAATGTCTTCATCTTTAAAATGGGAATGATAATGAATGTTTCTCTTGCCTCCCAGGGTTTCTGATATCACAGATTTAAAGCCAGAGGGGGCCATGCAGCCAGTCTAGTCCAACTGTCTTGTCTTATAGATGAGGAAGTGCTAGGACCCAGAGACATTAAGCAGCCAGTTCATGGTCCCCTATGGAACAGAGCTGACATTTGAACTCAGGCCCTTTGACTCTAAGATCTAATGAAATCATGTATAAGAAGTCCAAGAGAAACACTTTAGGCCTTGAGTTACTTCTGTACTTTGGCAGAGCAGTGCTCTGAGAGAAAGGGAGAATGGACTCCCAGTGTCCTTCAGAATCAGGAGTTACACATTCCTTCAGCCAGGTTTATATCCCTCATCTGTGCTTCACCTACTACCCTTGTACGCCAAAGTGTGATCCAGAGGTTAAAGAACCTCCAAGATGAATGAGATGTAAAGTAAAAAATTATGCATAAGAATTTGAGCTTGTTGGAGAGTTAATTTGAACCAAAAGGCTTCTTTTCTCCTTATTTGAAGTGAGACTAAACACATAAAGGTTTTCGATTCATAAAGTCACAGCACCATAAATTTAGAGTTGTAAGAGACCTTACTTAGGTCCTTTTAGTCTAATCCCCTCATTTTACAGGTAAAGAACCAAGTCCCAGAAAAGTTTTTGCCCAGGGTCACAGAGCTGGTAAGTAGATGAGCAGAATTTGAACTGAGGTCTTCCTGACTCAGCTCTAGCATTTTCTCCATTGCATGGTGCTGTCACTCCAGGGCAGAATGTCCATGAGACATATTCCCTATATAAATTACTTTGGGGGCGGCTAGGTGGCGCAGTGAGTAGAGCACTGGCCCTGGAGTCAGAAGGACCTGAGTTCGGATCCAGCCTCAGACACTTAACACACACAAATAAAAACCTAGCCGTGTAACCTTGGGCAAGTTACTTAACCCCAATTGCCCTGCAAAAAAAAAAAAAAATTACTTTGGGTTTTGTAACAATTTCAGTGTGGTCATTTGCTCATTTTAGTTCAACATTTTTCCTCAAGTGTAGTTTGGAGCATTCCTTACTTGGGTGTTATTCGTATTAACAACTGAAAATGTGACTGCCCAGCCTGTAGAACCCGACAAATGGCTCCAAGAAGCAAGAAATGAGTTTTCAGCCTAGTTGGGTTTTGCTTCCAGAAAGAAAACGAGCTATTGCTGATCCTCTGCCTACCCCTAAATAATGACTGTTGTCTAATAGCCCCCCAAATTCACTGATCTCCTCCTTGGCATTTGTAAATGTTATTCTTCAAGCTAAGAGTGAAGACCATCTGCTCCCACAGCCTTCATTTTCAGTCCTTCCTTAGCACAATAAAGCCACAACTCTGACCTCCTGGAGCTAGACCTGAAGAAGACAGAGCTAGGTTCTATATCCCCCCAAGCACCAAGATTAGTATTTAAATCACTGTGGTGGCAACTCAGTGGTATGATTTGATCATTGATTTAGTTTATGGAGATTTTATACACACACACATATGTATATGAAAGAGAGATTTATTCATTCTACAGGTATTTACTGGGTGCCTACTAAAGCTCTTATCTGAATAACTGCAACAGGATGAGGGTGGGAAAAAGTATGTTTAGATAATTCACGTGAAAAAAAAATCTGGGATTTTTAGTAGACTGTGGCAAGTACAGCATAGTTAGTAGTGTAGGAGTATGAAACGGTAGCCTTTAAGGGAGACAGTATCCAGAATGAGAAAGGTGATCTTACCTTGCTATCTAGTCTACTTTGACTAGAGCACATTATGGGCATTCTGTTTATGTGCAGGCCCCACATGAAAGGGCCTGAAAGGGAAGACACTGACAGACTAGAGAATATTCAGAAGAGGGCAACTAACATGGTGAAAGAAAGATTAAATTTGTTCTTCTCTCTCCCAGGAGGCAGAACTGGAAGTGATGAGTAGGAGTTGGAGAGGGGTAGATTTCAGCTCAGTATAAAGAAAAATTCCTAGTTGAGCTGTCTGAAAGTGGGATGGGCTTTTGTGGAAGGTCTGGAGATCTCCACACAGAGGTCTGGCAGAGGCCCCTCATTTATACCACATGATGTGGTAGTGGAAATGCCTTTTTCACCCAGGTTGTGTTTGGAGAGTTCTGAGGTCTCAGTCAGCCTGGAGATTTTGTAACTGTGGCAGTTAATGGTGACTCATTGTTGGGAATGAGGAGAGAGCTGTTGCTGGAGGAGACTCCAATCCAGAGCCGGGAAGGCAGTACTTCAGTACAGTTCGCTAGCTTTGTAAACTACAAAGTCCTGTGTAAATATGAGCCAGTATTATTACTGACACTTAGGCAAATCTTGCCTACCTTGGCCTTTAAAGAATCTACTTTTAAAAGGCAGCAGATATGGGGGAGGGGTGGCTTAAGCTTATCAATGAGTACTTTCTGTACTTTTTCATATGTGTATTCTCACATACCAATCTTTTATTAGTTACTTGTATATAATACGTATCTTTTTTGTGAATAGTATTTTTTCCAATTACATGTAAGAATTGTTTTCAAAATTCACTTTCATAAGATTATGAGTTCCAAATTTTTCTCAATCCTGCCCTTCCCTCCACCTTCCCTAAGACAGCAAGCAATCTGATATAGGTTAAACATGTGTCATCATGGAAGCACATTTCCACATAAGTCATATTGGGAAAGGAAAAACAGAACAAAAGGGAAAAAGCCACAAAAAAATGAAAATAATATGCTTTGATCTACATTCAGACTCCATAGTTCCTTCTCTGGATGTGGATGGCATTTTCCATCATGGCTCTTTTGGAGTTGTCTTCAATGATTGCATTACTGGAAAGAGCTAAGTCTATCATAGTTGATCATCTCAAACTGTTGCTGTTACTGTGTACAGTGTTCTGGTTCTGCTCACCTCATTCAGCATCAATTCATGTAAACCTTCCCAGGTTTTTCTGAAATCTATCTGCTCATCATTTCATAAATGTGTATATATACACATATATCCACACATGTACATATATATGTATATACACATATAACATATATTTCTTATATATATGTATATTCCTGATACTCATATATTCCATTATGTTTGTATACCACAATTTATGCAGTCATTCCCCAATTGATGGCCATTCCCTCATCCAATTCTTTGCCACCACAAAAAGAGCTGCTATAAATATTTTTGTACATGTGGGTCCTTTTCCTTTTCTTATCATTTCTTTGGGATTCAAACCTACTAATGGTATTGCTGGATCAAAGGGTATGCACAGTTTGGGTCCTATAGGCATAGTTCCAAATTGCTCTCCAGAGTGGTTGGATCAGTTCACAACTCTACCAACAATTCATTAGCACCCCAGTTTTCCCATATCTTCTCCAACATATGTCATTTTCCTTTTCTGTCATATTAGCCAGTCTGATAAGTGTGAGGTGGTACCTCAGAATTGTTTTAATTTGCATTTTCTTAATCAATAGTGATTAGAGCATTTTTTCATATGACTATAGATAGCTTCAATTTCTTCATCTGAAAACTGCCTGTTCCTATCTTTTGACCATTTATCAGTTGGGGAATAACTAGTATTCTTATAAATTTGACACAGTTCTCTTTTATTTGAGAAATGAGGCCTTTATCAGAAACACTTGCTGTAAAAATTATTTCCCATCTTTCTTCTTTTCTTCTAATCTTGGTTTCTTTGGTTTTGTTTGTGCAAACCCTTTTTAATTTAGTGTAATCAAAATTATCCATTTTGCATTTCATAATGTTCTCTATTTCTTGTTTGTTCATAAATTCTTCCCTTCGTAGATCTGATAGGCACACTATTACTTGCTCTCCTAATTTGCCTGTGGTATCACCCTCTATGTCTAAATCATGTACCCATTTTGACTTTATCTTGATGAGATGTTGGTCTGTGCCTACTTTTTGCCATACTATTTTCCAATTTTCTCAGCAAATAGTGAGTTCTCATCTCAGAAGCTGGAGTCTTTGGGTTTATCAAACAGTAGATTACTATAGTCATTTCCCACTGTGTCTTGGGTACCTAACCTATTCCACTGATCCACCACTATCTCTTAGCCAGTACAAGTGGTTTTAATGATTGCTCCTTTATAATATAGTTTTAGATCTGGTACGGCTAGGCCACCTTCCTTTGCATTTTTTCTTTAATTCCCTTGATATTCTTGACATTTTGTTCTTCCAGATGAATTTCATTGTTTTTTCTAGCTCCCCAATAGACTGTAAGCTTGTCAGAGGCAGGGACTTTACTCTTTTGTCCTTTGTCCTCAATGCCTAACATGTAATAGATGTTTAGCAATGGTTGATTGATTGTTCTCTCCCCTCCACCTTTTAGGATGCTTTGCATTCTTTAAAACTCTGCTCAGCCCTTCTATATGAGACCTTTCCTCCTTTCCCTCCAAAAAAAAAATTACCTTCAATTTTGTCATATGTAACTATTTTGTACCTATTTCTCCATGTCTATGTTGTCTCCCCTGCTAGACTATAAGCTCCTTGTGGGCAATGTTTGTTCCATTTTTTGTCTTCTCCTGGCCTATAGTAGATGCTTAACAATGTTCGTTGATTGGTTAGTTAAAGAATTGAGAAGGTGGGAGGGCATGGAAAATAGCTTCCTTCTGCCTTTCTGTGTTGCCTTTAGTAGGACAATGATAATTCCAAGGAGCTGTGGACTTTGTTATCTCCATTTACTGAACTTTTATTCTAATAGAAATCATTGATTAGTTTGGAATTTTATTTCTGCCTATCTAACCATTAGGATTCTGTTACTGTTATTTGTAGATAACCAAATATTTTAATCAGGCTATAAGCCCTGAGACAGGTAAGCATAAATGAGATTCAGCTGTCTTTAGATTGAACACATTATAGACATCTTCTCTTGGGATGAGAGAGGAAGTAAAATGGTGGAATTTGGGTTTTCTCCCAGTTAGGCTTAAAAAGCACTTTCTTTTAAAACTATATTAAATTTAATCTATGGACATACTTGAGTAGGGGAAAAAAACATTAGTCTTCTAGGGAAAAACTGTGTAATCAACATAAATTATGTCCTCAGGGCAGAAATCCAGAATTCTTACTTTAGAAGATACACAAAACATCTGTGAAACCCGTTATTAGCATTACTATAAAATAAAACAAAAAAGTTCTTCCATTGTTTGTTCTGAAAAATTTCCCTTTGAATTAGAGCTAACTTCACTAGAGACCATTAGGGTTAACATCTGTTTGAGAAAATTGGAAATGTTTTATGTATAATTTATATTTACAATATGTACACACTTGGCTATGAGTTATTTTATAGGTTTTATAGATCTGGTGTTCATCTCTGGAGCTACATATGTTGAAAGTTTGGGGGAGGTTATCAGTCCATACTTATGATTTCATTTAGCCAACACAAGAGATGGAATTCCAAAACAGAAAGAAGTGGGTTTTGGAAACTTGGATTGCAAGGTAAACCCTGGGCAGATTGCTAAATGCCATCTCTGTGAAATGTCCTGATTGCTTAAACTTGTTCTTTGTGAAGCTTACAGTTGTGTCAGGAAAGTCAAGACAATTAGCAAACCAATAATTGGATGGCCATCAATCAACAAATATTTCCTCAGTTATCTCCTATGTGCTTACAAACTACTGCTGGGGCTGATTCTCTAAAACAAACTACCTTGAAACCCTTAACGAGCATTGGTGTCTTGACAGAGTATCTTATGCTTTGGGATGGAAAAGCTTGATCCTTCCCTGAAGGTTTATTGTTCTGACTCTGGATGCTACCTCTCTCCCCACTCTCTAGCTGGTGGGTTGTATACCCTGTGGGATCATACAGAGTGACCATGGAATTAGGGAACTTGTAGGTTCTGGTTTGATTTGTTCAGTTGTTTGTTTGCTTTTTCATGTAACTTGAAGCCCTTGAATTTAAGGAATGTTCAGGCTTCAGTAGTAAAGTTCAATGGTGGAACCTACTGGTAAAGTGTAATATTGCATCCCACTTGTCTTAGCTATTGTAAGTGTAGAGACAAGTTCTGAGAGGAGCCAGGGCAGAGTTTGGGATTTGAGACTATTTTAAAAATCCATTATCAGTGAAGTGGGAGTGGGGAAGATGTAGAAGAAATCTTAGAATTAAGAAAATTCTGCTTTCACAGAGGAAATAAGTGGCAAAAGAGAGCTCCTTTCTGAAATAAGTTGCTGAAGGGTAAGAAACGTTGAATATTTCATTGAATTTTTTTTTTTTGCCTTTTTGGAAGGCAATTGGGGTTAAGTAACTTGCCCAAGGTCACACAGCTAGGTTTTTGTTTGTGTGTGCTTTTAAGTGTCTGAGGCCAGATCCGAACTCAGGTCCTTCTGACTCCAGGGCCAACGCTCTACTTACTGTGCCACCTAGTCACCCCATATGTCATTGAATTTAATAGTATTTAATAAGTGTTTCTTGGACATCTACTATTTATAAAACATGAACCTCGTACTGGTACCATGCACATGGTAGGTATTCAGTAGATATTTATTGAATGGGAGCTATTATCTTTTCCATCAAGCTAGGAACTTTTGTTGCACAAACTAGAAGGAAAAAATAATTTGTAGGAGCCACAACGGGCATTGTCTGGACAGTAAGGTGAAACAAAGTTGCCTCAATGTCAGTCTGCTTTCTTTATCCGTTTAGTATCTATGTAATATTTAAAAACCCTATTAAGCGAACAGAGTTTCTTCCTCTGAAATCAAGGAAGGATGGCTTGCAATGGCTGTTTGAACCTCTACAATGGTAGGAAAAAGAGTTGCAGGATGGACCCTGGGCTCAGAGAAGTCTGGTCTTGATTAAACTGATTTTCCTTCCCTCCTCTGACTCTTTGGGGAAGGGACCAAATGAGAGAGTCTGACTTTTTTTTAAAAAGCTGGGGAAGCTTGGGAGTCATCAGTGAATGTCATCACCATCTTATTTTTTTCTCCTTTTTTTAGATTGGAGACTCCCAGAAACCCTAGTTATAATCAGTGTCAGGGACAGGATTCTGTATTGACTTTGGTCCCAAATGATTAAGCTTTAGTTTCTTTACTTATAAAGGGGATTGGTTTGACACATTAGCCTGTGGAAATCACATTTTAAAAATACTAAAATTACAAAAAATTATGAAAATATGTAAAATTATGAAAAATAATTATTTTATATTTGACAGAATTTAAGCTAGGATTATAACTATGTGATAATCCTTAGAATGATGAATGCCACAGATGTTGATTTTGTGGGGGAAAAGTGTAACTTTCCTGACTAAATTGTGTAATAGCACAATAGGACATCCTTGACTTCACCTTTACTTTCTCCCAGCATGAAGAGCTTCCTCGGTTTTCCTGCAAGTCCCTCTTCATGCATTTATATTTGAGACATTCTATTTTGAAGCAGCTGTTCTGCCAATCATGACAATCTGCCCAGCCCCAGTGGATGACAAAGTATTGCTATAATAGAGGGAGATGGGTGGCATAGACATTAGTGGGCAATGAGATTATTTGAGAGAGAACTAATTTAACAAATGAATCTTTTTATAATGTTATGACTTTTGAGGGAGTATGGTATCCTGGAGAGAGAGCAGGCCTTGGAGTCAGGAAGTCCCTCCCTCCTCTGCCATATGCTGACAAACCACTGAGCCTGTCAGTGTGCCCTAAGCTCTTCTCTAAAACTTGGGAGCTGGAGGGGGAAAGGGGGGATCTGCACAGGTAGAGGGGTTTCCTACTCCAGTAAAATCACAATCAAAACAAAAAGCAGTATTTTAACTTTGGGGGACTTAGATGAGGAATCCTTTTATAAAGAACTTTTAAAATGGTGGGGGGTGGGGAGGATACAGAAAATGTGGGCTGAAGTCCGAGGGTCTTTTGGAATAAAACATGGGCTTTTGGCTCTAGAGTTGGAAGGGATCTCAGGGGCTGTCAGGTCCAACCAGCTCCTTTTACAGGTGATGACACTGAGGCCAGGACAGGTGAAGTAATGTGCCCAAGGTTATTCAGGAAGGATTTGAATCCAGGTCCCCTGACTCCACAGCCAGTGACCACTGTACCACCCTGCCATTTGGACTTCGAAGGACTCTAGTCCATGTTGTCAGAACACACTGGTATGTCAGCTCTGGGAATAGTATAGGGCCAGGAATCTTTATCATGGCACACATTGGGTTAACATATTCTAATTTTGCAGGAGCCTCAGAACAAGGATGAGGTCATAGAGTCTATGTCCTGAATAACTCCCTCCTACCTTCTCATACACAAAAGAAAATACCTGGAAAACAGTCTCTCAGGTTTCCATAATTCAATTAAACAGTTCCCCCACCCACCCTAGGAACTACTGGGGGTACAGAGACATCCTTGACCTCAAGGAGTTTTCAGTCTAGTCCAGGGGTGGACCCCTGGTCTAGCCTCTTAGAGCCAGTTCTCTGGAGGACTAGAGGGAAGAAGGGAAGGAAGTTCCCAGCTCTTATACTTACTGCTTGTGGACTGGGGCAAGTGAATTACCTTCCTTGGGTCTCCGTGTCCTAAACTATAAAATGAGAGTTATACTAAACAGTCCCTGATGTCTTTTCTAGCTCTAAATCCAAGATCTTATTCCAGCAATTGGATCTAATTAAAAGCCCTCCCCAATCTCATTTGGAGATCTGTGGGTGGCTCTGGTTGAAAAGGTAAGGAAGGTGGGTAGTAGAAGGTTCAAGGTTCATCACTGGGGCAAAACTAAGTATTTTGGGGGGAAATCAGGGTGGGAGTAGTGAGGAAGGAAGAAGGTAAGAGATCTGGTTTGGCAATTCTAGTAGTTCACTTGAGTTAAAATTGCAAATTTGTCCTGAGAAGATTAATCCTTACTTGTACCTTAGGATGAATTATTTTGATGAGGTCTTCTCCTGTCCCTTAGAAAAATGCCACTAAGCATAAAAGGAAAATGGTTTCCACAGAATAAGGAGGAACAGGAGGGCAAGGCTGGGGGCTTTGAACAATGAGAAGGCAACAGGGAGACCCTGGGCATCTGGAAGTAAGGAGACAAAAAGCCCTAAGGAGAGGTGGGAAGATAAATTTCAGCCAGTTGGCAATTTTACCTCAGGTTCTAGAAGTAGTATGTTAAGAAATTAGAACTAGTTTTGAAGTCTGTGAGTGTTAGCTTCCCCAATTTATCCCTGTTTTCTTGCTAGAAAGAGAGAAAAATGAAAAAGAAGGACCACTCACACACACACACACACACACACACACACACTCTCTCTCTCTCTCTCTCTCTCTCTCTCTCTCTCTCTCTCTCTGTCTCTCTCTCTCTGTCTCTCTCTCTGTCTCTCTCCTTCCCCCACCCCACCCCCAGCCTCCTCTGTTTCCTGTATTATCAGTAGTTTTGGAATTTCCTGTTTCATGGGCTCTAAGAGCATGATTCCCAGATAAATGGCCAGAATCTGTTGTAATTTGTACTAAGGGAATAGGAGTCTTGATTTGGGGGGTAAAAGAGAAGCAGCCAGAGATGATTGAGAAACATCAAGCCCTAGGTGATTTAGTCTGCTGCCTTGCTGGCAGGATCATGTGATGGTGGGCAGCCAGCACAAGCACACAGCCATTCTGTCTAGGAAGCCCCAGACCAGGTTTCACAGAGCAGACAACCAGCCATTCAGCCCCAGATCTGAAGAGGGTTGGGGCTGCCACAGTGAATAAAGAACTGGTCTCCTGGAAGCACAAAAGGTCACAGGGTGAGAGGGAGTAAAAAGAGAGGTGGGAAAACTAAAACTAGCCTTCACTTATCAGAGAATTAGAGCAGACTAAGGGCCCTTCTCATGGTCTCTTTAGTTCCTTCCAACTCTAGGCTTCTATAATTTATTTGAATTGACAAGCTAATTAACACCTAGGGGGATTGGACAGGGTTAGGTATTAGGAGTCTGATTAAACTAATCTACATTAAGGGAATATCTGTTATGAGGTGGGGGAAGGGGGGTGCAGAGCAGCTTTTCCTTAAGTCACCCCATTCATGCAACCCATTGTGCTGTATTTACTAGGAAAGTATTTGGGGTCCCCAGCTCCCAGAGCCAGAAGAGAGGAGAGGGATGAGGGAAACCCTGTGGTTATAGATCCAGATGTTTTCAGGAGAATCAGAGCACATTGGCTCTGGGTTCAAGTCCCATCCCTGACATGCCTTTGTGACCTTGGCTAAGTTGCTTTACCTCCGTGGGCCTCAGTTTCTTCCTATGGCAGATGCATGCTAGATGGATTGTACTGGATGGACTCTGAGGTTTCAGCTTGTTGGCTCTGTGATTCTTGCTTTTTCCAATCTCTGCTGACACTGACAGCTTCTCCTTACTTGCTTAGACCTAATTACAGAAGCATAAGAATGACTGTGCATATGATTAAACCCTTATCAGATTAATAATATTGCCAGATTTTATTGGCCTATCACACATTAATTCTGCTCACTAACATTTAGCCTTTATGCTTTGATTCTCATAGAGGGATCATATGTTTCTGACTTAGAAAACATGGAATGGAATGTAGAAGCATTTATTAAGCACTTACGGTGGGCTAAATACTGTACTAAACATTGGGAAAACAAAGAGGAAATTGAGATATTCTTTGCTCTCATTATAATTGGGGGGGGAAAACTCATCCACAAAGGATTGTTGGAGTCAGGGCCAACAGATGGAAAGACCCAGGGGTCCTTTGGGCCCAGTGACATGGCAGACAGGAAGGCAAAGGGTTCTTCCATTTTGATTTTTTAATTTTTAATTTTTTTTTTTTGGTTCTTCCATTTTAACAGAAGGGTTTTAGCTGGTGCCTCCTTGTTTATCTAAGTCCTGTGGGTGTGCACATGTTCATAGTAGTAGGGAAAGGAAAATTCTAGTAGTATGGGACTAGAAGTCAGACTATGCTGGCACTGCTCTATTCAGTATCTCCCTCTAGTGCCTGGTGGTAGACTCTGGATAGGCTGGGGCCATTGACACATTATAGTTAATGTTTATGTAGCCCTTTAAAGGGAAAACTTTAATTTTTTCAAATAACTTTACATATATTTTCTCATTTGACCCTCATAACAACACTGGCTGAGAGAGGTAAGCATTTAGTCCCTCCTATGTGCCAGGCATTGTGCTAAGCACTGGAGATATGTCCCTCCCTTCCCTCCCCCCCCCCAAAAAAAGCAGAAGGCAGTCTCTGTTCTCAGGGGAGCCCCCAGTCTAATAGGAGACACAACATATAAACAACTGTGTACAAACAAGTTATGTTTGGGGGTCACCTCAGAGGGAAGGCTCTAAAACTAAGGAGGACTGGGAAAGGCTTCTTGCAGAAGATGGGAATTTAGCTGGGACTTTTTTGTTTTTGTTTTTTTATTGCAATCGGGGTTAAGTAACTTGCCCAAGGTAACAGGGCCAATTATTTTTGTGTGGGTGTTAAATGTCTGAGGCCGGAACTGATCCCGGGTCCTCCTGACTCTGAGGCTGGCACTCTTATTCACTGTGCCACCTAGCTGCCCCTTAGCTGGGACTTGAAGGAAGCCAAGTAAGCTAGGAGTCAGAGATGAGTTAGGAGAGGGAGAGAGAGAGAGAGAGAGAGAGAGAGAGAGAGAGAGAGAGTGTGTGTGTGTGTATGGCAGAGGGGTGGTGTAGTAGGCATGAGGACAGCTGGTGAAGATGGATTACACTGTTTGAGAAACAGCAAGATCAGTGTCATTGGACCACGAAATGCACAAAAAGGAGCAAAATATGATATAACTAGAAAAGTAGGAAAGGATCAGGTTATGAAGGCCTTTAAATGCCAGAGAATTTTATTTTTGATCCTAAAGGTGATAGGGAGCCATTGAAGTTAATTGAATAGATGGAGTAACATGGTTAGATCTTGCTTTATTATTTTAATTTAAAATTTTTAAAAATTTAGAGTTCCAAATTCTCTTCCTCCCATCCATTGAGAAAGCAAGCAACATATCAATTATGCATGTGATATCATGTAATACATATTTCCGTATTAGCCATGTTCCAAAAAAAAGATAAGAAAAATAAAGTGAAAAAAGTACACTTCGAACTACATTCAGACTTCATCAGCTCTTTCTCTAGAGGTAGATAGTATTTTTCATCATGGGTTCTTTGGAATTGTCGATTATTGTCTTGGTCAGAGTAAGTCTTTCACAGTTGATCATTATTACAATATTGCTATTACTGTGTAGTATTCTCCTGATTATACTCACTTTACTTTGTATCAGGTCATTCGTCTTTCCATCTTTTTCTGAAACCATCCTACTTGTCATTTCTTATAGCACAGTAGTATTCCATTACAATCATATACCATAACTTGTTTAGCCATTCCCCAGTTGATGGGCATCCCCCTCAATTTCCAATTCTTTGTCACCACAAAAACAAGAAAACAAACAAAAACTACTATCAGTGTTTTTGTACGTATGGGTGCCTTTGCTTGGATCTCTTTGGGATGTAGACCTCATAGTGATATTGCTGAGTCAAAGGGTATACAGTTTTATAGGTCTTTTGGCATAGTTCCAAATTGTTCGTTCTCAAGAATTATTGGAGCACTTTGCAATTCCATTAATAGTACATTAGGCTATTTTTCCATAGCCCCTGCCACCGTTAAAAATTTTTTTTTTCCTTTTCTGTCATGTTAGCCTAATACCTATGAGGTGGTAATTCCCAGTTGTTTTTAATTTGCATTTCTATAAGCAATGGTGAGCATTTTTTCATGTGATTATTGATAACTTTGATTTCTTCTTTTGAAAGCTGCCTGTTCATATTCTTTGATCATTTATCTACTGGGGAAGGGCTCTTATTTTTGCTTTTTTTTTTTTTTTTGAGGGCACTTGGGGTTAAGTAACTTGCCCAAGGTCACATGGCTAGGTTTTTGTTTGTGTGTGCCTTAAGTGTCTGAGGTTGGATCCGAACTCAAGTCCTTCTGACTCCAGGGCCGGCGCTCTACTCACTGCACCACCTAACCCGCCCCCAGGGCTCTTATTTTTATAAATTTGGCTTTGTTCCCAAATATTTGTGAAATGAGACCTTTTATCAGAAAACATTTGCTATGAAATTTTTCCCTAGTTTCCTTCTAATTTTGGTTGCATTGGTTTTGTTTATGCAAAACCTTTTTAATTTCATGTAATCAAAATTATCCATTTTACTTCCTGTAATCCCTAACTTTAATCTTAACCCTAAATCCTAACCCTAACCCACACCTATAAATTCTTCCCTTCTCTATAGATCTGACAGCTAAGTTTTTCCATGCTCACCTAATTTATTTATAATAGCAACCTTCATATCTAAATCATTTACTCATTTTGACCTTATCTTGGCATATGGTGTGAAATATTGGTCTATACCTGGTTTCTGCCAAACTGCTTTCCCCTTTTCTCAGCAATTTTTGTCAAATGGTGAGTTCTTGCCCCAGAGGTCTTTGCTTTAGGAAGATTAACTTAACAGCTGTATGGAAGTAGATTGGAGTTAGTGGAGACTTGAGGAAGGCTGGAACTGGGAGGATAGTGGCATCCTCAATAGTTATAGGGGAGTTCAGAAGGGGAAAGAGACAATGAGTTGCATTTTGGAGAAGTTAGGTCTGGACATGTAGATCTGAGAGCAATCTGCATAGAGATGACCATTGAAACCATGAGAGCTGATGAGATTATGAAATTCTATAAATTAGGATTTCTGGAAGGGTGAAGTTATTTAGCATCACTTCCCTAATATTCACATCATTCTTGCCCAAGAATATTACATCCATAAATGAGTTTATTTTCAGTAGTTTAAGGAACCTGTAAAGGAGGGGGCAAGGGATGAAATAATTATAGGCTGAGCCCCAGGGACCTTAAAACAGTGCACGCCTCTCAGGCTTTTCTATTTGACGCTGTGCTTTTGGGG
Source organism: Gymnobelideus leadbeateri (assembly GCA_011680675.1). Lineage (NCBI taxonomy): Eukaryota > Metazoa > Chordata > Mammalia > Diprotodontia > Petauridae > Gymnobelideus > Gymnobelideus leadbeateri. The sequence continues at coordinate 653,959 of WOXC01009685.1, read as the reverse complement.
AGATGAAACTTCTTGCTTCCATTTATGCTGTTCATGTGCCAGGGTTTCCAGAAAAGTGGGCCTTGAGTTTTGAAGGAGGTTACTTTTTCTTGGAGATGATTCAAATAAAGCCATTGTTCTTTTTCTCTCTTTTCGTTTGACATTTGACTAAAACAATGCCTTGGCCGCTGGAGTGGCAGCTGGAACTCTTGGAACTTCAATCTTTCCCTCCCAATTTCCTCACTTCAAGATGTGTCTTTTCAAGCTACAACTTAACTCTATCCAAGCTCTTTGAGACCCAAGTTTTAGAAGCTCAGGGAAAAGAGGAATAAGGAGGGGTGTTGGGAGAAAGGACTCTCAGTGACCCAAACTCTACTCCATACTCAGTCATTATATTGTTGTCCTGTCTAGCACCTAGAATCCCTTGTCCCCTCCACCTTCTGTTGGGTTCTATGCCCATCTCTAACTCTGTATTACCCTGAAAACATTTCCCTTTCTCTGTTCATACTCTGACTACTAGAAAAGGTCACAAAAAACATGCTGACAAAATCCACTATAAATTCATCATCTTATCCTCAGAGGGCCCCCCTCATTGCTGCTTAACAAGCCTTTTAATTACTTCTTTTTAACTCCCTATCCCTTTTTCCTTATTTCTTTTTTTTAAGCAGTTGGGGTTAAGTAACTTGCCCAAGGTTACATGCTAGTTATTTTTGTGTGGGTGTTAAGTATCTGAGGCCAGAACCGATCCCAGGTCCTCCCAACTCTGGGGCCGGTGCTCTTACTCACTTGGTCACCTAGCTGCCCCTCTTTTTCCTTATTTCGTTGAAGTATTTAAGTATTATTTATTTCCTTACCATGTCTATTTGTTGGACTCCTCAAGACTGCCTAAACCTCAGTCCCACACAGATGAATTTGCTTCATGCTTTAATAGAAAATTACAGCCACTCATGGCAGTCTCCATCAGTTCCTTCCTCTCTTCCTATCACTATTTTCTCTATAAGGGAATCCATGACTTTGTCAATGTAGTTACTTGCTCTGCCAGATCACAGTCTATACTTTCTTATCCTATGGAATTCTTATCCTGAATGAATCCCTGGCCATCATCACACTGCGTGCCTATATTCCAGCTTCTGCCTCCAGCCCTGCATTCCAGTGCCTGTACTGGCTTCCTTTCTGACTCGGCCTAGCCTCGTCAGGCCACTGTTATCTCTCCTTCCTACTGTTTTCCACCTTTATAGCTGGGTGAACAGTAGTCAAATCAGCAGCTTCCTGAAAATGGCATGTCAATCAATTGTCCTATGCCTGCTCATCCTTCCAGTGATTTTTCTCCCTAACACACCCTGCCCTTGCCAGTAGGCCACTATTCCCCACATGTTGTCTCCTCAAACTGGAATGTAAGTTCCCTGAGAACAGGGGCTGCCTTATTTTTTTTTTTATTTATTCCTTGTGCCTAGAACAGTGACTGAGGTATAGTAATTACTTAATAAATACTTTCTCATTAATTTACTCTTGTCCATGGGCTCCCATAAACCCTGAACAGAGGATTTACATAACAACTGGAAATCTTCTAGGTCTTTTAACATTTTGTGGGCACTTATGCACTTTCCTTAATATATGACCAGTCACCTCCTCTTTATTCACCACATCCTTCTTGATTATGTATTTTACATTATTATACACAAATTGATGGCTACATGCTACAGCCTACTCATTTCTATTACCCTTTTGGGTCATCCACAATTCTGTTTTTCTTTCTTTTTTTTAACCATGGTATTCTATGATTTGCAGTCATAGATTGTCATCAGAAGGATATTGGTGATAAAAAGATATTCACAGCTGTCATGGAGGAGGTCACACTTGGATCCAAGTGGAAGAGGGATACCCTATAAATGGTAGCTGATTGCTTCAAGCCCCAGAACATTACGGGGCCTCCTCAGTGAGATCCATGTCTACGTAAAATAAACTGACCTAGCAACGCCAGGAAAAACCAAGTGGGTGAAAGATGCATATTCTCACCTCACAGCATGCAGCTGATTGAACAGACAAATGCACATTCAGAGCCTTGTATCTGAATAGGAGGGGGAAAAATCTGGCTGGATTACATTTGTGAAATTGTGCTTTGCTTTCAGTGGTCCCCAGCTGCTCTCTGATACCCCATCTTTTTCATGATGTCTTCAACCAAGACATCCTCTTTGCACGAAATTCATTTCTCCTTTCCACTTTATCTCCTATTTCAGAGAAAAATTAACCCCTCAATATTAGTTCTAAAAGCCCTATACTCTCCTATGACCTTGAAGCATAAGTCATTTGAATTTTCATATGATTACAGATATAGAGCTAGAGCAAAATGGAACCTGCTAAACCATCTAGTTCAACTCTCTTCTCTTCCAGAAGAAGAAACTGAGGTACCGAGGGAGGCCATGGGACTCACCTCCAATCGTAAATGTCAGAGGTGATAGTTGAACTCAGACCCTCTGACCCCAGAGTCAGTGCTCCTGCCCTTGTGTCTCATGTGTCTCCATTTTCCCCTCCTTCTGTGAATATAGCCAAGTGTCTCCCATCTTGAAAAACAATGCCTTGATCTTGCCACACATTGAAATGCTTTTCATAGCCAAACTTATTAAAATAGCCTGCATTCAATACTCCCGTTTTCTGATTTCCTGCTCCTTGCATTCTAGCATCTTCCCCACCACTCAATTTAAATTGAACTTTTGAAGATCCCCTTTACCATATGGTTATGAAAATGCAATGGTTTTTTTTTCTTCTCAGCTTTCATTTTTCTTAATTTGTTCTCTATATTTTATCCTGACCATCTTGGCACCTGACTGCCTTCCCTTGGTGGTTGGGTGGTTGGGTGTTTTATATATATATATATATATATATATATACATATATATACATATATATGTATATATATGTATATATATATACATATATACATATATATACATATATATACATATATATATATATGTATATATATATACACTAGTGTCCCAGTTCTCCTCCCACCTCCAGGTGTTCGCTAAAGTTCTGTATTCAGCTGTCTTTTCTCCTTGACTCTCTTTCCCTAAATAATCCTTTCTTCCCCCAATGTTGCAACTTTCACCTCTATGGGCATAGTTCCCATCTTTTTTCTATCTAACTTCAACCTCTCACCTCAGCTCCTATCTCATGTTTATAACTCTATTCTGGACTCAGCATGTTTGAGCAGGCCTGAAATGGAGTTCATCCTCTTCTATCCGTTTATAAAATCACCCAAAGAAACATTTAAGAAATATATAGAGAAGAACAGAAGGCTATTCAGAAAGACACATACAGGCAGGATTCTTTTGAAACTACAATTAAAATGAATGTTTTTTTTAAATTCAGCTTTATTTCCAATTCCAAATTTTCTCCCTCTCTCCTCCTTCACCCATTTAGAAGACACAAACCACATCATTAATACAGTCATACAAAACAAATTCCCACACTACCCATGTCCCTCCCAGAAAAAAAAAGGAGAAGGAAGAAAGGAAGGAAGAAAAAGGAAGCTTCAGTCCACTTTGAGTCCAGCAGTTCTCTCTTTGGAGATGGATAGCTAGTTTCATCATAAATCCTCTGGAATGTCGGTGGGTCCTTGTGTTGATTAGTTTCTAAGTTTTTCACAGTTGATTGCCTTTACAGTGTTGCTATTACTGTACAGATTGTTCTGGTTCTGCTCACTTCATTTTTTACCAGTTCATACAAATCTTCTCAGGTTTTTCTGAAACCATTCCCTCCATCATTCCTTACTGTGCAATAGTATTCCCTCATATTCATATACTATAACATGTTCAGCTATTCAGTCCTCTCTTTCTGTTCTTTGTGTATGGAATTACTGATGTTTTTATGTTTGTCAAGTTCATAACAAGAAAAAAGAAATTAAATAAAAAACCTCCGCCCAAGAACTCTTCCTCATGATTGAACTGTTTCTTTTAACAGTACCACAACTCTGCAAGTCACCTTGACCAAAAATCATGAATAATTTCTGACTTCTCACCCCCTTTTACCCATCTATGGAGTAGGATCTTACAGTAAATGCTTAATGAGTGCTTATTGGATTGTATGGTCCTGTCTTGCTTCCACTAAATTTTCTGAGATATACCTTCCTACTTATTGAAATTCTATTCCTACTTTATGACCTTGTACAAATTCCACTTCATGAAACCTCTGATTACCTCTACTTTCTCTACATTCCTATAGATGATATGCTGTCTTTTAATAGAGAGACTTATATATCTATCTTCTGTCCATACCTCCTTGTCCAGCTTTCCTGAAAAAGTAGTCTGCTTCAGTTCACTCTCCCAACTAATTGCCTCATTCCCTAGCTCCCGACTTGTATTTCTGTTGCTCAGTAACAGAAGTTCTTAAAGTTTTTTTTTTTGTATTCAGGACCCCTTTGGCTATCTGTTGAAGCCCATGTACCCCTTCTCAGAATATTATTTTTAAATGCATAAAAGAAAATGTATACGATTACAGAGAAAACCAATTATATTGAAGTACAGTTGTAAAAAAAAAAAATGACAAGTTCACAGGCCCCAGGTTAAGAACCACTGACCTATAAGATAGTGAATTGGCATGTCCCACTGACACCTCAAATTCACCATGTTGGAACTGAGTTTTCCTTTCCCTAAAATGTTGCTCTGACTTTTGACTTTGTGCTTTCATCATTTATTCAATATCCCATGTTTCAAATTTTGGTGTTATCTTCAGTTTATTCCTCCTTTTTCTTATTCAGTTAGTTACCAAACACTGTCAAATGTTTTTGGTAATCTGCTAATTTTTTTTAAATTTTTTAAAATATTTTTTATCAATATCTTGTTTTACTATTGCCTGCATTTCCCATTGTGTCCCATTTTGCCTTCTCCTTCCCAGAGATCTATCCCTTGTAACAAGGATAAAAAAGAGGGGGAAACAGTTCAGAAAAACTAACCAACATAACAACAACAAAAACCAAACCCCAGACTCTGACATTATATCCAGCATGAATTCTATCTTCAATGTGTCTTTCAATTTGGTGTCCTATACTCTACCCTCTATACTCCTGGCCACCACCCTTGTACAGGCCTCCTTCATCCTCCACTGGACTATTTCAGCAACCTTCTTCAAGACTTCCTTGCCTCTCAGCTTGCTGCTCCAATCTGTCTTTCTTGCCACTGCCAGAAGCTCTTCTGCTGGTGTCACTGTTCTCAAAATTTATAATGGACCTTGCTACCTACATAACACAAAGTCTAGACTTCTTAGCCTAATACTCGAGGGCCTCATAAACTGCACCACTTGGTCATTTCCCTCAGTATAGATGCCCCAGCAAAACGGGGCTACTTGCCATCCGTCCTGTGTACTGTCCTGCCTCTTCCTTTACTCACAATCTTCCCCATTTCTGAAATGTCTGCTCCCAACATCCAGCCCATCTCTACCTAGAGAATAAATGCAATAAATGAATAAATGGAAAAGCATTTATTAAACACTTTTTGTGTTCAAATTACTGTGGTTAAGCACTGAGGATACAAGTAGAAAAAACAGAGGCTTTCAAAGAGGTCACATCCTAATGGGGGAGATACTACATGTAATAATTTTCAGCTGCAAGTCATTGGAAAGATCCTGTAGTCCTCAGGGTACAGTGATAAGATGGATAGAAATGCAGCTTCTTTAATATTATTTCCACTGAGAAAACCATAGCCACGTCTAATGTTGAATTATTTGACAGTGACTAGGACCCTGATGTCAAGAACCTTCTTTTCCTGACCTTTAGTATGTATGGCTGCTGAGAGGTAGGGGCTCTTTCCTCTTTCCTCAGTAGGTGGAGGTTGTGGAGATGGTCTAACTTGCCTGTATGTGCTGCCTCCTGCCTCTCCCTCAGGGCAGCTTGATACTTCAGCAGGGGTGGCCTTCCTACTATGTGGGTGGCCCTTGTTCAGCTCTTGGTGGTGAAGCAAACTGGGGTTTGGTTCCCAAAACGATGGCTGCAGAGGCTGGGCTGGAGCTCGTCAAACCTCACACAGCAGTTTGCTTGTATCTCTCTGTTTCACTTGTTGTATATTGTTTTATTTTATCATTATTTGTGTCTGTATCATGTTCCCTTATTAGACTGTAAGATCCATGAGGTCAGGTGCTAGGTCCTTTCTAAATAGCACCTAGCAATCAATGTTCAGCACACAGTGGGCATATAGTAAATGCTTTGAATTTAATTCTATCTTTTACTGCTTTGTAAGCTTTTTGAGGGGAGGGATTAGGGTTTATACAATTTTGTATGCCTCACAATACCTTGTACATTTATTTGATAGATTGATAAATGATGAAATGGAGGACCATCAGCCTTTGCCCTCCACCCTCCCTCTCTTCCTTGCAGTCCTCCAGCACTGTCATATTTTTTTAATTAAAATTTTTTTCAATCAGCAGAAATCTGCCCTTTCACCCTCTCTTCCTCCTCAAATTGAGAACAAAGGAAAAATAAAACCCCTGTTACAAACATGTATAGTAAAGCAAAACAGATATTTGGATTGATTATGTCCAAAAGGTATATGTGTGGTGTATATAAACATGTGTCTCTCTGTATATATATACACACATATATGTACAGACACAATATAGGTTTACATACCCATGTGTGTGTGCATCTGTGTCTCATTCTGCACTCTGGGCCTTTTCCCCTCTCTCTCAGGAGGGGTTGGTAACATGCATCATCATTGGTCTCCTAGAATCATGTCAGGTTGTTTGTCCTTACAGTATTGTCTTTGCATAAATTGTTCTCCTGGTTCCATCCACTTCATTCTGCATCAGTTCATACAAGTCTTCCCAGGATTCTGAAATCAACCCTGCCATCATTTATTACACCACAATAATATTCCATCACATTATACACTTAATTTTTTTAGCCAGTCCTTATTTGATGGGCACCACCTCATTCCAATTATTTACCACCTTAAAAAGAACTACTAATATTTTTGTTTATCCTTACAATTTATTATGTTTAGGACTAATCCCTTCCTTATCAACCTTATCAACCCTAGCTCTAATTCCTCCTTCTCCTTTCTCTCCTTTCCCTCCTATTTCCCTCCTTTTTTTTTTTGCTTTTGTTTTGGAGGGGGGAGGGCAGGGCAATTGGGGTTAAGTGATTTGCCCAAGGTCACATGGCTAGTAAGTGTTAAGTTTCTGAGGCCAGATTGGAACTTAGGTCCTGTTCATTGTACCATCTAGCCATCCCTTCTTTCCCTCCTTTGACCAGTTCAGATGAGAATGAGGTTCAATGGGGTCAGCCATTACCTCTACTTCTTCCTTTTTTTGCAGAATTCTCTTTGAATACCATAATTATGTAAGATAATATTCCCTAACCTTCCTCCCCTCCCCTCCCCCTTTGTATTCCTCTTCCCTTCTTTTTTCATCTAGACAAAGCAGTAGACCTTTGATCTAATCAGACTTCCTCTATGGACTCTGATCATGATAGAGCTCAGAGGGGACATATGTATCCTGTCCCCCTGTTTGAATGCGAGCATTTTATCCTTGTTTAATGACCTATGCTGGTTCATTATTTTTATCTTTTTATGTTTCTCTTAACTTCTGTGTTTTAACTTCAAAGTTTCTAAGCAGTTCTGACATTTTCTTTAGGAATGCTTGGAAGTCCTCAGTTCTCAAAAGGTCCATTTTTTCTCCTGTAGGAATATATTCATTTTTTTCTAGGCAAATCATTTTTGACTATAGGCTCATATTCCTTGCCTTCTAGAATATCATATGCCAAGCTCTCTGTTTCTTTAGAATTGTTGTTGTTCATTTGTTTTGGTTGTGTCCAACTCTTTGTAACCCCATATAGGGTTTTCTTGGCAGAGATACTTGAGTGGCTTGCCATTTCCTTCTCCAGGTCATTTTACAAATGAGGAAACTGAGGCAAACAGGTTTAATGACTTGCTCAGGGTCACTCAGCTAGTAGGTGTCTGAATCTAGGTTTGAACTCATGAAGATGAATCAGTCTTCCTGATTCCAGGCTCAGCACTCTAATCCATGGCTGCCTCTTTATAACAGTGGCTACTGAATCCTGATCTGTGGTGCTTGGTACTTGAATTTGTTCTTTTTGATGGTTTACAGTACTTTTTCTTTGACCTAGAAGTCCTGGATTTTGTCTATAATATTCCTGGAGTTTTTGTTTGGGGATTTCTTTTAAGAGGTGGTCAGTAGATTATTTCTGTTTCCCCTTTGCCCTCTGGTTCTAAGAGATTTGGGCAGTTTTCTTTTAAGATTAATTGATATATGATGTCTAGGCTTTTGCTTTGGTCATGGCTTTCTGGAAGTCTGAGGACTTTTACATTTCTTCTCTGTTAGATTGTGAGCTCCTTGAGGGCAGGGACTGCCTTTTGCTTCTTTTTGCATCTCTATCACTTAGCAAAGTGTCTGGTGTATAGCAGGCACTTAAACATTTATTAAAGATTGACTGACGCAGTCTGTTTTCCAAGTGTGTTGGTTTTGCCATGAGATACCTGGCATTTTCTTCTGGTCTTTTGGCCTTTTGACTTTGTTTTAAATTTTTTGGCTGTTGTTTTATGGAGTCATTGGTTCTCTTTGGTCCATTCTAATTTTTAGGGAGTTTGTTGCTTGGGCAAGGTTTTGTACCTCCTGTGCCAAGCTGTTAATTCCCTTTCCAGTTTTTCTTCCATAATTTCAATTTATTTTCCAGTTTTTCTCTAGTGCTTTCATTTTATTTATAAAAATATTTTTAACTAAATTTTTTTACTTTATCTTTTCCAAGAATCCTAATTGAATTTGTGTTCAGGTTGTGTTATTTCTCAGACAGAGGCTTTGCTTGTAGAGGTTTTGGAATAATGATTTTTTTTTGGTTTGTGTCTTGAGCATTTGCCTCACCAGAATAGCTTTAAAAATTGGGACCCCTTTTTTTTTTGTTGTTGTTCATTATTTTAGCTGACTTCCTGACTTCAGACTTGAAGGGCTAGGCTCTGTGCACTTCTGGAGGGAAGGTCTGGGTTGGTCCTGTTGCTGCTTTCTTGGAAAATTGAGTATTGTGTTTTTCCAGGCTCTCTCGGACAGCTCAGGGAGGGGGAGGCTTTGGACCTGTAACCTTTCATTGCTCCCAGTGTGGTCTAATTCAGGCCAAAATCACTGGCCTAAACCCTGTAAATCCTGACCTTGATTTGGGTCTGAGTAACAGTAAATGCTACCAGACTCCTCCCTGTCATCCCACTGGAATGCTCTGCTGGTCCAGAGTGACAGAAACATAGGTTTGCCTTTAGTCTAGGATTCCTACCCTGATTATTCCTCTTGAGACTTCACATTGGGCTAGAAGCTGGAACTCCTAGGACCTAAGACACACAAGCTGCTGGCTTCTGAACTTCCCTCTTGCTCAGTACACAGTGTGGGGCTTTTGTCCTCTTCTTACCCTGAATTGCCACCTCTAGACACAGGTTTCCTCCTCTGTCTGCCCTGGATCCATGACTTGGAACCATACAGTAAGCAGCAGAGCTGCCAGTTGGCACGTCTGTGTTGAATGCGGTATCTTTTCTTGCCCTGGTACACAGCCTCTTCCTCTGCTGGAGTCTCTGAATGGCACAGTGACCAGATCCCGGTATCCTCAGAGCTCTCTGATTTCCCATGCTACTCTGGGTTAGAAAATGTCTCACTGTGATTTTTTTCTTGGATTTCCTGATCATGATTCAGTCTGGTGCATTTTCTGCTTAGAGGAGTTGGGGGGTGGGGTAGAGTAGGGGAAGCTGGGGCATTCACTTAACTTCTGCTACTCTACCACCATGTTTCTTCTTTCAGCAGTGTCATCTTAATGTAATCAGGAACCTCTGGGCCTTGCCATTCACACCACTGCTGTCCTAGCACTTTCCATCTGCCCTACAGTTGAATTTTCTGTTCCCTGTTGTCTCCTGCAATTAGAGTGGGAGCTTCTTGAGAGCAGGGATGGACTTAATAAATGATTTTTTATTCATTCATTCATACTCATTGAGATGGCATAATATAGTAAACAGAGATATAGCTCTGGATTCAGAAGATGCTACTACTGGGGAAGCTAGGTGGCACAGTGCATAGAGCACTGACCCTGGAGTCCGGGGGACCTGAGTTCAAATCCAGCCTCAGACACTTAACACAAAAACTAGCTGTGTGACCTTGGGCAAGTCACTTAACCCCAATTGCCCTCCAAAAAGCAAAAAAAAAAAAAAAAGATGCTACTATTTGTGTGACCTTGAATAAATTGTTTTACCTGCCTGGGCCCCGGATTCTTTCTCTGTAAGATGAGAGGATTGGATTGCATAGTTTCTGGGCTGTGATTTGTGATTTTGTGATTGAATGAAACTTTAGCCTGCAAAAAATAGCATGAAAAATAGCCCCCGAAAGTGGTAACTTCAGAGTAAAAGTAGGTGACACATCACTCTTCAGGCTTGGGAACTGGGTGATCCTCAAAGGCGAGGACAAAGTCTTGCAGGACTCCCCCTCCCTAACACCTAATAGCTGATGTCACTTCCACGAGATCCAAAGAGGGAAGAGGCGAGGTGAGGGGGAAGCCATAGGGAAGGGGAGGGCAAGTGTTGCTGTGGAAGATGCAAAGCTTCTCAGGTGGGGAGTGAAATTTTTCACAGAAGTAGAACTGGGTCATTGAGCCTTAGGCCAGCTCACCTCAAGCCTTGAGAAATGGGTAGAACGGGCCTTGCTCCATCCTAGGCTGGGGTTTGGCATCTCTGAGCTCTGTTTGCTTTTCAGGCTGATAACCTCTCGTGGCCTCCTTTCCAGGTGATGGATTTTGTGAAACTTTGCAAGAACCCCAATTACTTACAGTGGTGGTGAATATAAAAGTTCATTTAGTCTAAACATCCTAATGGAAGGCTCTTAGGATTTGAATCACTTAAGTATAAAGGCTACCCCATGGAAGGAGAGAATCATTTCACTGAGTCCAAAGGGCAGGTTTTTCCCTTATGAAGAATCTCTTCTTTGTGGGGTATATTTATCTTTTCAGTCCTGCAGAGATAGGTGTGAAGAGAGGGCATTGGGATCTCGCTCAACCACAAAGCATGACTGCTACTTAGTCCATTTGTCTCTCACTCCCAAGGGAGTGAAGTTTCTTGTATTTGGAAAGACACACACACCTTTGGTGCCAGAAGTGTACAAATCCATTTATTTTAACCACTTTTATAGGGTGGTTTGTAGAAAAGACTATTAGAGTAGGGAAAGGGCCAGGAGCAAAAGAGTCACCTCTGGAAGCTGAGTATTATTTGCCTCCTGCTTGAGGCTTTGGAAACTCTACAACCTTAATCACTTTTCCATCTGGGTCTATATTACCTGTTCTTGATTCATGGTGTCACAGGGAAGGAATCAGACTAGACTTCCTTTCTTTTAACCTGTTGGATTCTGCAGACCGCACAGGGGTAGAGGTGGAGATGGTTATGGGGTCTTCCTGCCTCCATCTTCTCTAGCCGTAGAACATCTCATCCTTCCCATTTTCCCATTGCTCCTATAATAAACAGAGAGGAAAGCTCTAGTCCAGGGGTGGGGAACCTGGGGCCTGGAGGCCACAAGTGGCCCTCAAGGTCCTCAGGTGTGGCCCTTTGGACCCAGAAGGCCTCATGTGGCCTTGAGGCTGCAGGTTCCCCATCCCTATCCTAGTCAATTACAGAACCTTATGGAGTCTGGGGGTGGTTAGAACCTTATTCTTTACCAGAGAGCTGGAGAGATGCTGGATTCAGGAAAGTGGACAAATGGGATTTTTAAGGCAAACAAAAGGATTGTGGGGGTAGTGTCACCAAAGTGACCTGCGAGTGCCTTTTCCGAGATTGACTTCACCGTGGACTGGCAGCAGCTTGGTTTGATGCCCCTACTTCAGATTCCAGAGAGGGATTTGCCAAACACTTGAGGTTTGCAATCTGATTGGCTGAAGATCTCTCTGACTTCACTGTTCTTGGAGATTCAAGTTAGCATGAATTTGAGCCCCTACAGTGTTTGAGGAGTTAGACTGTCCAGGGGTCATGGGTAGATAGAAAACATACGAAAGGAAAAGAATAAGATGATGAGCAGAGGCCCCTTAAGGAGCTTATACTTTTGTTGGGGAGGCACAACATGGTGGGGGATGGGCAGAAGTGAGCTAGCTAACAAATGAAGTTCCTTGTAAACTTTAATACCATGTATAAATGCTGTTTTAAAAAAATAACAATGTATTAAGTACAAATCAGTATAATTGAATAGCTTCGGGGACTTGGAATGGAGGAGTGATTAAGGGGAAGGGAGACTTCCTGAAGAAATTAAAAAGCTTCAGAATGAATAAATGAAAAAAGTACTTATTTAGAACCTTACTATCTTCCAAACTCTGTGCTAAAGCCATGGGGATGTGAACAAAAAAGTAAGTAAATAAAACAAAGTAAACAAAATGTGCTTCTTTGGGGTTAGCCAGAATTTTGTCAAGCGTCATGAGGGGAATCTTTTCTATACAAAACAAATGGATCCATGGGAGGTAGACCATGAACCACAACCACATATGCAGCTGACTGGAGAGCAGCCTGACCCAAGGGCCACTCCACCGTCTTTCTCTAGTAACCTGCCTTGCTTGGTGTTCCTTGTGGAAGTCTTTAAGTTTGCAAATCGATCTCAAATTAAGTCATCTAGGATAAAGGTTTGAGGTTAAGAGTTAAAAAGGCATACAATTTCCTGAAGAGTTGCAGGTGGCTAGTTTTTCACCAGGAGCATTTGTCAGAATTCATTAATTCACAGAAATGATCTTGCTATCTCTCTGCACAAAGTGGATTTTCTGGTGGATGGTATTTTTTGTTTTTGTTTTTTAAATTCATCAGGTCCAAAGATATGTTAGTAACTCTGAAATGTGCCTTGTACTCATGAATGCTTAAAAAAAAAATAACAGCATTTGGGAATAATTTCCTTTTCTCCCTCTGCCATTTCTGAAGATCAGAATTTAAGTGTCATAGCCTTGGCTTCTAGACGGTTTGTGAGGAACGTTGTTTGAACCCAGAATCAGCCAGAGTTTGTTGGGGCGGGGGGAAGGAATCCATCTAGTTTTAAAGGTCTTTGTGATATCAGCCATGCCTCAGAAGAAAAAATAATTTTGATGTTTTCTTGGCAATTAAAATGCCTTTGTTTTAGAACAATTTTATGATGATACTTTCATAAGTTCTATTTGGGATCTCACAGTCACTAACATTTGTTAAATTGATTTGACTTTATTATTTCTGAATGCCAAAAAATCTAGCATTTATTAAGCCATTTTGGGAAAGTCACACTTTGATCTATTGCATGTGACATTTCCAGTTAGTTTATAACTAGAGGCAGTGAACACACATCATTCCTAATAGCTCCTTAACCCTTGTTTCCTCTGGAACCTTAGAATATGAAAGTCTTTTCTTTAGCCCCTACAAAAACAAACCAATCCCAGCACGTTTTTATAACACACATGGAAGAGGAACTCCAACAGATTGAAAAGCTCGCCTCCTTTTGAAGGTGGGCAGTTTTGAGTTAGTAGGATTCTGATGTTGGTGACTTGATTGGGGCACCTGAGTTTTAAAAGGTTACAATGTTGAAAAATTTAAATACATTTTAAGTGCCAATAAATACATTATTGGTAGAATTGTAAATTGATCCAACTCTTCAGTTTGGAATTCTGCCTAAGAAACTGGTTTTCTCCTTTTTTATTCTTTCTTATAAGGCATGGCTCTTGGGCAGGGGAAGAGGGAAAGTGAAAAGGATACATTGGGAAATGTAGGTGATATAAAAACAAAAGTTGTGCATAAATTTTATTTCTTAAAAAAGCAAATGCCTAGTTATTTTCCTAAAATATAATAGCTCAGTAGAATTAAATAGCAGAGCTTCTGCCCCATTCTTTTTTTGTTGTTTCATTTTGAGTTCTGAGCAGTGTCCTTCCTTCCCTTTCTACTTCCCAAACCCGCTTGTGTGACATGGGAGACATTGACACAGGACCACTCAGCATGGTGTGCCCAGATCAGAGAAGGTAATAGAGCACAGCAGAATTGAAACATAGGATGTGCAAATTTAGAGACTCCACCCCAGATGTTCACAGGGACTATTTATGCCCAACCTGTGGTAGAGCATTCCAGCTTGTATTGGTCTGATCAGCCACAGTGAGACACACTGAAATTTGGTCTCTGAGAATGAAGGACAACAACCAGCCTCCCAGACTCTCACTAGAGAAGGCCAACATTTCTCACACACACACACACACACACACACACACACACACACAACCATACAACATATACTTCTATTTATCAGTTCTTTCTCTGGAAGTGGATATCATCTTCCTTCATGGGTCCTTTGTATTTGATTTGAATATTCATATTACTCAGAATGGCTTAGTCATTCACACTTACTCTTTGAAAAGTATTACTGTTACTTTATACAATGTTCTCTTGGTTCTGCTCATTTTACTCTGCATTATTTCATTGCAAGTGTTTCCACATTCTTCTAAAATCAATCAGCTCATCATTTCTTACAGCACAGTAGTATTCCATCACAATCACATACCACAACTTATTCAGTCACTCCCCAGTTGATGAATATCCTCTCAATTTCCTGTTTTTTGCCATCACAAAAAGAGCTGCTGTAAATACTGTAGAGCATATAGGTCCTTTTCCATTTTCATTCATCACCTTGGGAAACAGATCGGATAGTGGTATTATTAGTCAAATCGCATACACAGTTTTATAAGCCTTTGGACATAATTCCAGAATGCTCTCCACAATGATTAGATCAGTTCATAGTTCTACCAACAATGTATTAGTTTCTCAGTTTTTCCATATCCCCTCTGACATTTATCTTTTTCCCCATCTATCATTTTAGCCAATCTGAAAAGTATGAGATTCTTTTAATTTGCATTTCTCTAATCAATAATGATTTTGGAGAATTTTTTCATATGACTATATAGTCATCCTTCCACTTCCATTCATACCTCTTTTGTATGGGATAATTTGCTCTATTTAATCTCTCATTACCCAATTTTATTTTTTAAGATCAATCATTCCATCATAATCAACTCAACTCTAAACCTTCTTTGTATATGCTTTCAAACCACCCTAATAATGACAACATTCTTAAAAGTTACAAATGTCATTCTCCCATATAAGAAGTAAACAATTTAGCCTTATTAAATATCTCATAGTTAGGCTTTCATGTTTACCTTCTTATATTTCTTCTGACTTTTGAAAGTCAGATTTTCTGCTCAGTTCTGGTCTTTTCCTCAAGGATACCTGAAAGTTCTTTAGTTCATTAAATATCTATTTTTTCCCTGGCAGGATTACACTGAAGTTATTCTTGGTTACAAACCTATATCTTTTGCTCTTCAGAATCATATTTATTCTACACTCTTCAGTCTTTTATTGTAGAAGCTACTATGTCTTGTGTTATCCTGATTGTAACTTCATGGTATTTAAATTGTTGCTTTCTGGTTGCTTGTAATATTTTCTCCTCAACCTGGGTACTTCAAAACTCAGCTAAACATAAATTATTTCCTGTAAATTTTCATTTGGGGATCTCTTTTCAGTGGTGATAGGGAGATTTTTTTTTCAATTTCTATTTTACCCCCCCAGTTCTAAAATTTCAGGGCAATTTTATTTAATGATTTCTTGAAGTAAATAGTTTCTATAGACTTCTTTTAAAGTCATAACTTTCAAGTACAACAATTTTTCTTGAAGTAAATAGTTTCTATAGACTTCTTTTAAAGTCATAACTTTCAAGTACAACAATTTTCATATTATCTCTCTTTGATCTGTTTTCCATGTCAGTCACTTTTCTAAGGCAATATTTCATTTTCTCTTCTATTTTTTCATTCTTTTGATGTATGTATGTGTGTGTTTTATTTCTTGATATTTTATGAAATCATTAGCTTCCCCTTGCCCAATTGTAATTTTTAAGGAGTTATTTTCTTCAGTAAGTTTTTAAATTTCTTTTTCTAATTTGTTGACACCATCTCTGTGATTAAAAATTCCAGAAGCTGAGGTTGCTACCCCACAGCTGCCCCAGGACTCTCTGTTTATTGACTCCACAGTATCTGTTCTTGTATCTTTGCTTAACTCAGGTCAGATTACTACCCCTGGAAGGTCAAATATTTTCTAATGTCCTCCCAAGTTGTCTTAGGCTGGATGACTGTTTTACCCTGACTTTCAATTATTTCTGCCACTCTAAAATTCACTTTGAGGCATTAAGTTATTTGGATGGGAATTTGGGAGAGTCAAATAATTTCCTACCATATTCTGCAATCTTCCCACAATTCTTCTCCTCTCTCTTTTTTTTTTTTTTTTTTTTTGCTTTTTGGAGGGCAATAAGTAACTTGCCCAAGGTCACACGGCTAGGTTTTTATTTGTGTGTGCGTTAAGTGTCTGAGGCCGGATCCGAACTCAGGTCCTTCTGACTCCAGGGCCAGCGCTCTACTCACTGTGCCACCTAGCCGCCCCCTCCTCTCTTCTTTTCTATACTGAATAACAGAAAAGCTTGGTGTTTCAGAGAGGACATCAACTGAAAACCACAGATATGAGATTGGATTGTATATTTGGGGATTTCAGTTTTGCCTCATAAGATTAAAATTGAAGAAAAAAGACTAATTTTATCATTCACCTCATTGTATCACTAGTATGATATTAAAATTTAACTTGATATTAAGAATACTCAAGTGTATTGGTTAGATGCTAGATATTATTTTTATTTAACCATTTTAGCCCCTTCAGGGTCCTTAGTATTTTCATAAACTCTTAGAATCTAAGTTGAAAGGAACCTGTCCCTGAAAAATAATATCCCGTCTGCAACACAGCTAATAAGGAGTCATCTGGCCTTTGGTTAAAGACCCTAGGTAAAACTTCTAAAGAAAAGGCTTGGCCCAAAGAAGAGATAAGAGGGGCAGCTTGATGGCACAGTGAATAGAGTGCCAGCCCTGGAGTCAGGAGGACCTGAGTTCAGACACTTAACACTTGCTAGCTGTGTGACCTTGGGCAGGTCACTTGGCCCCAATTGCCCTGCCTTCCCCACCCTCCCAAAAAAAAAAAAAAAGATAAGAAAAGATGCCTCCCTCATCAGTGGAACACAGCATATAACATCAGGTTTGGTTTTGTTTTGGGTTTTTTTTGATATGTTGATTAGTTTTAATGATTTTTCTCTTTTTCTTTTTAAAAATGTCTTTGTTATAAGGGATGGAAATCTGTGAGGGGCAAAAGGGGAGGATTACAGCAGGGAAATCTAGGTGATGTGAAAACAAACAATATCAATTCATTTTTTAAAGACTTCAGATGAGAGGGAAACTACTACTTCCTGAGATAGTCTGTTCCATTTTTTGATAGCTCTGATTGCTAGGAAGTTTGTCTTTAAATGAAGCCTAAAATTGCCTCTTTTTAGCTTCTACCCATTGTACCTCCTTCTGCTTCCTGAAACTAAGGTTGTCTGGCATGTAAAAGCCAGTATTTGAATTCAGGAATCATAGCCTTCCTTGGGCCCCTAGGTGGTGTCATGGATAGAGTGCTGGAACTGAAGTCAGGAAGACTCATCTTCCTGAGTTCAAATCCAGCCTCAGACACTTATGAGCTGTGTGACCCTGGGCAAGTCACTTCACTCTGTCTGCCTCAGTTTCCTCCTTTCAAATGAGCTGGAGAAGGAAATGGTAAACCCCTCCAGTATCTCTGCTAAGAAAACCTCAAAGGGGGTCACAGAGAATTGGACATGACTGAAGCACCTGAACAACAACAAATCCTTCTTAATCCATCTCTTCTATGGTCCTTCAGCTGATATTCCTAGAGCATAAGCGTGAAACCTCTGACTCTCCAGACACTCTCCTGCTTCTTAGTGTCCTTCCTAAAATGGGGCTCTCATCGTTCTCTGGCCAAACCCAACTATAAAATAGCATTTCTGTCTGGAACCTCTCTCGATGCAGCCTCCATAGAAAACCCCTGAGAATCAGCAGATAACTGAAACAGACAACAGCTTCTCTTATTTGAAAGAATCAGAGCTTCAGAACTGGAAAAGGCCATAGAAGTTTAGTTATACAAAAAGGTTTTAGAATTGTAAGGGATCCCAGCAGTGGTCTAATCCAGCCCATCCCTGAGGGGAGTCCTTCCTCCGACATCCCTGACAAATCCTCATCCAGTCTCAGAATTCCATCAGTCTGGAGCCAGATGGTTCTGATTGTTAGGACAGCCAAAATCAAGGCTTAGTGGTGTTTGTTGGTGGTGGCATTCATCATTCTGCCCTTGCTCCTGATTCTGGACAGTCAAACCAACTAAAACAAGTCCACCCCCTCTTCCACATGACAATCCTTCAGTTATCTGAGGAGAGTGGGGACAGTAATCATGTTTCCTGAATCCTTTCTTCTCCAGGCCAAACATCCCTGGCTCCTTCATCCTCTCTTCACATGACCTAGACTCAAGGCCCTTCGCCATGCTTGTAGCCTTCCTTGGATGCTTTCCAGCTTGCCAGTGTTCTTAAGATGCCCCTTCCTACATTTTCAGTCTTCTTACACTTTACTGCACACATTCTACACTTCAGTTACACTGGCCTGTATACTGTTCCTTAAGTAAGCTATTCCATCTCCCATGCCTTTCTTTGGCTTGGCTGACCCTCAGTCCTGAAATTCTTTGCCTCCTCTTGTCAACCACTTAATTTTCCTGGCTTCTTTCAAGTCCCACTTTCTGTAGGAGTCCTTTTCTGCCGCGCTCCCCCCCCCCCAGCTTTTAGTGTTTTCCTCCTAAATTTATCTTCCAAATTACTGTATTTATATATTGTAGATGCCTAGTTATTTGCTTGTTGTCTCCCCTGTTGGAATATGAGTTGCTTGAGCTGCATGTCGTCTGTGACTTTGGTGAAAATGCCACCTATGCCTTTATCTAAGTTATTGATAAAAATGTTAAACACCAGAAAGTCAAGCACAGATCCCTCATACAGTTTACAGGAGACTTCTTGCCGAGGTGATGGTGAACCATGAACGATTGTTTATAACTGAACAGCACTTAGTTTCATCTGACTGTTCACAGCACTTTGTGTCTAACCATTCAAACACTTCCAGATCCATCTAACTGTATTATCATCTAGCATAGATCTCTACATATTTCCCACAAGAATAGCATGAGATATTTTATCAAATGCTTTGCTAAAACCTATTTAAATTATATCTACAACATTCCCTTCATCTCTGAGCTTAATAACTGTCAAAAAAAGGTGAGTCTTGCATGATCTGACCTTGATGTAGCAAAGCTTTTTGTTATCACCATTTCCTTTGCTAAACATTCCCAGGTATTAAAGTCAGGCTCAGTGGCCTATAGCTTGCAGACTCTGTTTTCTTCCTTAAAAAAAAAAGTATCTGTACAACATAGCTCAGCCTCCTCATTTCACAAATAAAAAAACAAAGAGAAAGGCAGTATAATATGGCCATTTTGCCTTAATTGAAGGTTCCAGGGTAGAAAAATCAGGGCTCCAAAGACAGGAAACTATTCTTTCTTTGTTCCATCTTCAGGAAAACCTAAGAAGGGTCATTTCTTGCATTCCATGAAAACATACTGATCTACAGTTGCTTAAGACAATAAAAATGATCATAGTTATTATATTTATTCATATGTGATCATACTTTTTACACTGTCTTTGCCCAGGACAAGTCACAAGTTCAGCTCTTAAGTGAGGGCATATGTACTGGAGGGAGGATGGGGAGAGAGGCAAGGTAACCAAACAATAACTAAATCAGTCCATGCCGAACCTGGTGCCAGATAGTAAAGAAATAATGCTATCTTTCACATAGAAAAATATTTGTCTATTTTGGCATAATCATTTGGTCAGTGAACGTGGCAATCTGTAGAAAACATACACATGTTAACTTGAAAATACCCTACCTCTGGTGCCATCATATTTCTTATAATGCCCATTTATAGATCGAGGAATTTAAATTTCCTTGTCTATAACATGAGAGGTTTGAACTAAAGGGATGGGTCCTTTTCATTTCTAACGTATTTTCATGTGAAGGAGTTTCTGGATGATTTAACTTTGGAGCTGAACCAATTGGACCCAAGTAACAAATAGTTTTACAGGGAAGTACATTGAAGTCTTGAAGGGTTAGTGATTTGCCCAAGGTCACACAGGTGGTAAGTGGCAGAGGCAGGATTCCACCTCAGGTCCTGTGTCTCCACATCCAACATCCTTTCCATTATGGCTTATCACCAGAAATGGTGAGACCAATTGTGTAGAAAGTTAAGGTTTTCAAATCATAAGGATCTGGTAAGATAGGTGATGCAAGATTATTCCCGTTTTACAGTTGAGGAAACCGAGGCTTGGAAGGTTAGGTGACTTGACCAAAGTCATATGACTAGTAAGTACAGGAGTCAGCATTCAAACCTGGGTCTCCTTTGAAGCCTGTGTCCTTTTCATTTGAACCCTGAAGCTTCTCAGTATTGTGATTGGCTCAGAATTGGGGGAGCAGAGCAGAACCATCCCTAAACTCTTCCAACTTCTGTTGTCTTGACATCTCCAGTTTCCAGTTTCTCTTTCACCCCTCATCATCCCTGCCAACCTCTCCAGAAAACCCCCACTATTTAAAAACTCAAATTACCCCCTGAAAAAACGAAAAGAGAAAAATGCAAGAACACTAGAAAGAAAGCAAGGGCAGGAAGAGTGTAGTGGACAGGTGTGTCACGCCCCGCCCCGCCCCCCCCTCCTCCCTGGAGGAGTCCCCCGCAGTTCCTTCCTTTTGCTTCTTCTCTAGGAGAGGCTCTGGGGCCCCACCTTCATTCAGCTCTGCCAGGTAGGAATGTGACTTGGCATAGCACAGTCATAACTGCCAGTTTTGCTATTCAGGCCCAGAGAGAGGGGCCAAGTTTGAAGCAGGGAGACCAGTGAGGAGGTTCTTACTGAAGAGAGTCTAAGAGAGAGATGATGTTAGAGCAGTGGCTATAAGGGTGGAGAGGAAGGGGCTGGAAGGGAAAGATGCTGTGACAGTAGAACCAACAAGATTTTGCAATCAATTGGTATAAGATAAAGAAAATATAAAGAAAAAGAAAAAGAAGTGGTTAAGGGGAATGCCGAAGTAAAAAAAAAAAAACAAAAAACAAAACTGGTGCCTGGGAAATGGTAGTGCCCTCCACAGGAATGAGAAAGTTTGGAAGAGAAATGGATTTGAGGGGAAATGACTGAGTTCTACTTTGTCCATTTTCATGTTGTTTGAAATGGGAGATAGGAGCTCAGGAGAGAAGGTGGGCCAAGATATATAGATCTGTGTGTCATTGGTATAGAAATGATAAATACTCTATGGGAGCTAAGGTAGTCACCAAGTGAAGGAGAGAAGGGGACCCAGGATAGAGCTTTGGGGATCCCACTGTTAGGGGATGTAGTATGGAAGCTGATCCCGCAGAGTCTAAGAGGGTGTGGCCAACCAAACAGAAGGAAAACTAAGAGACAATTCTGTGATGACGATTCAGACAAGAGAAAGCTAAGTATTGGGGAGGAAAGGCAATGGCTGCAGAGGGATAAGAGGGAGGAGGATAAGAAATGACCCTCAGATTTGGAACCTAAGAGATCATCGGTGACTTTGAAAAGAGCCCTTTCAATTGCGTAGGGAATCAAGGGTGAAAAGAGGTTAACCTGAGAACAGAAAAACAGAAGGAAGACAATCCCCTTCACGAAAGTAGGGGAGGAAGGAACATTGGAAGAAGGATGTAAGAGAAGCTGGAAGCGACCTCGAAGGCTCTCCAGCCCAACCCCCTCATTCTACTGAGGCCCAAGGACAATCACACAGGGAGTACACCTTAGAGCCGGGATTTGAAACCAGGGCCTCAGACTCCAGAGCCAGGGCTCTTTCCACCATCCCACTCGTCCTCCCCCTGGAATTATTTTGGAAGAGGAAAGATAAGATGGGCAGGAGTTTTGACTGAGCAGCTATGGGTGCTTGATTTGGGTTAGGTTCTAACTGTACAAGGGGCCTGTATGAAGGAAAGTTGAGGGAAGACTGAGGTGGAAAGTGTTGAAGGGGATGGGGGGGTCTGATCATGTTGGAGATAAACCAAGACTGACTGTGGTAGGAAGAGTGAGATACAAACCCGTCCTTCTGCCCTTTGGCTGGTCACTTACACACTGGCCGGAGAACATGGTGTGAGGGCAAGAACACTTTGATCTGAGGGTATCTTACTTGACTAATATCATGCAAGGGGGCCAGTAGCAGAACCTGGGCTTGAACAGAGATCATCTGATTCTAATCTGTTTTTTACATTTTGTCCTTACACTCTACCTAGTCCATCCTCAAGATGGTAATGGAAATTCTGAATATTATCAGACAGTTACACAAGGAGCATTTGGAGACCCTTTCTCTCTGTTCATATTAATCAGAAGAAACTTCCTGTTTAGGTCTCTGAGCTCATCTTGATAAATCCCTGATTAATCTTTAGAGGCATTATTGTGTGTGTAATGGGGGTTGGGGGTGGGGTATGCTTCTTGTGCAAAAGCATCCCTGCACATGGAAGAAAAGGCTCTTAGAAACATGAGAAAGCTTAATTTCTCGTAATGTAGTGTTTGACCTTCTCTTCCAGGAAATACTGGATAACATTGACATTGTCTTTGTTTTGGGACACGTCCTTGGAGATAAACACTTTGTACATTTTTCAGTGCATGGTAGAAAATAATGTGGGGGGAGGGTTTCTCCCTTTGGAGATTTTTCCCTTTTGTGTATAGGTTGATAAGATGACCACTGGAGTTTCTTCCAACTTTCAGATTCTGTGATTGTACAGAGTCCCAGGCTTGTGGATTTAGAGCCAGAAGAGACCTCAGAAACCATCTAGTTCTGTGAACTTTTAGAAATATATATTTTGATAACTGTTTCAACATCTTTGGTTTCCTTTATAACCCTGTGTATTTTGTTTTATGTATTTAAAAATATTATTCTGGGAAGAGGTCCATAGGCTTCACCAGACTGTGCCAGAAGTGGTCCGTGGCACACACACAGAGATATGAAAACTCTCTCATCTAGGCAAACTGTATCACTTAATGATAAGGAAACTGAGGCCCAGATAGGTTAGGTGACTTGACCAGGGCAGCACAGTGAGTGGCAGGACTGCAATTTGAATCCAGGTCTTCAGACCATCATCCACACCTCCTCCAAGCTATGTGTCTTTTCTTTTCCCTCTTCCCCAGTCACCTTGCTTTTTCCCTGTTTCCTCCTTTCTCTCTTTTTATCCTCTTCTTTTCTTCCCTCTTAACCCCTCTTCCATTTTCCTCTTTCCTTTTTTCTCCTTCCTTCTCTCCCTCTTTCTGTCTTTTTCTCTTCCTCTCTCCCCTTCCTTTCCTCCCTTCCCCTCCCCTACTACCCTTTTCTCCCTTCCTCCTTGTCTCCTTCACTCCTTTTCTATGTCCTCCTCTTCTTTTTTTCCTGCTACCTTCTGTCCCCTACTGCTAACAAATAGCATTTAATGAAAGCTGTAGAGTAGTAGCCCACGTTTTTAGCTGGTAAGGGAGTAGCCTTTGACTTTCCCTCTCCAGGCTAAAGGCTCCCTGCCCAGCTATGAATCCTTTTTGAACAGTGCCCTTATAACCCTTCCCTGGGCCTTGCAGCATTTCCAGGATAACTATTCCATCAGCAGATGTGGTCAGGCATGTGCAGACAGAGTCGTCCTAATTCAGTCTAATTATTAAAATTCTTGGCAGGAGCACTGCATGAATCACCTCCCAAAAAAATTACATTAAAGTTAATGTTACAAGTCTGACTTCAGACCACAAAATCGAGGAAACATGGAGTTTTATGTCTGTAAATGTGGCCAAACTCAAGGATCTTAACTCTTACTTCACTCTGGGATTTGTGGATTAATGGCAAACAGAGATAGACTCAAGAGTCTCTTGAGTGTTCTGTAGGGAGTCCCTACATCCAAGCAGTTCTTGGTTATTTGAGATTTACATAGCTTCATTTGTTATATATCTACCTAATAACTACATTTTTTCCCTTAGAAAATACTACTCCTCTTCCAAGTTCTCAACCCATAGCAAGTTGCAGAATGGATGTAGTGGAAAGGGGCCCAGGTTTTGGGGTTTATGTCAAATGGACTTTCACTTGGGGAAGGAATGATAAGTGTCACTCAGGTGAACAG
This sequence comes from Gymnobelideus leadbeateri, assembly GCA_011680675.1. Lineage (NCBI taxonomy): Eukaryota > Metazoa > Chordata > Mammalia > Diprotodontia > Petauridae > Gymnobelideus > Gymnobelideus leadbeateri. The sequence continues at coordinate 629,909 of WOXC01009685.1, read as the reverse complement.
TTTTTGCCACTGTCCTTTTCCTAATATGTTTGTGGTTATCTTAGGCACTGCCTCCTTTATTTGGCTCACAGTGGCTTTCAGCATCCTCCAGAGACCTTCTGGTATCCCTAATATTTAATTGTTTGTAAGAGGGTTATGGATATAGGCTGCTGATAGGGAGATGTTGCTCTTTACCCCTGCCTGGTAAAGCTAAATTATGTTTGCATATGGTCGTGATTCAAGGTGTGTTTGCCTTCTGAGCAAAGAAGAATAATGGACCAAGTAGCCAAAGGCCCAGAGGTTTTTGGATGTGCCTAGTGGTGATAATGGTGGCTCCAGGCCCAAGCCTGGCTCTAAAGTTGGCATAATGATTCTGAGATTATTTTCAGCTCATAGCCATAGAAAGCCAGGACTCAACCCACCAGACCATATATTCAAGAACTAGTTGAGAAGGGAGTTTGCATAGTCTAAGTCACAGATTAAAATCAGTCAAACGTTTCAAACCCCATAGATTGCTACTAACCCCTCACTGAGGATTTGAGATCAGTTCAGCAAGATGTTCTGAATTCTTGAAAGGATTATTGGGGGGGGGGGGGGCAGGGAGCCCAAGCATCCAAGCACCAGATTTTCTTTGTATTCCTTTTTAGGCACAGACATCTAGTGATTTTTGGCTTCATTGGTCCAGTATTAAGCTTTAATTCCAGTCCCAGTTGTTAGAAGTTTTTAGAATTGATACCATTCATTTTTCCTCCTTAAAACTGTAACATTATTTGGAATAAAAAAAAATCCATTGCCTTCTCTCTCCCCCAGCCATCCAGCACACACTTAGCCAAATTCAGAGCCCCAGTATTAAGCATCCTCACCCAACCAATGCCCATTCCAAACTGATCCCACTGGCCCAGGATCATACAGGAAGGGTACCTGAATATTTGAGATAGAAATACTGCTCTCCTCAGGAAGAAAAATATTAAGAATAGCTCACATAGATGTGTATGTGTTTATGGATATATATGTCTCTATATACATATCTATATACACGTGCATACATATATAAATTCACATATAAATATTATCCATTGAGACCTAGGTATAGTGACTTGCTTGTGCTCACACACTTTGTAAGAGTTAGAGGGATTGGAATGTAATCTGATATCAGGGAAAGAGCACCCGTTTTGGAATCCAAGGACTCTGATCCCTTGTATCTTTGGACCTTCCCTCCAGATTCCTAATCTAAAAGTCTCCTCCAGTTCTGGATCCTATGATCTAAAGAAATCTATATAAACTTCAGTTCAACATTTTTTCCATATTCCATCACTGAACTTTTAACATTCCTAATCTTTTTTTTTAAAGGCAGAGACTCTGATATTTGGTATTAAGTCCCTCATAGTTTATGGGAACTCAATAAGCATTAAGTAATCCTATCTTAAAAAAAAAACAAAAAAACGTAATTTCTTAACAAACTTCTATCTCTCTGTCTATAAAAGAATATAAAATTATGCTTTCCTGATACAACATCTGGAGGACTTCCAACTACACATTGCCAAATAATTCTTGATAATATTAAGCAGGATGATTCATTTAAGGTTTGGCCAAGTAACATATAGTATTGAGCAGACCTTTGAGGCTCCCACTCCCAGCCCCACTGGAGCTAGGAGTCACGTAAGTAAGAGGTTTCTTACTCTCTTTAATTTTCTGCTTGCCTGCCTCCTCTTGTTAATGGAAGAGCAGGCAAGATATAACTCTTTTACATTAAATTTGAATGATTGTATTTTTGCTACCTGATTGGCTGGATAAATTACCCAACCTTAGAAAACATTTCCTCTCTTTTAAAAATAGATTTTTATTGCTATCTTCTGTGTACCCTCACAGTATGCCCTCCCTCCACTCTCCCAGATGGCTATCCCTCATAATGAAAAAGAAACGGGAAAAAAGGCAGTTCAACAAATATAATCAAAATATCCAAAAACTCTGAATCTGCAGAGATCCACACCCATGGTCCTGTCTCTGCAAAGAAGCAGGGGTGGGGGCTTAAAAGAGACTTTATAAAAATTGTGATTTTTATTGATATATATATTGTGTTTTAAAATAATTTTATTACTGTCTTTTGTTTTTGCTTCTATAGTTCCCATTATATTCTTCCTCTCTACTCCTCTGAGAGAACCTTCCTTTATAACAAAGAATAAGAAATAGAGGGGGAGGGGTAGCTAAGTGTCGCAGTAAGAGCGCCTCGGAGTTGGAATGACCCAGGATCGAAACCGGCCGCAGAAAATGAGCACCCACACACAAATAATGACTAGCCGTGTAACCTTGAGCAAGTTACTTAACCCCAATTGCTTTAAAAAAAGAAAGAAAGAGAGGGGGAAAATTCAGCAAAACCAGGCATCTATGAAGCAGAATAAGTCTGACATTGTATTCAGCGTCGAACACCCTCAGTCCTCCACCTTTTCAAAGAGGCAAGGAGGGGTTCAGAAGGTACTTTCAAAAGGGAAATAGAATTTGTTTTCTGGCTTTCACAATGAGATACATATTGACAATTGATGACCCACTACATTACCCTGGTAGCAGCCTTACCATTTGGATTTGTTTCACTGCTCCCAAGGGGAACCCCAGGTCTAGGAGGCCGCTTTGATTTTTAGCCAACCTCACTTCCTGACAGGGCAGTGGTGGGTGGGAACAGCCCTTCTTTGCCTTTCTTTTTGGAAGAGGGTTCAGATTCTCAAGTAAGCTTGGCCTAGGCTTGCCCAGGACCTGCTGGGAACTGAAAGTTGTTTTCTTTCCCCCACAGAAAATCTTTTCCTGGGCACAGGAGCCATTGCTGCCAACTTTATTTTCAGGAAAGTGCATGCCTGTGCGACAGTGGCTCTATTGTTGAGGATGCCGGTGTTTCCATTACCAATCCCCCTGTTTATCGGCTGTGCTAACGTCTCTGCAAGGGCTTACTTAATTAAAACAGTAAGACTCATGAAGGTATCCATCTCCGAGAAAAAAGAAGGAGAAATTCTCTGTGATGTCTCAGAGCAGCTGGAGATGTGGAGGGAGCCGATTAATGATTACACTCTAGTCATGGGGTAAAAGCTGCTGTTTGCTAGTTCTTATCATCAAGGAAATCTGGGGAAGTGAAATCTCAGCTGGTTGAGAATGAGAATTCCGAAGGAAAAGAGAAAGACTGATCTCTGGGAGCAGCCTCCCCAGTAGAAGCAAAGGTGATATACAATGAAAGCTTCTGGGTGAGGGATCAGTGAAATGGGATGTGACTATGCTCCTTACGAAATATAGCCAAAGTGCATCATTTTAGGAAATGTTAAAACAATTTAGCGTAAAGTGTTGTTATATGGGGGGGCGGGTAGTTCAGCAAATACTGTAGTCATTTCTTGGTTTGGTGACCACTATTCTCATTTGCAGTCTATAGCTGTCGGCATCCAAGTGGGGGTGTCCATTTACATTCCCCCCCCAGTCTTTTTTTTCCTAATTTTTCCCTCTTTATCTTTTTTTCCTGTTTTGAAAATAGAGGAGGAGGAATGTTTTAAAGCAAGAAGGAAGAGGGAAAAGCAAATACAAGAGAAGATGGCAACAAACTGAAGGGGAAGATAGGCTAAGGTGACAGACTAGAGGGTAGGGGTCCTCATGGCCTTTGGAAGCTATTTAACAGCCTGAATTTCATGAATATTCCCCATATACGCGTCCACCCACTCTTGTCCATAAAACTGAAATCAGCTCCCTGTTATCTGTGTTCATTGAAGGCGATGTGGATCTATACAGATAATTCCGAATTGTTAAGGGAAAGAGGATGTTCCTTATGACACTTTTTCCCGTCAAGGCACTGTCTTGACTGATCTCTAGAAAGACCCTGGAGTTGGGATTTGAACTCTTTCCATTGCCCTCTTTGATCCCAGAATCCTAGACTTGCAGAAAAACTAAAAGGCAGCTTCATGGAGAGATCTGGTCCCTGGGCCATGACACAAGTCATAGAGCAGGGAAGACGTTCCCACCTCATAGAAATAAGGATTTTTAGAGCTGGAAGGGCCCTTTGAGGCCTTCAGCATCCAACCCCCTCATTTTACAGAACAGGCTAAGTGATTTGCCCTGGGTCATACAGCTAGTCAGCCAGAGGCAAATTCAGAGCTTATAGCTTTTTCGAACATTTTAGCTACAGTCATTATACGAATTCTTTCCTCCTTCCATTCTTCCCTGCCCCTTATCTGCTTGAACCTCTTCTGCATAGCTATATCAGTTTATTTAGTGTCAGATAAATTCCAATTCTGCTCAGTCTTGAAGAAAACAGCCAGTTTCAGAGTTCTGAGTTCAGATCCACTCCTTTAACTCCTCAGGAGCTTAGTTTTTGCCTCATCTGAAAAGGGAGTTTTCCTGTTCTCAGGCATTGTGAGTCTATGTAAATTAATGTCTGCCGAGGACTTGGAGGGCCTAGGTTGAGGCGTGAGTAGTGTCAACAGGAAGTAGTGCTCTCAAAGAAAGGAGCTCAGAATTCCAGAGTGGATCAAGAGAGCCCTTTTTATGGGGAAAAGGCTGACCTGAACTGCAGAGTGTTAGGGAGGGGGATAGAAGATGGCTGCTATTGAAGGGAAAAGACTCATACAGAATCTACAAGGCAGACTTCTGGCAAGAAGGAAGGCCCAGGTCGCTGGAGCTTGTCTCACCCTCATCAGCCAGGGAGCCCTCTCAGTGCCCCATGCATCTTTTCAGAGTGGAGAAAAGGTTCTATTCTCCTGATAGGAATGAGAAAGGAACCAAAAAAACCAAACTGTTGCTTCCAGAATGTAAATAGGAGTCATGTGTAACTGCTTTTTTCTCATCAGTGACTTCCCCCATTTCTTCACCAAACCAAAATGTAACCAGAAACTGACTTGCTTAGGAAACTCCTAGAGTCAGCTCATTTGTGGGGGCATCTTCAGGCTAGAGAGAGGGGGCTTCTTGGAACAAAAAGATTCTGCTAGGGATGTAAGACAAATTTTATTAAAATTTCAATTATCTACCACCTGCTGATACTTTGTGAAGTTCACAGGGAAAGGGATAATTGAGAACAGCCCCAGAGGGATGCACAAAGCTTGTTGATTGTTTTTTTCTCATCTTAAAAAGGATATGTTGTTAATCAAGCTTATTTCATAGTAAGTAGGTTCAGATACAATTCATACTGGCACATTTAATATTTTTTAAAATTACACCATTCACCTTCAAGGCATTAACTTATGTCATTTCAAATTAAATAAGTTAAGACCTCATTTTTATCTGGGGGAGAGAGGTCACAGGCCATTGGGGTTAGGTCACTTGCCGAGGGGCATAGCTAGTGAGTGTTGGAGGCTCCATTTGAACGAAGGTCCTCCTCCTCCCAGTGCCTGTATTCTGTCTGCTGCATCACCTAGCTGCCCTGGTCTCGGTTTTTGTTTTGCTATTCTTCTAAGGGATAAAGATTATGAACTAGCCAAGTTTTTTGCACCTCAGACATAGAGGAGAGCTGGTGAGCCGGGAACCCTCTCCAAAGCACTTTACAGGGCATGTCTAAGATGGAGAAGACAGCGTCCTGTCCCCTCGTTCCAACGTGAGCCTTCAAGTCCCAACCAACAGCCTGAGCCAGCGCGTACTTCATCAACATCCTAAATGCCAGGTACTGTCCTTCACCAACAGCGGTGGGCAGAGACGCCCTGATTCATTCTGCCGCCAGGGATTCGTTTTTCCACATTTCTCTTTTCCCTTAGTTTCTCTTTTATCTGACTGAGAGAACCAGGGCTGTATTTCACAATTATTCAACCTCTCTCTGGATTCTGAAATGTCCTCAACTCTTAGCATCACCTACTTTTCTGCAGGGTAGAAAAATACTCCAGATTTTGTCTCTCTGAACCTGAAATTTCTTTTCTTTTCTTTTTTGAGGGAGAGAGGCAGGGCAATTAGGGTTAAGTGACTTGCCCAAGGTCACACAGCTGAGCCTGGAATTTCTAGGAACCATGGAGATTTAGACTCTCAGCAATTGTGCATAGGAAATACCCTGGCATTGCTCCTCTCTGCCCCTGTATATTTTTGTCACTGCTCGTTGCAGGCTTGTTTGTTTCTTTAAATCTGATGTCATGGTCTTCTTTGAGAATGAAGGGCAAACAACAACAAATCTCAGGATACCAAAGTGCCTGGCCCTTCAACTCTCTGTTCTCTAAAAGTCAAAGGGCCTTTGGTAATAATCTATGGAGTCCAGCCCCCTCTTCTTTTTTAACCAACAGATGAGGAAATTCAAGTACAGGAGGGTTGTGATTTGCCCAAAGTCATGAAGCAGATAGAACCAGAATTCAAAGCCAAGCCCTCTGACCTCAAATTCAGTTCAGTTTAGCCAACATCTAAGCACCTGCTCTGTGTGGCATATAAGGCACCCGCTACTGTCCTTCCTCTCCTTCCAGCAATTGGTTGAATTTAATGGGTGACCTCACACTCCCTAGGACTCTCAGCCTGTTTCATTCATTTTTTTTTCTTTTGTCAGGGGAATGGATAGCCCACAGACACTCGTGGAAAACACCTCTCCTCCTTTTCTGAGGCTCCATCTGGCCCAGTCAGTGGAGGCTGCTCTACACAAGACTTAAAAAGGCATACATATATATAACACGTGGAAAACTGTGGTCATGTAGCTGCCCTGACTGCATTCTTGTTTAATTGGGTAACACTCTCTCTCTCTTTTGTACTTGTTTACCTTACAGCTAGTTATGACAAAGAAAATGGATTTTCTTCTTGGCATCTTCACTTGGAAGAAATAATAGACTGTGGGGTTTTAAAAGGATTTGGAAAATATCCAAAGGTATGGTTGGAGGAGGAGTATGGGAAAAGGTGATTTTGTTTGTCTTTGTTGGGTGATAAAGATCCTCGGGCTGATTGGGCATGGCAATGACAGAGTCAGATACTGACCTCCAGGGCTTCCGACATTCTCTTCCTTTGTAGACTCTTGCTTGTGTCCTGTCCCTTAGGTTGGACATGTCATTTACTCAACAAGTATTTATTAAACACCTACTGGCTACATGTTGGCATGCTGCATTGGTATCCACAGGTGAAAATATTTGACTAGATTACAAAATAAGATAAAGAAATTCCTCCATAGAAATTAAGTCAAAGTGAGTTAGAAGAGGTTGAGTGGGTAGGGAGTATTCAAAGTAATACCAATGGACCCTTGATCCCTGTGGTCTTTCCTTCACGGGTGCAGAGCCCTAACTATTCATGCCTTCTCATCCCACGTCATTCTTGGCCATAGTCTTCCATAGACTCTGCCTAGCATGCTAGAGGCCCTCTTCTGGGTGTCTTAATAGTTCACAGATGCCTCTACATCACCAGGACCGTCCCCTCACTTATCCCTCACTCTTACCTCCTTTTTCAATTATCCATATTCTTGATGTGGCCTTAGCAACCAGAACTGTAAGAGCTTTTACCTCTTCCACTTTCCATATTTCTTACCGTTTCTGGATAATTAAAAAGGGGTATGGCCCAACTCCCTGGATGGAGGCTATCCAGCCCCAACAATTAGGTCTGGGATTACAGCCCTTCGCTTTAGAATCTTTCAAGTTGTTCTGTTAGAGGATTTAGTCGCCTCCCTTTTCCTCCCCTTCCCTGCTGATTCTTTCTTCCAGGAGAAGTCCCTGACTGTTAACTCACAACAGTGACTTCTCGTAGCTTAGCAACATTGATTCTCATATAGCAGTTCCTCCTTCTGGGCTGCTTGCCCTCCTATATAAAAAATCATATGAAAGTATCAGGTGTCTAAACCACAGTTCACTCGCTTTGAATTTTCCCTTTGCTCCAAGTGGACAAAACCCTTAACACCAGCCTTGGTGGAAGGAAAATACCGGTGTTATTTCTTTATTTAATTGTTAAAGCCAAAGCAGTATTAGGGATGCCAGCAGTAAAAGCCCAAGAGACTCTGTACCATGAAGTTAACCATTCATTCTGTAGCCCTCCTAGCAGAAATCCAGTGTTTCCCAGTTAGCTCAAAAGGGAGGTAGCTCCTGCAGAAGTGTTTGCATGTTAATAGTACAGTAGTGGGTCCGGAAAGCAGAAGCCTTTAACCATTTTTAGATGCCTGGTGTCAGTTCTTCTGTGATCCACCATAGCTCTTTCTGCCTTTCATGCTGCATAAATGGTTACCTCCACTCCAGGTTCGAAGGGGGTGTTCCAGGCCTTTGTTCAGAGTGTTCAGCGGTGCAGAACAAGGCCACAGATCTGGGGTGGCCACAGACCTCAAAGCCGAGGCTTTGGCTGCAAAGGGAGGGGAGAAGAATGTCTCTCTATTCCAAAGCTCAATGAGTTCTGACCGTGGAGGGAGACAAAGGACTGAAGGTTAGAGGTGAGAACTGGAAGCGGGAGATTTCTTCTTTTCATTGATTCCTACCGAGTCAGAGGAAAGAAAGAAAGGAGCCCATGTCAGTCTTTCTAGAGCCTTCTAGCCCAGAAAGTACACAGGCCAACTGGAGCCCAGTGTACTGTCCCTATGCTGCCTTTCTGACCCCTCCATGCTTCTTTTGCTCTAACCAACCCAAAGTCCCACAAAATCCCATTCCTGACAATCTTCCCTCCTTTCCCCACACACAGAATAGCTGCCCCACTCTGGAACAATCCTAGAATGCCCCTTATGCAGTCATTTCACTTTTGTCCAACTCTTCATGAATCCAACTGGGGTTTTCTTGAAAAAGATATTGGAGTGGTTTGCTATTTCCTTCTCCAGCTAGTTTTACAGCTGAGGAAACTGAGGCAAACAAGGTTAAGTGACTTGCTCAGGGTCACCCAGCTAGTAAGTGTCTGAGTTAGGATTTAAACTCTGGTCTTCCTAACTACAGGCCTTGTTCTCAATTGACTACACTATCTAGCAGCCCCAACTTACTCTAATTACCTTTCCTGGTGCTTAATTTCAGCATTTTCAGCCTGGCACATAGTAGACACTCAATAAATATTTATTGATTGATTAGTTAAATATCCACAAACTTGAAATGCTTTTCAAGTGCATTTAAAAATAGTCATTTAGTTAGCCTGTCATTATTATACATCACTCCCTTTCCTGTATCTTACAGTCCAGCCAAAGTGACTATTACACATGCTGCTCCTCCCCTCTCTGACCTCATTCATCTCTCAAAATCCCCTCTTTTTCCCTTCAAAATTCTGCTCAAGCATCACCTTCTGTAAAGTGGGGAGTTCACTAGCCCCTTCCTCCCAGGGCTGTTGTGATTTGTAACATGCTTACACAGTGCCTGGTGCATAGTAAATGCATTATTATTATTGTTATTTCCTTCTATTCAAAATCTACTTAGCTAGTAGTGCCTCCTTTAAAAAATGGCACTTAGGTACTGTATACATGCTTATTCCTTCTGTTCTTCTCCATGAAGACATGGCCTATTTCCTTTCCAATAGCTTGCAGACTCAGTTGCTCTGTTGGTTAGTTCTGCTCCAACTGCTTTTTTCCTTCCCTCTCTCTTTCTTTGTTCTTTGTAACAGAAGATGGGGAAGGAAAAGGGAGTGAGGTGATCTACTGGGAAATAAAGTTGATTTTGTGAAAACAAAAGATGCCAATAAACTTTTTAAAAGAAGAGGGTAGGTCTTGATTTAGTAGCAGACATGCCTGCCCTCTGATGATCTGCTCACTCCTGGGCTGACCTTGTCTTTCCACCTGCATGGGCTTCCCTTAATGGAGCTGGCAGACAGGTGGTGAAGGGCGTGGCCCCATCTCTCAGCTTATCCAGCTTAAGTGTTGCTTTTGTTTTCATGCTTTAATATTTGTCGGATTTGGAATAAAATAAGGCAATTTCCAGGCAAGAGTAAGCAAAGAAAAATAAATCCGAGGAAAAAATCATCCTCAGTGGATAGCAATACCCAAAGATCCCATCTGCACATCATGGTGTCTTAAGAGCACCAGCTCAAGTGGGGAGAGATGGGACCTGGTCTTGAGGCAGAGGGAATGTTTGAATTTTTATTTATGAAATAGAGATAGAGAAAGGAAACCATACTCACAATTCACTAGTAGAAAGAACTCCTGAGTGAGGAAACACACTAATCAATACAGGGCAGTGACTTCTCTCCAACTTCGAGGCCTAGGGAGGTACCCAGAGGGAGGTTACCTGGAAAGGAGGTGCCTGGAGGGAAGTACCTGAAGGGAGGTACCCCAGAGCTGAAGTGCTCAGCCTTACGAAGCCTGAATGGGCCAGAGCTGGGATGTAGGAAGTCGTCACAAACAAGCTTTCTTATGCCCTCAGTGAACCTAAGTAGGAACCTAAATATCACCCTGTTTTGTACAGGGAATTGTGAAGTCTTCCAGGGGAAATCCTTCCCTGCACACGGGCCTGGAACTTGGCTTTCCTAGCCCAGGAAGTTCCTGATGAGCTTATTCTTTCTTCAGCCCTTGAGGTCATGAAGGGTCTATGGGAGGAATTTGGACTCTGGGTGTAATGGAAATTTGAGGCTCTGTGTTGGGGGACCTCCAAGAACAAAGAGTCAGCATGAAGCTTCTTTTTGAGGATGGAGGGGAAGGGAAAAAATGAGACCTGTGCTTTTTGTGACTAAGGTGTTTTCTCATCTTGATTTAGTACAGAAAATCATCTGAAGTTCCTCTTTTCCTGTCTTTGCCAGTCTTTGCCTTCCAGTCCCATTTGGTGCTATTCTGTACTTACAGTAGGTCTTTGATCATGACAAAGTACAGCCCCCCAAAATCAATGGAAACAACTGAAAGGCCTGATTGCAGGGAGGTGGTCAATGCAACGTTATCTCTCCTTTAGTAGCTTACCAGTTGTTAAAAGAAAGGCATTATGTGTGCTTTAACCTAAATAAGTTAGTACCAGCAGTGTTCATTGAACTTGATCTACGTTTTGTTCCCAGTTGTTCTAAAGGTCATCCCTTTTTTCTTGGAATTCTTATTCAATATTCTAAAAGGAGATCCTGTTAATTCATGCAGTTAAAAATTCTTCCTCTGGCTCAGTTCCCTCTTTTTAATTTTTATATAGTATATTCTGGTCACTTCATTAATTACAGAACTTTCCTAGCCTACTTGACATACCCTTTTGGGTGGTTGCCAGTGGTTATCACTTCTCCAATTCCATAATTTTTTTATTTAACACAGATTTTTTTAAATGACCAAAAAACAACTTCTTGTATGGATCCTGAAATACTGTAGTTTCTCCTTCCCAAATTCTGTCCAATTTGTTGCTGCTTGCTGTGAACATGGTAAAATAATGTCTGACCTTTAATGTGTCTTCAAAGAATTCGACTGCATTCCCGTTTTACTTCTGAATGTGAAAGCTCAGTATCATGTCTTTGCTCTTTAAATTGGGCCACTCAAGATTACCAAGATTATGTATTATAAACATCTCCAAACTGTGCTTCCTAAGATTCCCCAGGCCTGGAATTTGTGCCCTTCTCACCTTCATTTACCAGAATCCCTTTCTTCCTTCCAGGTTCAGATGTTACTTTTTCCTTGAAGTCTTCCCTGATCTCCCCAGTTAATACCATTCTTTCCCTTCTCAGTTTTTCTTGTACTATACTTGCTTTTATACATTTTGTGCCCCTCTTTTCTCAAAAGAATGTGAGCTCCTCAAGGGCAGGCATCATATCCCTATCACCTATCATTGTGCCTAGCTCATGGAAATAGTGATAAGGACTAGTCTCATTGGTATAGATATCTCCCATTGAGGAAACTCATCTTTTGAAAATCACAGTCTTGGAGCAGCTAAGCGGTGCAGTAAATAGAGCACAGGCCCTGAAGTCAGGAGGACCTGAGTTCAAATCCTGCCTCAGACACTTAACACAAAAACTAGCCATGTGACCTCAGGCAAGTCACTTAACTCCAATTGCCCTACCTTCCCCCCCTCCAAAAAAAAAAAAAAAAAGCAAAAATTATAGTCTTAAGAGAGGTTGGTGGAGTATTGAAAATTTCAATGACTTGTCCAGGGTCACACAGCCAGTATTTATCAGAAGTGGATTTGAACTCAGGTCTTCCTGACTTTGAGGCTAACTCTCCATCCACTGTACCATACTGCCTCTCACAAAGTAGGTGTTTAATTTATGCTTGTTGGTTGGTTGATTGTGTACATATTATTTTTCCCCAATAGATGGCAAACTACTTGAGGACAGGGATTATTTCTGTCTTTGTATCCCCAGTACAAAGTATGTGGCAGTTGATTTTTTTTTAAGTTATTTCAGTCAGAGCACTAGAATTTATTAAATATCTGTTGTGTACCTGGCATCAAGTACTTGGGATACAAAGAAAGACAAAAATAGTCCCTGCGCTCAAGGTGCTCACAGGGAGACAACAGGCAGTCAGTGGCGTATACTCAGGCTGTATGTAGATGGGACACATTAGACATAAGCACAGAAAGAAGGGACTAGTAGCATGGGAATCAGGAAGAGCTTCATTGTGGAAGGTGGGGCTTTAGCTGAGCCCTGAAGAAAGCCAGGAGGTGGAGATGAGGAGGGAGAGCATTCCACACCTGGGGGACAGCCAGGGAAAATCATATGCATGTGCCCCTGTATCTCAGAGTATGTGGAGGGGAAGAAAGTGTGAGAAGATCAGGAACGGAGGAAGGGGCCAGGCTAGAAACAGCTTTAAAAGTCATACACATGGTTTTAATTTGATCCACGAGCCACTGGAGTTTATTGAACATGGAGGTGATATGGGTGATTTCTGCCCCCCCCCCCCCAATGTTGAAGCCCATTCATTATGAGTTATTTGAAAACTCTCTGGTTTGAAATAGGTTCCAGCAGTATCAATTCCTCACGAGTTGTGTATCATTTGAAAAAACCTTGAGTTCATTTTATAGGAGAAGGCATTTTCTTTTGAGACCCAGGCTCTCTGTCCTCTCTGTGAATGATCCTAGTAAAGCTGTTCTGAAACTTAGTTTCCTTTTCTTTAAAAACTGGATAAGCTTGTATACACTGTGCCCCAGAAACTTAGCTTTAGCTTTGTGTACTTGTTTATTTCATGAGACAAAGTGATTTTCACCAGAGCTTGCTATGGTGCCCAGCAGCTGTGGGAGAGAGGGAGGACTGTGGCAATAGGTAGCCTCAGTCCAACAATTGATAGTAAGCATGGTCTCTCTTAAGAAGCCCACGCAGTCTCTATATTTTGATGGTTTTTGTCATTGTTTGTGTGAAAAAGCCTTGTGAAAACCTCACCAGTCCAAAAGCTTTTACTAAGTACTTATGTGCCAGACACTCTGATCAACTCTGGGGCCGCTACAAAGACAGTCAATCCCTGCTCTCAGGAAGCTTATATTCTTTTTTTTTTTTTTGTCAACCATACTGACACCTTTCATTTATTTATTTTTTAAATTATTTCTTTTTAGTTTTCAGCATTCACTTCCATAAGATTTTGAGTTTTTAATTTTATCCCTTTCCCTCACCTCCCCCATTCCCAAGATGGCATGTAGTCTGATATAATCTTTGCATATGCATTCACAATAAACATCTTCACATTAGTTGTGTTGTAAAGAAAAATTAGAACCAATGGGAGAAACCATGAGAAAGAAGAAATAAAATAAAATAGAGAGAGAGAGCAAATAGTATGCTTCTATCTGTATTCAGACTCCAAAGTTCTTTCTCTGGAAGTGGATAGCATTTTCCATCATGAGTCTTTTGGAATTGTCTTGGATCCTTGCATTGCTGAGAAGAGCTAAGTCTATCAAAGTCGTCACACAATGTGACTGTGTACAGTGTTCTCTTGGTTCTCCTCACTTCACTCAGCATCAGTTCATATAAGTCTTTCCAGGTTTTTCTGAAGTCAGCCTGCTCATCATTTTTTATCACACAGTAGTATTCCATTACATTCATATACCACAACTTGTTCAGCCATTCCCCAATTGGTGGACAATCCCTTCAATTTCCAATTCTTTGCTACCACAGAAAGAGCTGCCATAAATATTTTTGGACACATGGGTCCTTTTCCCATTTTTATGATCTCTTTGGTATACAGATCTAGAAGTGGTATTTCTGAGTCAAAGGGTCTTCTGCATAGTTTTATAGCCCTCGGGGCATAGTTCCAAATTGCTCTCCAGAATGGTTGGATTACTTTACAACTCCACCAACAATGCATTAATGTTCTAATCAGGAAACTTACATTCTAATAGGAGACATAACATATAAAGAAATGAGCATAGACAAGATACATTCACAGTAGATGGATGCCCAATTGCCCTTGAAATGTTGCTAAATAGGATTATATGCCATTGATAGGGCTGCAGATAATACTGGAGAATTGAGACAGACCTAAGCTTTCCTCTAGCCCTTATTTTAGAACCTGGAACCTCTATTTTAGGAGGTTATAGCTAAAATTCTCTGGATTTTTTCTACTCTCTTCTCTATAAGTTAGTGAAAAAAAAGAAGGAAACAAAGAATTTTTGTGTCCTCTTTGTCTTTCATTCTCCTGTGTTTATCTGAGCTCTCCTATGTTGAGGTGATGTATGTCGGGGACATTTGCTTGTTAGGAAATTCTCAAAAGGTGCTTTTATGCACCTGTTGTCTTCCGACTCTTTGAGGAGAAGCATGTTGTACAGGTTCGGTGGTGTCTGTTGTTGTTTGCCTGGGAGACTGGAGCTCAATCATTGATACTTAGAGCTCACAGAGAGCCAGTGTAGCTGTATTTCATTTGCAGGAATCTGGTGCCAGAGTAATTCTATTCTATCCTGTCTTTATTCTCCTCCCTACCCAGTGAGTAACAGGATCTAGAGGCCTCCAGATGTTTTTTACATGATTTCTGAGCCCTAATTCCTGCCCAAAGCCACAGCTAAGTAGTGGGCCACTCACCCTTGCCAGTGGGTAACTTACATCAAACCTAATTCTGCCTCTTACAGCTTCCTTCCGTTTGTTCCTAGGCCTGCCCCCTGGAGCCAGGCAGAGCCTTGAAGTCCTTTATGACTTTATGACTTTCCAAATGACATTCCAAATGACTTTCCAAATGACATTGTAGGTGTTTGACTAGTTGAGTTTTTCCCTAGATAAGCTTCCTCTTTTATGGGTCTCTTGGTTGACTGAGCTAGTACCTGCATAGAAGTGCCCTCCCTGGGCAGTGTTCCTCTCTCGTGCTCAATCTCTATGCCTTCTTTTGGGTTCTCTGTTCCAGCCCACTCTCCCATTTTCCATGAAGAAAGGCTGCCTAACTCCTTTTCATCTTTCGGGTTCCCTTCTCAATCTCACTTCTTTCAGGAAACCTGCCTTCCCAGAACCACTTCAGAGGAAAAGAGAAACCGTCAGAAGGGCCTTGCTTGTTGATTCTTTCCCTTGCTCCTTCCCTAGAGTGCCCTTCCTCTCTCACTTCCCTAGTGTTTGTTTTTTAAAGATCCTAAGATGACTTCAGTGGAGACCCTGACTGAACCTAGGCTAAACCTCCATGTTGTAGCTGCAATCCTGAGGTTTCAGTCAGTCCTGATTCTTTCACTTAGGCAGTAGGAGAGAAGGGGTTTCCAGATGCTTGAAACACCAGAGCTTTATCTTGTCTGGTTTTTTCTTCAGCTTTGGGCTTCAACCCCATGGCCAACTTCTTCCCCCTGGGTTTAATTATTCTCGGTTTCTCAAAGAACCTATGGGGAATCTGACAGACAATTGGAATCCCTGATTTGTTTCTGGGACCCTTGGCCCAGGAGTGGGTGGAAAAGATACAAAATGAGAATTTTCATTTATCCTTTGAGCTGGGAAACCATCAGGAAGGGCTTGGTTCCTTTACGCCCCCTCTCCTGTGGAGTCTTCCTTGGGGACTAATTGTTGTTTGATTTTAATTAGAAAAATAAACAATTATTTTGAGTTTTCCCCTTGACCCTTCCAAGCTAAGTTCAAACCTTCCTTCTTCCATTATAACACTAGTGAATTACAGGAAATTCTGCCCCTTAGAGGAGTTATCTTTTCCAAAATTTATTCTCCTGGGAGAATATTTAGTAGTGGTCAGAGAAGAAAACCAAACATGAAATAAAGAATCACAGGATCAAAGGATCCAGGCTCTAAAGGCTGACCTCAGAGGCTATCAAGCCCAACTCTTAGGAGGATCAAATGTAGGATAGTCATTATAAAGTGCCTAGCCCAGAGCTTGGCACATAGTGAGCACTATGTAAATGTTAGCTATTATTATTAGTCTGCACTGTATTAGTTGGCATGGTTCATACATTTCTTGGTAGTACTGTCATGCCTGGGGGTTTTTGTTTTGTCATAGATAATAGGATGTTAGAGCTCTCAGGGGTCTTAGAGATCATCTGGTCTTATGCCTACATTTTCCACTGTCTAGACTTGCTCCAAGTCATACAAGTAGTTGGCAGAACTGGGATCCAGACCAGGTTCTATGACTCCATAGGCTGCCCTCTTTCCATCCCACCTGGTGCCTCTTAGGTGGGCCTCTTATCCATCTCTGGGTGTAGCTTCTTCCTGATCTATTTCCTCAGGGTTATCACATCAGTTCCTATTCTTTCTTTGTATCTTTCCTCAACACCCAGAGATTAGTGACTCAGGAGTTACTGGCTAACTTTGGCCTACTAAAAGGGAGCTCCCTGGGAGCCTAGGCTTCTCCCTTTAATATCCAAAGGTAATTAAATTGAGTGAGAATCTGCTTTCATGGTCTTAGAAGAGCAGGAGAAATGGAAAAAGAAATATCCTCCCCAGCCATCACAGGACACACTGTCAGTTTCCTGGTCTTCTTTACCTCTTCCAGGAGGCAACTTATATAAAGGAGCTCTTCTTGTTTTCACCAGAGCTTCTCTTTGAAATGGTTTCATAATTTCTGCATAATCAGGTGTGGGAGATCACTCTACAACTAGGATGATGTGATAGTGACTTGTGTGAACAAAACTTCTCAATGTTTGGGGCTTTGCTCTTCCTGGACTTTCTCATGCAGTGATCAGAGAGCCACACAGACTTCTGTTCAGCAAGCCCTCATTGCTGAAAGTGCTGTGGAGAGGAGGCCCAGAGTTTCTGAGCCTCTCTGTAGCAAGCAGACTTTTTACATGAACTTAAATATACTCTATCTAAAATAGCTGTGTTGGATTCATTTCTCTACTTTTCTTTCCCGTGGTTGAAAATATACATCTCATTCTGTTCCTCTAGTTTGTCATCACTGTGGAAAAGTGAAAAGTATGATCCATCCGTGGGCTTCTGGAATTGTGGTTGGTCATTGCATTGATCAGAGTTTGTAAGACTTTTGATAATATTTTCTTTTGCAATGTTGTAGTCATGCCCAGAATTACTAAACTGTATATACCTTTTTTTTTTTTTGCTTTTTGGAGGGCAATTGGGGTTAAGTAACTTGCCCAAGGTCACACGGCTAGGTTTTTGTTTATGTGTGCATTAAGTGTCTGAGGCCGGATCCGAACTCAGGTCCTTCTGACTCCAGGGCCGGCACTCTACTCACTGTGCCACCTAGCCGCCCCTGTGTATACCCTTTGATTGCTAATTCTGTACCCTCCAAAGACCTAAAAAATAGAGTGGGTTGTGTGTGTGTGTAGCTACTTATTTTGTGGGACAAAGGACTGAAAACTAAGGGAGCACCCATTCTTTGGGCAATGGCTAAACAAATTATGGCATAGAAATGTTATGGGATGTTGTTGTGCCCAAAGAAATAATGAAAGGGGTGGCTTCAACGAAACCTGGAAGATTTTTATGAATTAATGCAGACTAATTTGAGAAGAACAGAAAGAACATTTTATACAATAACAACAACATTGTAAAGAAAAATGACTTCGAAAGACTTAACTATACTCAATGCAGTGACCAACCATGATTCAAATGCACTGATAAGAAAGCATGCTCTAACCCATATCATAGCAAGCATGAACTCATTGTGTGGAATGGGACAGAGCCAATAAAGCAAATTTTATTTGCTCGATTATGTATATTTGATACAAGAGTTTTCTTTCCCCCACCCCAGTGGGAGAACAGAAGAGAAATAGTTTTTTGTCAGTTTTTTTAAAATTTATTTTTTAAAATAAGGTTGTAGGGGTGGCTAGGTGGCGCAATGAGAAGAGAGTCTGCCCTGGAGTCAGAAGGACCTGAGTTCGGATCTGGCCTCAGACACTTAACACACACACAAACAAAAAAACCTAGCCTTGTGACCTTGGGCAAGTTACTTAACCCCAATTGCCCTCCAAAAAGCAAAAAAAAAAAAAATTTGGATTTGTTTCTGCTAACACAGTGTACTGATGTGTGAGGGTTTAGGGGAGGTCATCCAGTCCAGCCCTCTTATTCTATAATTGAGGAGATGGATGCCCAGGGCTATGTGGCAACTTGCCCAGAGTCATAGGTAGCAAGTGTCAGAGGAGGGTTTGAGCCCAGTGCAATGGCTCCACAGAGGTACCTACAGACTCCATGGTTCACTCTTATTCTGTATGTCCCTGGAAGTTCTTTAGAGATTTCAATATTAGAATATCATATTTTCCTAGATTTTACAGACTGTTGTGACATCCTATAAGTTGAGACTTTTATCTCCTAGAAAGCTTAGCTCTTAAAGGATTGGGGCCTTGTCTTCTCTCCCATCCTAGGCTCTGGTGGGACCTTGGAAGATGCTAGTGAAGTGGAAGGTCTTTGCATTCAGGGATACAGTGCCTAGCTTGTAGTAGAGCTGGGGCTTGGCATCTGAGAATCAGGTGACCCATGAGGTGATTATAATTGGAGCTTCCCTCACCCAGTGAGGGCTACAGCTCTGCCTTATACTTAAAGGTCTAGAAACCTATGAAAAGTTACACATGTAAGTAACTCCCACCCATCATCTCAGAAGTGATGCTTTGGGACAGTATTCTTTCTTTTTTTTTTTTTTCTTTTTTTTTTTTTTTTTTTAAAGCAATTGGGGTTAAGTAACTTGCTCAAGGTTACACGGCTAGTCATTTGATTTATGCGTAGGTGCTCATTTTCTGAGGCCGGATCTGATCTCGGGTCATCCAAACTCCGAGGCCGGCGCTCTTACTCACTGCGCCACCTAGCCGCCCCTTTAGGGCAATTGGGGTTAAGTAACTTGCCCAAGGTTACACGGCTAGGTTTTTGTTTGTGCGGATTAAGTGTCGGAGGCCGGCTCCGAACTCAGGTCCTTCTGATTCCAGGGCCAGCGCTCTATTCACTGCGCCACCTAGCCGCCCCGGGACAGTATTCTTTCATTGGTCTGTGAACATCCTTCTGGTGTCCATTTGGCCTTGTAATAAAGGATAAGGAGAATGAGACCATTACACACAGCAAGTCTATAGTCGTTTGTTACACAGTATGGCAGATACAACCAGTCGTAAAGGGCACTGGCCAACTTCCTTTCTGTTATCTCTCTATAAGACGATCTCTGAAAAGGCAGCTTTGTCTCCATGTATTAGAATCAGCACTTGATCTAAGCAGCCCCAGACACGAAATTACAGGCTCAGCATTAGCTCCTGGTCAAAGGATGGGGATAATCCCTGGAGCCCTGAGCTCCCAGCAGTCAAAGGATTGTTGGATGGAAATGGAAAAGAATGTTGCCTGATGGTAGAGCAGCACAATCTTGTAGGACACATACCCCTCCTTTGCACAGTGCCACCCCCCTACCTACCCCCACCCAAAGTCACCTTGCATTCTTTGAGTCTTCCTTTGACGCATGTAAATTGCTGACCTCTGCCCTAGACCAAAGCAATGTCTACAGAAAACTAAAAAAAAAAAAAGGGGTTGGGAGTCCTAGGCTTGCTTTAGAAAAAGAAACAACTTCTAGTAGTTTGTGGTCTGTACAAAAATAGGAGGAGTCAAAAGTTAGCTCCAGAGTTTTATGCCTGTGTCACCTCTTTCCCTGCTCCCCCAGCCCAGCTACTTCTTGAGGGTTTGGATTCAGAAACCACACCTTCATCTGCAATTCTCAGGGATCAGAAATGCTGATTTTTTGCAAGCCATCATTTCTGGAAAGTTCGAATTAAACATTGCATGAAAGGGCCATTTAACTACAAACACATCACAATGAATGTGGCCAGGAACCTTGGAAATTTTCTTGTAGCTTGACTTGGCCAATTCTGAGACTCTGGCCATTTCTCCTACTTTAAAGAGCTCGCTCTCTCTCTCTGTCATAGCGCAGATAAGTAGGGCTGAATAGCTCACAAGCAATCTGACGGGCTCCCCTCGTGAACCCAAGCTTCTTTCCCAGCTTGCTGATCAGAGGGACTTAGGTGGTGCCTGGAGTGTCAGGAGCTCTTGGAACAGTGTCACAGCCTCCCCCAGCAGAGGGTTGTGCCAATGCCTGGTCTCCTCTTTCTAGGTTTCCTGCCCTTTGATGTAGCCCAGTATGTGTAATGAATAGCTGCCTTTTAAAAGAAAACAGATTTGTGCTAGAAATTCTCAAAAAGGAGGGCAAAGAACAGAAGAAACGGCTCACTTAATCATTTCACCGAAGTCCAAAGGTCCATCTGTGAATGAGGCCAGATTTATTAAAGGTAAAAAGTAGCTGCGCTCTCTGGCTCTCTCTGGAGGGCTTCTTGCCTGCCCTCTGGGGTGGATTCCATGGCTTAGTTCAAACCCTCTGACCCTGACAGAGTTCAGTCTGGGACAAACCACTAGGGCTTTTCTCAGGCTTGAATGCTTTTTGAGGCAAAAGTAAAAGTTTTTTTTCTTTTTTTCTCTTTGTTCTTTAAATTGTCTTTTTACATTGCTAATGACATCCTATAAGCTGTGCCCCAAGTCTTCCAGAAAGCTTAGTTCCTAAAAGACCCGGGATCTTGTCTCTTATTCCAGCCTAGTCTGCCAGGAGGACCTTGGCATTGCTAGTAGAGATGAGGGCCTCATGGTCTAGTGGATAGAGGAGGGTCTGTGGTCCCAGGGCCAGATCTGTCTCTTGGCTTGTTTTTCAGCCCCTGAGCTAAGAATGCTTTTTATATTTTTAAATAGGATAAATCTTTATTTTGCTGATCCCTAAGCTAGTACGTCTGACTTAGAGGTTCATGTGTGAGGGGTAGAGTAATTACGGTTTTAGTTGCAATTTGCTTGGGAATGATTTCAGGGTAGAAGTCCTAGTGTAAGTCTGCTGAGTGATATTTTGGACTGGAAAATCGGAAAGGTAAAGTGAGATTGTTTTTCCTTTCAAAAAATTTATTGATACTATTTTCTTTCCTCTGAGATCACCTTCCATATTCTCTTTATATATCTTAGTGGTAGGTAGTTATTTACATGTTGTCTGCCCCATTTGAGTGTAAATTCCATGAGGGCAGGAACTGTTTTTCCTTTCTTTGTATCACTTTGTCACTTTGCACAAAGCCTGACCCAGCAGGCAAGTGTTTATTGATTGATTGGTCTCGGCATGGTGGGAGTTCTAAAGTCCTTCAGTGTTGTTTTCCTTTATAGTATTGGGGTCATTGTGTACATTTTTCTCCTGGTTCTGCTCACTTCACCCTGCCTCAGTTCACAAAGATTCTTTCAAAGTTCTTGAAATTCTTTACATTTGTTATTTCTCATGTTATAACAGCACATTACATTCATAGACTATGAAACCTTTCCAGTTCTGTGCTGTATACAAATGTTTTTTGTTTACATGTATCTTCCCTCTTTCTCTGATCTTTTTGGGGGTATAGGCCTAGTAGTGCTGTTGCTGAGTGAAAAAGGGTTTAGTGATTTTTTTGGGCTTTATTCCAGATTTTTGGACCCATTCACAGCTCAGCCAGCAGTCTGGTAAATTGTTTCTCCATAACTCAATATACATTCTAGTTTAACTGATGTTTAGGGTTAGGAAATAGACCTAAGTCAATTAGACTTACTTATCTACAGTCATACTGACAGTCTGTATAAGAGGGAGAATTGGAACTCAGGTCTTAAGTCTCAGAGGACTGCGCTCTTCACAGGTCTAGACTGCCTGGAAGCAAGCTAGTGTTTGTCAGGAGAAATAGCCCAAAGAGTAATGGTAAGGATGCGAGGCTTCCTTTTCTCTCCCACCCTGATTGCACATCAGCAAACATTTATTATGTACTTCAGGGAGATCCAAAGTTAAATAAGATAGCACCTGCCATCATAGGATTCTCCATCTGCTGGGGCAGTAACACCTGTATACACATGTAACTGTAATACACAGTGATCTCTGTGAGGCTGTCAGCTGGAGGGATCTGGGAGACTCCAGAGCTTGAAGGACCTTCAAGGTCACTGAGTCCAGCTGCCTTGTTTTATAGATGAGAGGTTAAGTGACTTTCCCAGGGTCTTGGGGCGGGGGTGGGGGGTGGGGAGGGGGGCGGGGATTTGGTCGTCTTTACTTCAGTTTAGTACTTAAAGGAATGGATAGGATTTGGAGGCTAGGGCCAGGGGCCTGGATTTCTAGGCCAGCCTTCTTAGCTTTAAAGGACTGTGACTTGGTCAAATCACTGTTTTTGTCCTGTGGCTGGGGCGCTAATTAGTTCAATCCAGCTACAATTCCTCAAAGGCAAGGGTGAGCCGAGTAACAATCTGAAGCAGAGCTGTTACTTGGTTCCTGTCTGTGGGATGCCTGCAGAAGGGGGTGGAGGAAGGAGGATCAGAGGCTTATTCCTTATTTGCATGGGCATGGTCTGAGTCTCGGGGTTCTAAGGTCAATCATAAGCAGAGGAAATACTTTAGAAGGAGTGGGATGTGGAATTTGTTATCTGCTCCATTATCAGAGCCTGCTAATTTGCAAAGTTGTGTCAGTTGCTAAGTGATCCTGGCAGAAGACAGCCTGGGCAGGGATAATTAAGGAGGGCAGGGGAGAATCTGAAATGCAGCCCTTGCAAATCGAATGAAGATGTTGGAGGGCAGTTTCGATGGAGCATTTAATCAGTTTTGACAAGAGAGGAACTCGACCCTGGGATCCCACAACCTATCTGTGGATCCGTGAAACAGATTCTGACTAAGCTGCTAAGTCGCTTCCCTTCCCAGCCCTTTTTATTGCCCCTAGTGTTTTGTTCCTGAGTGATTTGTGTTTCCCTTTCCCTCCAGGACAATATTATCTCATTTTAATCCCGTCATGTATAACATAACAAAGTGGCCACAAGCAAGTTTTTGCTTTGGAATAAATATCTTAGGGAAGTTAACATTGGACAGTTGTTTTTTTGGTTCCTTGACATTAAGGAAGTTTTTATAAGCAATTAAAAACCACCAGAAACACAAACAAACCCTAAATTCCAGCTGGCCTCCGGAGCAACTGGCACCGTTTCCCCATCTGAACTCCCTG
The DNA here is from genome assembly GCA_011680675.1 of Gymnobelideus leadbeateri. Taxonomy (NCBI): domain Eukaryota; kingdom Metazoa; phylum Chordata; class Mammalia; order Diprotodontia; family Petauridae; genus Gymnobelideus; species Gymnobelideus leadbeateri. The sequence continues at coordinate 606,841 of WOXC01009685.1, read as the reverse complement.
GGGTACCTTAGGGGGTAGCTTCCTTCCCTGCCACATCTCCCCTCCTTCAAGAAATGTAGGTAAATCATTGATCACAACTCCTTAGAGCTGGAAGGAACCTTAGCCATCATCCTGAGCGTTTCCTATTTTACATGAGCATCTGAGGCTGAGGTCAAGGTCACAAGATGATCTTTGAACTATAGTTCAAATAATTCTTTGGAACCAAGACTAGTCATTGCATCTTATCTGAATTCTGTCTTTTAGTATCATCTTCTTGTATATGCCACTATTTCTGTATGGGGGCAGCTAGGTTGTTCAGTGGACAGAGTCCTGGACCTGGAGTCAGGAAGACCCTGAGTTCAAATGTGGCCTCAAGATACTTACTAGCTGTAGGCAAGTCCCCTAGCCCTGTTTGTCTCGGTTCCCTCAGCTATAAAATAGACTGAGAAGGAAATTGCAAACAACTCCATTATCTTTGCCAGGAAAACCCAGTGGGATCAGGAAGAGGCAAACATGACTGAAACAACTAAACAATGATATTTCTGTAGGACACTGTGTATTTTTCTGCTGGTTCTGCTTTCTTCCTCTGTCAGTTCATAAGGGGGCTAGCTCATTCTAGGTAGATTCATTTTAATAATCACATTTTAAGGCAGTAATACCCCCATAGTCAACAGTTGAGGAACTTGGAAAGTTGGCTTATGTTGGGTACATTTCACTGCCCTGCCCAGCACTCACCAGCTTGTGCCTTTCTGTCTTTAAATCAGGAAGCTGAACATGAATTGGAAAGGGGTTTGTATGCTTTGTGAAGGCACACTTTGACCTGCCCAGTGGGATTGGGGAGGTGGTGACTGTTGGTGCAGACAGCTGCTGCCGCTGCTGCTGCCAGTTCTCAACTTTCCAGAATGTCCTTTTAAATGAGGTGTTTTGTGATCAGTAGACCTTTTCCCAAAAGGATCCATTTCACATAAAGGACACTGAGGTTTCCTTTTTGCCCAGGATTGTGGGTTGTTGGACCTTTTTTTTTTTTTTTTTTTTGCTAGGGATCCAGACACAGAAATCAGCAAACCTAATGTAGATGATTAATCATAAAAATGACATTAATATTTCAGTGGCCATATATAACACCATGGAGTACTTTGCTGATACTGAGGGCAATGTTATTAGCCTAATGTTTTGCCCTGGGCTGTAGAAGTGAAGCAAGAAGCCAGGACAGGACCCACAAATTCCAGGTACAATTGATGAATCAATCAACAAGCATTTATTAAGGGCTTACTTGTTCTTGACATAAATTGTTTCAGGTGCTGTGCTAAGCACTAGAGGTGCGAAGAAAGGCAAAGATATGGTCCCTGCCTTCAAAGAGCTCCCATTCTAGATTCTCTGGGCCCTTGTGTTCCTTGTGTCCTGTCAGGAGGACATCAAACCCTCTTCCTTTTTTTTTTTTTTGCTTTTTTTGGGGGGAGGGCAGTTGGGGTTAAGTGAGTTGCCCAAAGTCACACGGCTAGTAAGTGTGTCAAGTGTCTGAGTCTGGATTTGAACTCAGGTCCTCCTGACTCTATGGCCGGTGCTCTATTCACTGCCCCACCTAGCCACCCCATCAAACCCTCTTTTGTCAATATTATCCATTCCTTAATGGATAATATTGACAAAAGAGGTTTCTGGGGGTTTGGGTTTTGTTTTGTTTTGTTTTGTTTTAGGAGCTTGGAAAGTTGGTCTGTATTTGGTACATTTAACTGCCCTGCTCACCCCTTATCTGCCCACCACTGATCCCTTTCAATTTGAGATAAGAAACAGTTATTAGAAACCCACTTTTCAGAGGGAGGGGAGAAATCTCTGAAATCTTCTGATTTACTTTGCTCTGGATCATTGACGATGCTAAGATTGGCTGGAGTACAGCGACTCTAGTTCTAGTTCACCCTGGGCCTCCTTGTACTCTTGAAATTTCCCTGTGAAGATTTGGCGCCACTTACTTAACTGGAGAGGCTCATGTTGTTACTACTGAATCTTTCCTCTTTCTAAATACGTATTTAGGAAAGTACGCTGTTTTGTGCTTCTTAACTTCAAATGTGTACACCCATGCTCTGGCTTTTATCTATATTTATTTTCTTATAATTTGTGTTCTTTGGATTTCTGTCTCTAGTATCTAGCGTGGTACTTGGCACATCATAGGCACTTTAATACTTTGGATTAATTGATTGATCTTTAGACCATTCTGACTTCTAGGGGCGGAGAGAGGAAGAGGAGGGGAAAGGTAAGGGTGAGTTTTGGAAGGAAAGTCTGACCACCCTTGAAAGGCACCAGTGGTCCTGCACACCATCCCCTCTGTTGCTAGTTTTCTGGTTAGTGGTTAGTTTTACAAGATTCCTTGTTGGGGAAACAGCAGGAGCTGGGCCACTGGGCACCCTGGCTCCCACTTAGAGGGTTTGTGGCTCTGCCCAACCACAGCAGAGATCAGGGCTCCGAGTCAGCAGCAGCTTCTCTATTTACTGCCTGGCTTGTTGCCTTCTGGAGGCACTGGGCCTGAGCTGCAAGACCAGCCCCATGTTGACAACAAATTTATCCTTGTTTGTCCTGCCCACTGCTCCCTTTGCATTCTCATCCCAACGATATTTGACATGAACAGCCATTCTTCCCCATTCTTGCTTGGATGGAAATTCAAATGGGAGCCTTGAATGAGGAGGCAATTTGACATAGCATACTGGACCTGCATTCAAATCCTGCCTCACACACTTACCCGTTGTGTATCCCTTCACCTTGGGTCTCAGTTTCCTCATCTGTAAAATGGAGGGGTTGGACTTGATGGCCTCCAAGGTCCCTTCCAGCTCAGATCCTTGGAACAAAGGAGTGGGGCCCATGCCTGGTACATGGTAAGCACTTCAATGCTTTATTAATCTGTCTGTTTCTCTGTTATTATACAAGTGAAGTATGGCTTCAGTCTCTGTGTTGGTTGTGAACATAATGACACTACAGTGTGTTCATGACAGTTTCCTCCAGCCTGACCTAAGCCTTCTGCCACCACTCCTCCCCCTGCCCTGGAAAGGCCTCAGGCCAGCCCAAATTGGGCTGTGAACTTCCCAGCCCAGTGACGCCAAAGCCTCATTCCTTAGTTATTGGGGGTTAACACCCGTTCCCCCAATTGTGGCTTACCTTTTGTCCCTGATTTTAGAGACTTTTGGAAGAAGGAGAGACGAAAATGCTGTTCACTCTGTACCAAGAGACATCTTTTGGTGGCTTTTGGCCTCTATGCTGGGGATTTTCTGGTATGTAACCTACAAGGAAATGTTATGTGTGTGCATTAGGAATCTGAAGAAGAAAAACATTTAAAGAAAGTATTACAGTGAAAAGACGCTTGATGCTTCCTTGTATTTTCTCATGTTCTTGATTCTCTACCTGCCTGGATTCCTTTTAGGATCTGAGCGCATTCACCCAGAAATCCTTCCTTGGCCATAGCTAGAAATGGCTCTTATTACTGTGTCAGGGACCCAACTCTAGACTCAGCAGTCTTCCTGGCCCCATTTTCATCCTGCTCATGGATGCCGCAGCAACCTAGAAGTAAATTATCCTACCGGTCATCTGGAAACCAGTTTGATGCCTGTTGAGTTTCACATTTGTGCTCCGCCAAAGGCCAACTTGATGACTGTTCTTGAAGAGCTGGTCAGTGGGCCTGGGAAAGTCGTGTTTCTTATGGTGGATCAATTTGTATGTGGTTTCCATTCAGAAAGCCACAGCAGTTTAAATTTCCTAGGGAAGTGATCAGACACATAGTCAAGGTCTGATTCACTTGGACATTTCAGTTCTGGAGGAGGAAGGCTGTCCAGTTCTAGCCTCAGAAACGCTGTGCTCTGCCAGTTACTGGTCTTTGGCTTCTTCTCTGCTCTTTTTACACAACTTTCCACATCTAATCTTGGCTCTTTCAGGAATATACTGTTCAGAAAGGCGCCAGACTCTTGTATCTTGGGTGTGTCTGCTGATAGCCTCCTTGTATTTTCTTTTAAATCCAGGGTTTGGGTTGTTTGGGTGGGTTGGATCATTGGGTTGGTTGGTTTTTAGACTTTATATCACAATTAAGGAGGCCACTAGGTGGCACAGTGAATAGAGTCCTGAACTTGGAATCTGGAAGATTTCTCTCCATGAGTTCAAATCCAACCTTAGACACTTAGTAGCTATGTGACTGAGCAAGTCACTTAACCTTGTTTGCCTTCAAGAAAATGGCAAATCACTCCAGTATCCAAGGAAACCCCAAATGGGGTCATGAAGACTTGGACCATAACTGAAATGACTGAACAACACGCATAATTAAGGATTATTCATGTTAGATCATAGAATCTGAAAACTAGGGGCGGGGAGGTGGCACGGTGAATAGAGCACCAGCCCTAGAGTTAGGAGGAACTGAGTTCAAATCCAGCCTCAGACACTTAACACTTACTAGCCTGTGACCTTGGGCAAGTCACTTAACCCCAATTGCCCTGCCCTCCCCCTCCAAAAAACAAAAAAGAAGAAGAAGAATGTGAAAACTGGAAGGGATGGGGAGGGATCTCAGAAGACACCTCATCTAATTCCCTACGACAGCGTTGTGGATGAGTTGTCATCCAGAATCCTCTTGAAGACCATCAGGGACCTCCATCCCACTAAAGGCAACCCAGTCTGCCTTTGGACAGCTCTGATAGTTTCATGACATCAAACCAAATTTATTCCTTTGCAACCTACTGTTCCTAGCTCTGTCCTCTAGTGAAGAGGACAGATCTAATCTCTCTCTAGAAGAAAGATGCCATGTTCTCCCTCTGAGAATCCTTATTTCCAGCCTAAAAATCCCCAGTTATTGAACCAGTCCTTATATGGCATGGCCACCAGGTTTCTTACCATCCTGGTTCCCCTCCTCTCAACATGCTAGGGTTTGTCAATATCTTTCCTAAACTGGGGCAAGCAACACTAAATATGGTGATGTGGCCAGTGTTGAAGACACATTAGAACTGTTGTTTCCCTCATCCTGTTCACCAAACTTCTATGGTTGATCACATCACGGCTGCCTAAGTATGGGCAATTAACCCTATAATCATTAGAATCCTTTTGTATCCTGACACTATCATCCAGTATCTTAGCTATCCCTACTAACTTTGTCTCCTCCACAAGTTTGATAATTATGCCAAGCTATGTCTTCTTCTAAGTCATTGATAAAAATGTTGAAAGCACAGGATCAATCCAGATCCTTGGGGTAATCCACTAGAGACCTCCCTCCAAGTTAATATCAGCCTCTTTGTGTCTAGCCATTCATCCACTGCATCTTTCTGTCTTGTCCCCGAGGCCAGAATTCTAGACACTGCTCAATGCTTGATAAATATACAGTGATATACTGTAGATGGCATCATAACTTTGTGTCCCTGTCACAGGACTTGATATTTATGGGATGTTTTACAGTTACACTTAAGTCATGGTACAGCTCAAAAGCTGGTTAGTCTGTTTAAAAGACTGGACCCATCTCACTACACACCATCTCCTCCTTTCTCCTTAAAACAGCACCACCATCCTCCCAGTCCTCCCCAGGCTGACCTGGACTCGCTCTCTCACATCCCCACCCCCACCCCATGTCCAATCTGTTGCCAAGGCCTTTCCATTTGGCCTCAACAACACTCCTCCTCTGACATTGTGTCACATTGATGGGTGCAATCCCTTATCACTTTACACCTGAGCTATTGCGGCAGCACTAGGGGGTCTGCCTGCCTCAGGTCTCTCCCAGCTCCAGTTCATCCTCTATTCAGTCACCAAAGCAATTTTCCTAAAGAACAGAGACAAACATGTCACCCCTCCTACTTAATAAACCCCGGGTGCCTCCCGATTATCTCCAAGATCAGATAAGATTCAAAGCCCTTCATAACCTAGCCCCTTCCTAGTCTTCTTACACTTTATTTTCGTCCACTTTTCTCTGATCCAGTGACACTGTCCTCCTTGCTGTTCCTGAGCAAAACACACTCTGTCTCTCAACTCCAGGCTTTGTCTCTAACTGTCCTCCATGCCTGGCCTGCTTCCTCTCCTCATCTTCACCTACTGCCTTTCCTGGCTTCCTTTCATTCCCATCCAAAATCCCGTCTTCTACAGAAAGTCTGTCTCAGCCCTGCTCAGTTATTCCCTTTTGTCCTGTATGGTGTCTATACATATTTGTTTGCTTATTGTCTCTCCCAGTGAATTGTGACCCTCTTCGGAGCAGGGCAGTGTTTGCCTGTTTTTCTGTCTCCAGTGCTTGGCGAAGGGCCTGGCATACAGTGTCCACTTCATAAGTGTTTGCTGACTGACTGACTGACTACTTATAACTGCCTCTCCTACTTCTCTTAGAGAGTTTTTATTAGTGTAACATGGAAAAAATATTTTGAAAAGGAAAAAAGTATCTTATAATAAGTATTTGGGGCAAGTAAGATTTTGAGTTTGTAACAGGCTCACCTATCACATATTCTATGTACTTATAATAGTTATAATATTTCCAATAATATCCAAGCCAGACATCTCCCCCTTCCCCACTTGATTGACAAGATTCTCTTGCCAAGAAGAGTACACTCAGCTGAGACCAACATTCTTCTATTATAAACAATACATAAACTGTGTCAACAAATGGGTATAAAGTACAGTGTTTGGAAGCTAAGTCAACAAACATTTATCAAGTGCCTTCTGTGTGCCAGTCGCTGTGCTAAGTGTGAGAAGTACAAAGAAAGGCAAAAAAAAAAAAACCCCAAAAAAACTAACAGTCCCTGATTTCAAGGACCTATTTATAGTCAAATAGGGGAAACAAAAATGTGCCATCAACTTTTTAATGTAGAGGATAAATCGGGGGAAAATGTAGAAAGGACCATAACTTCCAGGAGAACTAATTATAAGA
>WOXC01009684.1:0-91573 GCA_011680675.1 Gymnobelideus leadbeateri | reverse complement strand
CAAAACAATCATGGAGCTGGTTGCTGTGGCAACTCCTCCTGCTCAAGTTCAAAACCTACTTGCGTTTTCATGATGTGCTTGATATTGCCTTTAGGTTTTTTTCCCAGAGGAAAATTGTTAGAGCTTTTGATCATGTAACAGCCCCAAACCCATCATCTATTCAAGGAGAGCTCTGTACTGCCTGCTATGAATGAATGAATGAGCATTTGTTAAGCACTTAACTACCTGCAAAGAATTGCATTTAGGGCTGTAGTACATACATCCACTGCCAATTACCACCAACACTTTCTGAATCCCACAAATACATGTTCATATATTCAGTGTTATTATCCCAAAGCAGTGTCTAATTTGGTGGAACTGTCCTTGGTGATTCAAAGAGAATGAAGGAAATCAGGAAGGAGAAGAACAGAGCCAGCCCGTCTAGTTCTAGAACTTGCCCCAGGGGGACTGTTCCCTCTAATCGCCAACCTTCCTCCTGATCCTGCCCATTCCTCTGCACAGCCTAACATTATGCTAAACATTCAGTAGGTTCTCATGCTCTAATGCAATTTGACTCAAAATCTACTTAAGAAGGAATTGGCCAACTCAGATTTTGTTTTGTCAACTCTGCTCTTCCTTAAAATTTTTGAGCCTAGAATGGTGTTCCCAGTTCTCCCAACTCTTTGACGTATATGGTTGTTGGTATGATTTTTCTTCTCTCTGACTCCAAGGTACAGAAAAGGTTTGGCCCTGCAGTCAGCAGGAGGTATCCACTGGCCAGTGTCGGTGGATCCAGAAGTCTAGACTGTTAAAGAAGGTTTGAGCTCCAGCAATCTCTTGATTCAGGGTCAGTGTTGGGATGGAATGAGATATTGGGAAGTTATTGGACTGTTAACATAGCAGGTTTACTTTGAGCTAACACAGCATAGAAATTATATAGTGACACAGCTTCTTTCTCCTCTTAAACACATCCAGGTATCAGAGCAGGCTGCCAGGGAACAGCATGAGGACTTGAGTAGCCTTCAGGAATCTACCATGTTGGAAAAGTCCTGAGTGCCCATTGGTGGAACTTTTTTATGCCCTTAGAGGACCAGGAAGCTACATCAGGGAAAAGAGAGACCAATCAGGCTCGTTTCAGTCAGGAGACATTTTTAAGTTGCTTCCTATGTGCCAGGATCTGTACTACCCTGGAAATATGAAGAATTGTAAGACAGACCCTGCCCTCTCAAGGAGCTAAGAGGCACGTCAGCAATCAAACAACAATGAACAAACAAGCCATGTACATGAAATTCTGGAAATAATCAACATAAGCAGGATGATAGTAATTTGCAGGAAAAGGAAAAGTTTCCTATAGATGGTGGGATTTTAGCTGAGACTTGAAGAAAGCCAGAGAAGTCAGGTGGCAGAAGTGATGAGGGAGAATGTCCCTGGTATGGGGGAAAGCCACTTGAAGGAAATACCAAGATTTGGGAGATGGAGTATTTTGTGCTAGGAACAGCAAATAGGCCAGTATTGCTGGTATGAGGAGTATATCATAGGCATGAGGGGAGGTGCAGTGGGTGAGGGGAGTATGTAAGGTATAAGGAAACTGGAAAAGTAAGGGTGGGTAATTTATTAAAAGCTTTGGCTGCCAAAGAGGATTTTCTACTGAATGCCGAGTTGACTAGGGAGCCAGTGGATTTGATTGAGGAGAAAGGCAGGGGTGGGGGAGGGCACATGGTCACACTTGTGTTTTAGGAAGATGATTTTGAGGTAGGACAGAGTGGAATGGGGATGTACTGGGGGTAGAGACCCCAGCCATGAAGCTGTTTCAGTAGTCCATTACATGAATTGATAAGGGCCTGCTCCAAGGTGGTGACACTGCCAGAGTAGATAAAGGGGGGGGGTATGTGAGTTGTTACAAATGTAAAATTGACAGGTCTTGACAACATGTGGGTTTTGGCATATGAGAAGGTTAAGGGTGAAGGATGACACTTAGGTGTGGGCCTAGGTGACTGGGAGCATGGTGCTACCTTTAGTAATAATAAGGAATTTTGAAAGGGAAGGGTTTGAGGGGAGGGGCATAGAAAGAGTTAAATTGTGGACACATTGAATTTAAGACGTCTATAGGACAGCCCGTTGGATGCCTCCAGTAGGCAAGATGGAGATGCAAGACTGGAGGCCAGCAGAGGTTTGGATTGGACAAGCAGATGGGAGAATCATCTGCAGAGAGATGATGATTGAATCTGTGGGTACTGAGGAGAGTACGAAATGAAATAGTATCCAGATAGAAGGGAAGGCAGCCCAGGACAGAGCCCAGGGGAATACTCATGGTTACCAGGCATGACCTGCATGAAGATCCTGCTATGGATACTGAGGAGGAGTGGCCATGGTGAAGTCTGGGAGCAGGGACTATTTCCACTGCTTAGTATAGTGCCTGGCATATAGTAGGCAGTTAATAAATGTTTGTTGACCGATTAAGAGGAGATCCTGGAGAGAATAATGTCACCAAAACTTAGAGAGACAAAAGTATCTAGAGAAGGGTGAACAACAGGGAAAAGGGCTGCCAAGTGATCAGGAAAGGGGAGGATTAAGAACAGGACATTGGATTTAGCATCTGAGAGATGGTTAGCAACATTAGTGAGAGCAGTTTCAGTTGAATGATGAGGGCAGAAGGTCAACTGTAGAGAGTTAGGAAGAGAGAGGAAAGTAAATAGAGGTGCCTATGGTAAGTGGCCTTTTCAAGGAGGTTAGCCACAAAAGGGAGGCACTATATGGGATGATAATTAGATGGGGATGGAAAGATCCAGGGAGGGAATGTTTTAAGGATGGGGGAGACATACATATGATTGTGGGCAGGGGAGAAGCAGCCAACATACAGGGAGGTACTGAAGTGAGAGAATGGGGATGATAGAGGGAGCAGTTTACTGGAGGAAGTGACTGGAAGAGGCCCACTTGTACAGAGAGAGAGGCATTTGGCCCAATAAGGAGTAAGTACATCTCTATGTGTGAGAGAGGGCTGGAGGGGGAGACAGTGGCAGAAGGCATATGAGTGAGGTGACAGGAAGAGGAGAGGAGAAGAAAGAGCTCTTGGGGAATGACCTTAGTATTTTCAGTTAGATATGAGCCAGGTTCTCAGGTGAGAAGGTGGGTGGGTGTGGGAAAGAGCCATGGGAGGTTTAAGGAGAGATGAATATTTTCTAAAGAGCCATTGTGGGGAGTGGGGTAGTAATTTAATTAGAGAGGTCTAAAAAGGTTGCCTTCAGGCTGCAGGAGTAGTTTTTTTACCTTTTGGGGAAAACTAATCACTATATTAGCAGGGAAGAAAGAGTCGTGGATGAAACCCTTGTTGAGGAGAAATACTGGCAAACATTAGTCCTATCACATAGGACTTGGAATTGAAATTTCAAAATACCTTGGTGAATTTCGCACCAGCCCTTTACCAATTCATTGTCGATGGATTTCAGATTGGGAAAAAGTGAAATGGCATCTTGGGCCATGCCTTTCATTATTCTGTTAACACAGCAAAGCAGCTGTAGTTAGAATGAGGTGTTCTGGGAAGTGATCTCCCTGAGCCCAGGTTTTGTAAAGCATCTGCCTTTTTTCTTTGATGGCAATACAGGATCCATTGTTTTCTCTGGTGATAACACATGAGCATTGTGGGTCTGGGTGCGTCTGACCATGGTATACATCATGTTTTTGAAGAACTTCATGGTGGTTGTCCTTGGTTTGGCCATTTTTCAGTTGTGTTCAGCTCGTTGTGGCCTCATTTCGGGTTTTTTGGTAAAGATATTGTGGTGGTCTGCTATGTCCTTCTCCAGCTCATTTGACAGATGAGGAACTGAGGCAATGAGGGTGAACTGACTTGTCCAGGGTCACACAGCTAATAAGTGTCTGAGACCAGATTTGAACTCAGGACAATGAGTCTTCTTGACTCCAGGCCCAGCGCTCGATCCACTGTGTCACCTAGCTGCCCTGGTTGTGCTACCAGGTCCCCATGGGGTGCCTCTGATATATATGTGAGTATGCCTAGATTAGATTGTTTACTGAGAGGATATCTGGGAGAGCTGTCCAGTGTCTTTGGTGCTGAAGTGATGTTTTTTTTATATCTGTTGATGTCTTATCTAACCTGAGCTGTTGTGTAAATCCTTGAAAACACATTTCAGTAAAAGGTGAAACTGGGAGAGAGAGAAGAGAGAGAGAGAGAGAAGAGAGAGACAGTGTGTGTGTGTGTGTGTGTGAGAGAGAGAGAGAGAGAGAGAGAGAGAGAGAGAGAGAGAGAGAATGATATAGACAGGAATTCCACCAAAGAACTGCGTTCAGGCTAATAAATGTCTGTGGTCACAAGGTGAAATTGGAAAGGTTTTAGACATGACTTTAAAAATAAGAAAGACTAGTGAGAGGAGAGGATAAGAGGCTGCAGAATCTAATGGATACACCACTCAATTCTGAGTCATGAAAATCTTGGTTCACGTCCTACCTGACTGTGTGATACCTCAGATAACTCCCGTCACCACTCTGGGGTTCACTTTTCTCCTCTGTAAAATGAGAAGGTTCGGCTAGTTGACCTTTAAAGTCCCTTCCAACTCTGTATCTCTGGGCCTAAGTGTTATTTGGGGCTAGTCTCTTGACTTCCTTGGTCTTCATTTTCCTCTGTAGCAGAAGGGGATTGGCCTAGGTGGATTCTGAGACTGCTTTGAGCGGGAGATTTAAGTCTATGATTTGTTGGACCTGTTTGGTAGCTTGAGGTAAAGACTGGGTGAAGAGGGAAGTGAGGCAGGAGATAAGAGAGTATACATAAGAGATTGGCAGGCAGTGGCGGCTAGGTGGCACAATGAATTGGGTCCTGGCCCTCGAGTCATGAGGACCCGAGTTCAAATCTGGCCTCAGACACTCAACACAAAAACTAGCCATGTGACCTTGGGCAAGACACTTAACCCCCATTTGCCCTCCAAAAAGCAAAGAGAGAGAGAGAGAGAGAGAGAGAGAGAGAGAGAGAGAGAGAGAGAGAGAGAGAGAGAGATTGGTAGGAGAGGTTTGTTCAGATGGAGACCATGGCCCAATGGCAAGAATAGGGGGATATGGAGTTAGAAGGAATCAGATTGGAGTTCCAGCCCTACTACTGCTACATCTATATTCTCCCCTTATCTTTCCTTTTAATCTCCTGGTTGGTGATCCTTTGACATGGCTTCCACTCTCATATCCAAGTGGAAGAGCATGGTCATTTGTCTCCCCAACTTCTTGGGGCAGGGGTAAGCTGGGAGACAGTATTTGGGCTCACCCTTGAACTTCTACCATTTGCTATCTGTATTTATTGAGGGGGCTGAATCACCTAAGCTCTCTATACTCAAGGCAAGTTTCTGAGAGTAGAGATTGCGGGCAGAGGTGTCAATGGAGAGATTTCCCTTCTCTAGGAGTCCCCTACAGCCCTCAAGTGTCCATTCTCTATGCCTGCAGCTTTTAATCAAGACACCTTCTTGTTAGCTTCCACAGGCTCCTAGCTTGATGCCTAGACCTCCTCAGAAGCTCTGTGTCCCCTGGGTGATGCTCCTCATGCATAAGACAGCATCCTGGAGCCTGAGAGGATCCCCAACCTTCTGCCTCAACTCTCCTTCATCATTGGAGGGGAGAGTCATCCAGCAGCAGTTGCCTTCAGATTGTTTTCCAGTCCAGGTGGGGTCAGGGGCACACATTGCATCCATGGTTGGGTGTCCCCCTGTCACTTTCAGCCCCTGGGCTGATTTTGTCTCTTCCTGCCTGGAGAAAGGAGACTGAGACTGGTCTCTGCCCCATACCAGTCTTTTCCTCCTCTGCTCTAGGTGTTGTTAGGAATCCAAGTCCCATTCAGGGGCTGCTGCTCTGCTGCAGCTACTGTGATTTTTCCTTATGTGGGCCCTAGGACACCTCTCTGCCTCCCTGCCCTTCCCCTCCAGGTTTTCGGTAAAGAGGCTGACCCAGACAATCCCAGGCAGACCTCAGCTGCCCCAATGCCCACCCAACCCCAGCAGCCTGCCCTCAAGAACCTGGGAACTGACTCAGCACTGGGTCCCCTCCTTTCTCCAGGCTGGGTGATTGGAGTTAGGAGAAATTACTTGTGGGGATGTAGCAGTAAACACCCCAGCATCCCCAGGGTGGCTGCCAACACAGTTTCTTAGATATGCTTTTCTAAAGGAAAGAAACTCAAAATGGATTAACAAGCTTACTTTAATCAAACATATATACTTTACCTAGTTTAGGGGAAAACGGTCAGCACCCCAAATTTCAGAGTAAGCAGACAGGCTTTCAAACTGTCCAAGAATTATATCCTACCAAATCACAGTTACCAGAGAGGGAAGAATCTGGGTTTTCAAAGCCGGGGGACTCTCAATAGCTGTGCAGAGTCTCATCTGGTAAAATCACACAACACTTCTCAAAGTGAGCCCCAAAGCAAAGCCTCACATCAGGGTATATACAGCCTTCTCTCGGGTCGGAGAATGTAATCACCCTCTTGACCCACTGCCCAATCACAAAGCACCAAGGTGTGGACATCCCTAAAAAACAAGCCTCTTGTCTCAGGCTCCAAGTGACCACATTCAGCCTATTAAGGGGCAGAATATATTTTCAAATCATGGAAGGATCTAAGAGTCTCTTAAGCCCATCAAAAGGCCTAGGGGCAGGGAAGATCTTTAAATTTGCATTTCTATTACAGGGGGGTGGGGCTCCCCACTGCTCTGGGCCTGACATCACATAGCCCTTCAATCCACCCATAAGATCTGACATGTTCATCTCACAGGCCAAAGGCACTTTAGAGGCAACTCATGTATTAAATGTTATAAAACATATAGCAATTACAAAAGAATAGGAAAATTAGAATAATTGCACAAGTCAATGTAGGATTAAACAATGTGGAAAAATATTTCTGTGCAGAGGGCGATTTGAACAGAAAATTATACCAATGATCACTAGTATCAGTAACTGCTACATGAGAGATAGCTATTAATTTATTGGCAACAATATGAGTCTGTAATTCATGTTGATTTAGAAATTACTGATTCTTGATTAATTTGTCTTTCACTCCCTTCAGAGGAAATAACTATATCTGTTAGGAGTCATAAAGATAGTTAAGTAGAAGGTAAAGGTAAAGAAATAGATAGCCAAGAAAGACTAACATCATTCACCTGTTCAGGGGAAAGGGAAAAGTCATCACCCTGAAAGCTGAGAAAATCAATTCCTTTCCAGCAGCCTGAGAAAGGAGCAGTTTGATTAACATAATTCAGATCCGTTGATTGTTAGAGGTAATACATGTACATTGGGGTTCTACCTCATATAACATAGAGAAATTAGAAGCAGGATATAAGGTTACATCACAGAGACTGATGAGTGATTCAACAGACAGGGCTCCATCTGTCTAGTGATCATGCTACACACTTTACCATTGCTCCTAGTAATACAATCAGATAAAAAATTAGCATTATTACAGTGGTCAACATAATTCCCATGTATATGAGGTACAGCAAGATAAAAATAGAGGTCAAAAGGAATAACATGAAATGCACACATTATACAAGATGAGATCTGATAATGCTTTATAGTTCCTACACTATAAGTATCTTGACATTTGAAGTTCTCAAATTCTAATGAAATCCAATTGGTCTTTGGGCCATGTAAGGAAAACATGTTATGCCATAATTTTTCATTTTGTGAACCCAGTTGTCTTTGCACATTTTCTTCCTGTATCAAGGTATACATATTTTATAGTGAATAAGCAGTCCAACTTAGTTAAAGTGAATAAGCAGTCAAATTACTTAAAGCACAGCGAGTGAACAATTAGAAAAAATCCTTCTGATAGTCTAATCTATGTTGGTGGGGTAGGATCATTGTGGGTAACCACTGGGCATTAATTGTCAAAGCTTGAGCAGCGTCCTTCCTAGCACTGCAGAGTCTGCTAGCTAAGGTTTCAAGATCTACACTATTTACTATACCCAAACCTGTTCTGGCTCCACCAAGTAGCATATCATCCCATGCCCTCTTTCAACGATTACATTGTTGAAGAACAGGCAAAGAAATATTGAGATGTGCTATGGTTTTGATAATTTTGTGTCATTCACACAACTCTTTGGTATCTTTGCAATATGATTCCAAGTGGGGTAAGGCATGTCAGTAGATACAGTCGTATATAGTTGGCCCACCATCCCCAGTTCTATATCTGAGACCCATTTAAGCAAAATATTATAGGGGCTTGGTTCTTAAACTGCCACCTCTACCATTAAACACAGGGACACTGTTATCAGCGTATTTTGCATACACACTTTCTATATATTTATGGGGATCAGACTGGGGTTGTAAAGACATGTAGTAGATACTGCAGATGAAACATTTCACATGAGATTAGTTCCCTTTACCGTCTGACTCCCATATAGAGGACATGTCCCTTTCCACATTTTTGTATCTGGGCTCATAAGGATAATATTTTTAGTGCTGCACAGAAAGAATGCTGGGCACATGTGGTTGTCTTGTTGTCTTGTTGCCTGCTGCGCATACTAGTGACCCATCCAAAGTGTGAAGTATTATTGGTGTTGAGCAGCACAGTTCTGTTGACTTGGATGTTTATTGGCACCAGCCACGCTCCTGGAGCCCATGAATCCACTATCATCCAGTATCCAAGTTTGATAGTACCTAAAAGAGCCTTATTAATGACAGAATATGTGGGTTAAAGGCACAATTTGATAATTATCTTTTCCTGAATAAACAAGTTACAGTATTATCTTTTCCATGTGCAATAATTTCCATGGCTTTTGGTGCACTGTCTGGTTTTTGTTTTACCTATATTTTAGTTCCTCTGATAAGTTATTTCAGAAGGAGGATCAGTTTTCACAAGAGGTATGATTTTACAAGGAATAATAACTATTTGAGCTATTCTAGCATTTTTGTAAAACTGTATAGGTTCTCCACCTAAATTATGGAGTACCCCAATAATTTTTCCTTGATAGAGTCTGTTACTCCAGCTAACACATATATTTCCTGAGATGCTAATCCTGATTTAGTTGATATCCATGATTTTTAGGGATTCTCATACATATCCCATTAGGGATTTTCCTTATTTCTTCCCTATCCAACCCCAAATCCTCCAAACAACGTAAATCATGTCCAGCTGATCCAGGTATTCCTGAGACATCTTGTCCTACTGTCCAATACTCAACATTTGGAATCTTATGTGATTGCTCTTGTCTAATTTATAGATCTATGGGTCATCATTCTAGCTAGAAGTGTACTTTCTCCTAATGGTCTATTATTCGAATTACATAAAGCAGCGAACAAGTTATCTTTCCAATGTTGACAAGAATTACTAGAACGTAAATTCCTTAACTATTCTTTTAATAATCCATTCATCCTTTCAATTAACCCAGATGCTTGTGAATAATATGAAATATGATATGTCCATTCTATATTGTTTAATATACAATATCTCTTTACTTCATTACCTTTAAAATGTGACCCATTATCACTTTGGATTTGCATTGGAATTCCATACTATAAACATATGGTATCTAGAGTTCTACAGGTGTTTTTCTGGGTCACATTCTTACAGGGACAAGCCACTAGCACACCTGAATAGTTGTCAACACAAGTGTATATAAATTTGCTTCCTATATCTTGGGGTAGAGTAGTTGTGGCTATGGACTGGGGCAAAGTTCAAAGGAACAAGATATCCATTTTTAATGTGGCAAAAGATGTGTTCAAAAGAATACAGGACTGATTCCACATATTCCTAGAAAGGTGGCCAACCCTTCCAGAAGAGGAATAGGCCAGGTATAATCTTACCTTTTAGTCTTGGGAATGGGGCCCCTGTTCCAAGGAGAAAGGACAACTTATGTAGTAACACAGGCTTATAAATGTACAGGGAAGATCTTTATATTTCATTCATCCTTCAAATACAAAGATTCAAGGAAATAGTTTTTGTTTTTGTTTTACTTTTTTGGAGGGGGCAAGGCAAGGCAGTTGGGGTTAAGGGATTTGCCCAAGGTCATACAGCTAGTAAGTGTTAAGTGTCTGAGGCTGGATTTGAACTCGGGTCCTCTTGACTTCAGGGCTGGTGTTCTATTCACTGTGCCTCCTAGCTGTCCTGATTCAAGGAAATTCTGAAGAACTTTGGATAAAAATTGGTATCCATTTGTAGAGGATGAACTGATGGAGTCCAAATGGAGACTGAAATATATGTCTTTTTACTTTTTCATTTTTGGGGGTGTCTGGGTTTTCAATCTAAACATGAATGATAAAAACTACGTTTTACATATATGTGTGTGTGTGTGTGTATATATATATATATATATATATATATATATATATATATATATCTCAAATTGTTTACCTTCACAGTGAGAGGGGAGAGGAAGGAAGGAGAAATCTTGGAACTCAAAACCTTGAAAAACAATTGTTAAAAGTGGTTATACATGGGATTGGGGAAAAAGAAAATATTAAATCTATCTAGGTATCTATCTTTAGAAATTGCAGTCAGCCAGAAAATCTGCTAAAAAGCTGCAGTGAAATAGTTTTCAAGTGCCATGAAGATTAATGACATTTCATACTTGAAGCAGTCACCCCAGTAAGTGGGACTAATTCCCAATATGGGCCTTCAGGAAAGATTAGATTGAAAAAAACACTGCTAAATCATCTTGCTAGATTTTGGAGGTCTGGAGATTAAGGAAATGGAGATTAGTCATTAAGGACTTTGGAGAATAATCATTTTCACTTAGCAGAAGCTTAACATATGCTGAAATACTTCAGTGAGTTTTGGGGTACCACTCTTCAGGAAGTGTCTTAAGGAAAAATAATAATTAAATTCTCTCTAAGTTTTAGGAGTAAATAAAAATTAGATTTTTATTTTCCCCTTGAAGCTTGATAGACCTCTTGTTTCAGTGTAATAAAGGAAAATAGTTAGTTTGAAAATAATCCCAGAGTTAAGAGAAAAAAAAAAATATATATATATATATATAAAGATTCTGATTGTATTTCATAACTGCTACTTGTTAAGCCTCGTTTGATCATGGAAAGAGAAAAGATTGCTTAGAGCAGGGACCCCCTAACACTCTATCCCAGTTCAGCTGAATACTATCTCAGATCAAGGACATACTGAGCCTTCTTTTGTAGCTCAGAGAAACCCTGTGACTCCCCAGTTCAGAGACTTTCCTCCTCTGACCCTGTTAACCCCTCTCTTGAGAATGGTAAACACACTTCTCCTTAGATCATACCACCTTGGAAGAACTGAAAACTTACAGGTCCCGAGAAGTACCTCTGAAAACAGTGACACAAAACTCTTGAAGCTTGGGACATCCATCCTGGAAACAGAACCCAACTTTAGCAAAGATGTAAAAGTCAAGAAATAGCTGGGAAAGTGAGCAAATAACAGAAAAAAATTCTGACCACACAAATTTACTCTGGCGACAAGGAAGATCAAAAACCACACTCAGAAGAAGATAACAAAGGCAAAACACCTACATCCAAAGCTTCCAAGGAATGAACTGGTCTCAGGCTATGAAAGAACTCACAAAGCATTTTGAAATCAAGTTAGAGGGGCAGCTAGGTGGCGCAGTGAGTAGAGCATCGGCCCTGGAGTCAGAAGGACCCGAGTTCGGATCTGACCTCAGACACTTAACGCACACACAAACAAAAACCTAGCCGTGTGACCTTGGGCAAGTCACTTAACCCCAATTGCCCTCCAAAAAATAAAAAAAAGAAGAAATCAAGTTAGAAAGGTAGAAGAAAAATTTGGAAAATGAATGAGAGTAATACAAGAAAACCATGAAAAAAATAGTCAACAGCTTGGTCAAGCAGTCACAAAAAAATACTAAGGAATGTAAAACCCTAAAAAACAGACTAGGCAAAATGGTGGGGACATAACGCAGTACCACGATGTGGATGGACAAAATACCAAAACTCAGGGATCAAGCTTTTGGTGGGTGGTCTCCTCTCTCAGCACTGGAGGTCTCAAGCCAAGCCCTGATCCAGCAGTGGTGGCAGCTTTCTCTCTGCAGGTCTCCTCTTCTGCTTTCACTTGGAGAATTATTTTTTTAGCTTTTTTGGGGGAGGGTGGGGAGGAATGGTGGTAGCAGGAAGCCACAGAGCATCAAGTTAAGGGGCAGGAGCAGAATGAGATCCCAGTACAGTATGGTAAACTTTACATAGGTGTTTGTTGGGAATGCAGATTTCTTAGAGAATTCCTTCCATAAAGTCCAGTTTGCATATTGTGAATGTACATAAAGCAACATCTGTCTGTACTTCTTGGCATTCCCATTCAGTTTTCTCTGGAGGTCTTTTATATCTAAGTTAACTCTCAGAGGGAAAATCTGAGGTCTCCTACTACTATAGTTTTACTGTCTATTTTTTCCTATAATTCATTTAATGTTTCCTTTAAGAATTTGAAACCTACGTCATTTCCCAAACATGTGTTTAGTATTGATATTACTTCATTGTCTGTCGTTCCTTTGAACAAGAGGTAGCTTCCCTGCTTACCCCTTTTTACTAGGACTATTAGTGCTTTTGCTTTGTCTGAGATCATGATTGCTACCCCTCCATTTTTACTTCAGTTGAGGTATAACCGTTTCTGCTCCAGCACCCTATTTTAACTCTGTGGCTCTCCCTTGGTTTCAAATGCATTTCTTGTTAAAACCAACAAAGAAACAAACAAGCAAACATATTATAGCTGGATACTGGATTCTAATCCATTTTGCTACCCACTTCTACTTTATGAGTGAGTTAATCTCATTCACAAAGTTAAGATTCCTACTTGCATTTCCCTCCATCCTATTTTCTCTGTTTCTCTTTCTCTCTCTTTTTATCCTGTCTCTACTCTAAGTTCGGTTTTTGCATATAACCACGGTATTTTTTTTATCAGCCTTACCTTTTGCCACTACTTTTTCTTTCTCTTTTCCAATTCTCTTACTTACCTCTACAGTAAGAGATTTTTATGACCAATTGAATAAATATATATAGATAGAAACATAGATATATAGATAGTTTCCCTTTTAAAAACAATTTAGATGTGACTGAAGTTCATTTTCCACTCCACGGTAAAAGCTCTTCTTTGAACATCTATTTTATGTGAGGTCACTTCGCCCATTCTTTCTCTCTCTTCTGACTTCTCCCAGGATTTCCTTATTTCTCCCCTATCCATTAATTTTACATCATCCCAACCTAACTGGTTCACTCGCAAACCTTCTTTCTATATAGAATCCTTCTACCTGCTGTCATAATGATAAAATTCTTAGAATATAGGTGTATCATCTTCCCTTATAGAAAAGTATAGTTTAACCTTATTGAGTCACTTTTGATTTCTCTTTCATATTTACCTTTTAATGCTTCTTTCGAGTCTTGAATTTGAAAGTTGTAGTTCTTCTTCAGCTCTGGTCTTTTCATCAGGATTGCTTCTAAGGCATCTATTTCATATTCATTTTTTTCTCTTGATGTTCCACAGAAAGCAAGGCTGCAGTAACCGGAATGTTCTCAGAAAGACTGTCTCCACCCATTAGCATTTCATCCACTGAATATTCTGATGCTAGATGTACTTCCACAGAGAGTAAGCCTGTAATACCCGGAATGTTCTCAGAAAGACTGTCACCTGCCACAAGTGTCTTTTCCTCTGAGTGTTCAGAGCGTTAGATGTGCTTCCCCAGAGAGCAATCCTGTAGTAACTAGTATAAGAAGGAGACTGAAAAGATCTCTGGGCAAAGAAATCAACCTTTTTGGAGAGAAACAAAGGTGGGGCTTCAGACTGTACTGGACAGACTATATACGCCACCTAAGTTTCTCTTAAAGGTTGGTTTCTCTGTCCAGAAAGGCTTCCCAGCTTCCTTCTTACACTAGAATGTTCTCAGAGAGAGTGTCTCTCTCCTGCCACAAGTATCTTGTCCCCCGAGTGTTCTGAGGTTAGATTTGCTCCAACAGAGAGTAAGCCTGTAGTATCTTCTGCCCCAAGTATCTTTTCCTCTAAGTGGAGATTTTTCCACAGAGAGTGTGCCTATAGTAACTGGAATGTTTCCTGAAAGTTTGTCTCCCGAATGTTGTGACCCTAGATGCATCTCCCCCGAGAGTAAACCCATAGTAAGTGGAATGTTCTCAGAAAGACTATCACCAACCACAAGTGTCTTTTCCTCTGAGTGTTCAGAGAGTAGATGTGCTTCCCCAGAGAGCAAGCCCATAGTAAGTAGAATGTTCTTAGATTTTTAGCATTTCATCCACTGAATATTCTGAGGTTAGATGTGATTCTCCAGAAAGTAAGCCCATAGTAAGTAGGATGTTCTCAGAAAGACTATCACCAACCACAAGTGTGTTTTCCTCTGAGTGTTCAGAGAGTAGATGTGCTTCCCCAGAGAGCAAGCCCATAGTAAGTAGAATGTTCTTAGAGTTTTTTTTAGCATTTCATCCACTGAATATTCTAAGGTTAGATGTGATTCTCCAGAAAGGAAGCCTATAGTAAGTAGAATGTTCTTAGAGTTTTAGCATTTCATCCACTGAATATTCTAAGGTTAGATGTGATTCTCCAGAAAGTAAGCCTGTAGCAAGTAGAATGTTCTTAGATTTTTTGTCCCCACCTATTAGCATTTCATCCACTGAATATTCTGAGGCTAGATGTGCTTCCCCAGAGAGTAAGCCCATAGTAAGTGGAATGTTCTCAGAAAGACTATCTCCTTCCACAAGTATCTTTTCCTCTGAGTGTTCAGAGAGTAGATGTGCTTCTTTACAATTGCGTTGGCTGTTTTTTTTTTTCCTAAAAAAAAGATACAATTTGTCACATGGCATGGCTTTCAGGGAGGAGGAGGGGGAGAGGGGAGATACATGGGATACCATGATGTAAGATACAGAAAACATCAATTAAAAGTTTTTAAATGAGGTCAAGGATTTAAAGGGTATTCATGGAGAGCTGGGAAGGGGAAAGAAAGGGGTTTTGGACGTGCAGAGGGATTCCTTCCACCTCTGCAGCCTCAGGATCGGGGTTTGGCTTGAGACCTCCAGTGCTGAGAGAGGAGACTTTTCGCTGCTCTGCCTGTTTATCCTCATGTCTGGCATCTGCGTATCTGTCTTCTGACCATCCATGCTCAGGTACCGTGTGTCTTTCCTTGGTCCTTGTTGTCACCTGTCCTCTTCTGTGTATGGCCACGTCCAGTCTCCACGTGTCTGTCCCCTATGTGCTCTTCCTCTCAGCTCTGGCCAGGACATCATGTGGCTAGCCACAACACCTGCCTGATCCTCTTCCTGCTCTTGCTTCTGTCCCTAGCCCCTGTGTTTCCTTGAACCTTTTTCTGGCCCCCTCCTTTCATAGGCACATGACCCCATTCCTGCCTCCTTCCCTTCCTTATAGACAGGTCTGTGGGCAAAATCACTTCAAAATCATTCAACTTAGAGGTTTGCCCCATGGTCTACTTATGCAAAATGAGAACTGTCTGTAGTAGATAAGAAAAACAAAACAAAAAAACAACAGATGGCCTAAGTGGAAAGCAGTTTGAAGGAAATTTGATAGGAGATCGACAACCTACACCAAATATCAAATTAAACTATAAGGGAATATATGAATTAGATATGATAGATAAAATAATAAAGTGGTAACTGATAAATTATAAAGAGATATAAATATAATCATTAATAATTACTCTTAGACTTACAAATCACTAATTTATTCCTTCTATTGCTATAGATTAAGCTCCTCCTATGTGCTGGGCACAGAAAGACGGGTGACCTAATTAAGCCATCAACAAGCATATCTTAAGTACCTCCCACATAACAGGCACAGTGCTAGGTTTTGGAGATGTAAACACCAGTAAGGACAAAGTCCTGATGAAAAATGCCCTTGACAACAACTTGTATCCAGATAATGACTTTGACAAAAACTTGTATCCAGAGCCCCTGAACTAACCAAACATACTCCAGCCCCAAATAACCGACCATGAAACCATGCAGTTCCTACCATTGCTTACCCTGTAGTAACCTTCAAGCTAATTAACTTACTGTCTTTTCCATCAGCCAATCCTAGGCACTTCTACCCAATAAAAGAACCTCTTTCACCTTTACTGGGGCTGCTCCTACCTCCCTTAAGGAAAAAAACAGGCTGGGAGCATTTACTGCAAATAAATAGCCTTGCTCAGTCTGGAGACAGGCTGAGTGAATACTTCCAAGATGCCACTGCAACAGTCCCTAACCACTAGAAACTTAGGTTCTAATGAGACAGAAAAATACATAAAAGTATATAGAGAAGAAAGAGAAGTAAAGGGGACTACAAGGCCATCTAGGAGCCAGGCCATTACAAAAGGAGAGCCAGAATTTTAAGGAATAAAACAACACCTTGAAAACTAGAACTGAGCAAGGGGAAGCCAGCAAAGTTTTAAGAGATCAAGAAATAACAAAACAAAATATAAATAATGAAAAGGAATACAAAAGAAAGTGAAACATCTTACAAGGAAAATAAATGATCTGGAGAACAGATTAAGAAGAGAAAACATTAAGAAGAACCGGACTACCTGAAAGCTACTATCAAAAAGAGAATCTTGGTACAATAATACAAGAAATAATGAAAGAAAATTGTCCTCAAACATTAGAACAAGAGGGGAAAGCAGAAACAGAAAAAAAAATCCATCAATCAATATGTGAAAGAGATCATATGAGGAAAACTCACAGGAATATTATAGTCAAATTCCAAAACCCCCAGATCAAGGATAAAATATTATAATTAACAGGAATAAAACAATTTAAATATGACAGTGCCACAATTGAAATCACATAAGACTTCGCAGCATAGACACAAAAAGACCCACCACAGGTCTTGGAACACTACATATCAAAGAACAAAAGAACTGGGGTTCTGGCTGAAAATATCATACCACACCCAGCAAAGTTAAGCATAATCCTGAATGGAAAAAAAAAACGGACATCTGATCAACTGTGAGACTTTCAAGAATTTTGTACAAAAAATGAACCTTTTCTAGACCACGATGCAATATAAACTACTGAGATGTGGAAACACTGATTAAAAATTAAATGGAAACTAAATAACCTAATCCTAAAGAATGAATGGGTCTGAGAACAAATCATAGAATTAATTAATAATTTCATTAAAGAAAATTACAACAATGAGGAAACATACCAAAATTTGTGGGATACAGTCAAAGCAGTAGATAGGGGAAATTTCTCACTCTAAATGCTTACATCAGTGAAACAAAGGAATGACAGATGGACATAAAATGTAAAAAAGTAGGGGCGGCTAGGTGGCGCAGTGAATAGAGCGCCGGCCCTGGAATCAGAAGGACCTGAGTTCGGAGCCGGCCTCCTGACACTTAATCAACAAAAACCTAGCCGTGTAACCTTGGGCAAGTTACTTAACCCCAGTTGCCCTAAAGGGGCGGCTAGGTGGCGCAGTGAGTAAGAGCGCCGGCCTCGGAGTTTGGATGACCCGAGATCAGATCCGGCCTCAGAAAATGAGCACCCACGCATAAATCAAATGACTAGCCGTGTAACCTTGAGCAAGTTACTTAACCCCAATTGCTTTAAAAAAAAATGTAAAAAAGTAGAAAAAGAACAAATGAAATATCTCCAATTAAACATCAAAATAGAAATCCGTATGTTAAAGATGAAATTAAGAAAAATTATTTAAAATCAAATGAATAATTGATAACTTTATGAAAATACTAATAAAAAGGATAAATCTTTGGGTAACTTGATTAACTGAAAGAAAGAAAGAAATCAAATTAACTGTCTCGAAAACAAAAAGGTGAATGCATAACCAATGAAGATGAAAGTAAAGCAATGCTTAGGAGAAATATATACTCAATCACACATAGCAAAATGAATAATCTACATCAAATGGATGAATATTTACAAAGTAACATGTTTTATATTATTTATGTTATTTATATTATACTACATATATGTATCATACACACTTATAATGTACCCATGTTAAGAGAAGAAATAGAATACTGAAATAGCCCTATCTTAAAAGAAAAAAATTGAGCAAGGCATAAATGAATTCCCTAAGAAAAAAATTCCCAGGACCAGATCAATCTGAAATGGAATTCTGCTAAACATTTAAAAAAACATTGCATTCTCAATACCATGTAAACTATTTGAAACAACAGGTAAAGAAGTAGTCCTATCAAATTCCTTTTATGGCATAAATGTGTTTTTGATACATAAACAAGACTAATACCTTGTTGGACCAGCTGTGAAATGAAATATCTGTTCTAGAAAATAATTTGGAATTACTCAAAGAAAGTAACAAAAATGTCCAAAGGCTTTAAAACAAA
This sequence comes from Gymnobelideus leadbeateri, assembly GCA_011680675.1. Lineage (NCBI taxonomy): Eukaryota > Metazoa > Chordata > Mammalia > Diprotodontia > Petauridae > Gymnobelideus > Gymnobelideus leadbeateri. The sequence continues at coordinate 73,346 of WOXC01009684.1, read as the reverse complement.
GACCCCATTGTACCCCAAGGAAGCCGTCAACGAGGGAAAAGTCCCCACATATTCCAAAATACTTACAACAGCACTTTCTGTGACAGCTATGAATTGGAAACAAGTAGACACTCCTCACCTGGGGTACTGCTAAACAAGTCATGGAACTGGAATGTCATGGAATACTGCTACCACACTGTAAGAAATGCTGTGTCTGAGATGTACAGTGAGTTACAGAAAGACCCTTTTAAACTGATACAAAATGAATTAAGCAGAGCCAAATAAGCCATATATATACACAGTAACTACAACAATTTATATCTAGAATGACACACACACAGATTAAAAGTACCTGTAACAAAGTGTTAAAGATCAAGTGGGACTGAAAAGATAACCTGAGACAACACCATCAGCCTACCCCATCCAGAAAGTGAGAGGTCCACAGGTGTCACACATTGCACACCTTTTCCCGAATGCATTGATCAGTTGTGCTGGCTTTTCTTTTCCTCTCTAAAACAAAAAATGCAATTTGTTACATGGCATGGCTCTCAAGGAAGGAAAGAGGGAGAGATACATGGGCTACCCTGGTGATGTAAGAAACATAAGAAAGTTTAAAAAGGGGTCAGATATCTCAAGGGAGGGGAAGAAGGAAAGCAAGGGGTTTGGGGTAGTGATTATCAATAGCAGATCCAAACTATACTACAAATCAACGATTATGAAAACAATTGTTCTTGTTGTATGACCTTTCCTGACCCCATTTGGGGTTTTCTTGACAAAGATACTGGAGTGGTTTACCATTTCCATCTCTAGCTCACCTGATAGATGAGAAACAGAGGGAAATAGCTTTCAGTGCCTTGCTGAGGGTCAGAGCTAGTCAGTGGATGAGAGCATATCTGTAGGACACTAGGGGGCCAGAAAACACTTGGACCTTGTTAAAATTTGAGAGGTTCCTCAATGGAAAAGATTAGGTATGCAGTGTAAAACAGTGTTTAATAATTCCAAAGATAGCAATTGGGTGGGAGACAAGGGTGGACACACTATTTTTATCTTTTAAAAATGGGATAAGGGAAGAGCAGTTTGCCAGAAATGATAGGACATCAACATCTCCCACCACCTGTCAAATTAAACTACAGATACACGAATTTGGTGTAAAAGGGGAATCAACAGGAAATTAGAGGAACAAGCAGGAAATTACTTTTCACCTGAATGGACGGGGAAGAGGTTATGGCAGAAAAAAACCAGAAAATAAAAATGGATGATTCTGCTTCTATAAAGTTGAAATGTTTTTGCACACACAGATTGGTGAGGAAAAACGTCTTTGCAGTAAAGTTCTCTAAGGACTGTTGCATATGCAAGATAGAGAAGGAACTGATTCCAATTTCCAAGATCAAGAGCCATTCTCCAATAGGTCAAAGGATATGGACAAGAAGATTTCAAAGAAAGAAATCCTAGCTATCCATAGGCCTATGACAAAATGCTCTAAATCCTTCATAATGAGAGAGAGAGAGAGAGAGAGAGAGAGAGAGAGAGAGAGAGAGAGAGAGAGCGCACACACATCTGCCTGTATATCATAGAAATCCACAGGTTCAGGGAGTTACCTCTTTCTGTTCCACAACAAGGTACACAGAAACACCCCTTTCACCACAGGCTGGCTGAAACCTGAACAAAAATAAATATACCATTAAAGGACACCAAACAAAAGAGAACATCTGGAGAAGGGAGGGGGGAAGAGTTCCTAGACTGTCTTCTCTCTCCCCAGCCCCAAAGCTAAGCAGGGATAGGAGGGAGCAACTGTCTCCAAAAAGGAGAGGAGACCCGACCCGACTCTACCCTACCCCAACCCATCCCACCACCCCCAAGCCCTAGCCTTTCAGACAAAGGCCTGGGCAGGAGCAGCCCCAGGACCAGACTCGGGGGAGTACACCCACACATATCATCATCAACCCCCCCCCCAACACAGAAACAGAGGTGATTCGACCTACAAACACAACGTATAAACAAAGGTATCCACACTCCCAGGCCCTTCCACCCGCCCTTACACATATCTCCTAGAAAACTAACAGGATCCATTTGTGGAGGGGGACACTCAGCTTCTAGAAAAGGTTTAGGTGGGGGAGAGAAGATAAGGAGAAAGAGGGGAGAGGTTGAGGCAGGCCCCGGGAGGGGGCACTTACCTCATTCACAGTCACTTAGATACTAGCAGGAGGACCCTCAGAATCAGTCAGTCTGGAAGATGGGGGTAATGGAGTGGAGGGGTGAGGTGTGGACTGGAAGGGGAAAGGAAGAGGAGAAGGGAAAGGGAGGTGGGTGAGGGGCGCGAAGATATCCCTTGCTTGTCCCACTGGTGTCTTCCCCCAGACAAAGAAGATTTGCACCTTATATAAGGTGGGAAGGGGCGGGCATTGTGACGTCACTGCAGGGAGGGGCTAGTCTCCTCCCAGAGATGAGGAAGGAGGGAGGGGAGGGGGCCTCTGCTATCAGGCCCAGAGCAGTGGGGAGGCCCCCCCCCCAGTCGTTTCTCTCATCCCCCATCACCCAAACTGGCTGGGGGAGGGCGAGGCTAAGTACTGCTAAGTATTCTCCTCCTTTGCTAGCCCCAAGGCAAAGCCAAGAATGGGAGGGAGGGAAGAACAAAGGATGGAAACTTCCACTAGAGAAGGGGAGTGAGTGTCCCCAAAGGTTTCTCCCTGCTGGCCTCCACCGCACTCTACCCCACTACCCCCCAAGCCCTAAACCTCCAGACAAAGGTCTGGGTAGACAGGAAACCCTAGGCGGCAGCAGCCCTGGAGGAGAAGGAACACACAGGTGCACCCCTGAACACCCACACCTATACACACAAAAGGCGGGGGGAGGGGACAGGATCCTACCTACAGACACAAGACACGCATAAACAAAGATAACAATATTCCCTTGCTCTTCCACCTACCGTTACACACATCCTCCCGGGCACTAAGCGAAAGCAACTGGGGAATGGGGGATCGGCTTCATGAAAAGGTTGTTGGGGAAAGATGGGGGGAAGGGAGAGAAGATAAGGAGAAGAAAGGGAGAGGCTGAGGCAGGAGCAGGGAGGGGGCACTTACCTCATTCACAGTCACTTAGACGCTAGCAGGACCCTCAGAATCAGTCTGGAAGACGGGGGTAATGGAGTGGAGGGGTGGGGTGGGGACGAGAAGGGAAAGGGAAGTGAGTGAGGGGCGCACAGACAGAGCCCTGCTGGACCCACGGGCGTCTTCCGCCAGACAAAGAAGATTACACTTTATATAGGGTGGGAAAGGGCGGGCACTCTGATGTCACTGCAGGAAGGGGCTAGTCTCCCAGAAATGAGGGGGAAGGGAGGAGGGAAAGGAGGGGAGCTCTAACATCAGACCCACAGCAGTGGGAAACCCCATACAGGCCTTTCTCTCCGCCTCCATCACCCAAATTGGCTAGGGGACGGGGCCGCAGGTGCATCCTCCACCTGCACTTGGTCCTGGGGCTGATCAGGCTCCCAGGTTCCTGAGGGCAGGCTGCTGGGGCTAGGGGTGGGGGACCAGCAGCTGAGCTCAGCTTGGGGTTATTGAGGGTCGGCCCCTTCATGGAAACTGGGATGGGGAGGACAAAGAGGGGAAGGGGAACATCGAGGAAGGGCTGTCCTGGACTCCACAAAAGGGAAGAAAGGGCACAGTAGCTGCAGCAGCCCATGCATACCACCAACCCTTTAATGGGGCTTGGATTCCTCACAACCACCAGATCAGAGAAGGGAGGGCGATGGGAGGGCAGTCTGGGGAAGGGGCGGGGCTCAGCCTCCTTTCTCCAAGTAGGAGGAAACAAAGATCAGCCTGGCAGGGGAAAAGACTGGAGCTGGGGGGCAGCCAGGAAGGCAGCTTGTCTGCCTCCGCTCTTTATGTACCCTGGTCTAAATCCTTTGTAATTAAACCTTCCAGAGCCTGGACAACAGGAAGCCACACCTCCTTTCTGCCTCAGAGTCCTCTACAAGGAGACTTACTAAATTTCTTTCTAACACTATTCCAGATCTGGGCCTTTGTTTTCTCTCACACCAGCTGCCCAACCATTAGTGAATTGGCACAGTGGAGAGACACCAGGGATTGGAGGCACAGACTTGGACTGAAGTTCTGCCTTACTCATTCTGTGACCACAGGCACTTGAACCCTCTAAAACTTAATTTTCACATCTGTAAAATGGGGGTGATGTTAATACCTATGACAAGTAAATTACACTGTGGTTTTAAGGTTCATATGAGATGTTTGCAAAGTGCTTTTTATACCATGACATACTAGAGAAGGCTTTATTATTATTATTATTATTACTCATCTTTCAGTCTTTTTGATGGAGTTTACATATCATGCCATTGACGCTTTTCTGTTCTGTTGAATGGTCTTCAGATCATCGCAAAGAATGACTGTCTTTTCTAACTCTGTCAGGGTATTGGGATATGAACCAATCTCCTGCAGGCTCCATGAATACATCTTTAGGACAGTTCTGGGAGGAAACAGGACTGTGGGAATCCCATGTTCCTCACCCTCTTCCCACATGGTTTTCAGGTCTTCCCCTTGGTTTCTATATGTTGCAAGTTTTTCATCTAGGCAGTTTAGAGATTAGGAACACTGGCTATGCTATTAAAAACATCATTATTGATTGTTTATGGATCGATGCTATGACTAGGAAATGGGGACGATAGTTTTGGTCCATGACAATGTTCCATTTCCAGCACAATCTATTTTTGAACTCCCAAGGATATCCTGAGGTCTCCATTTGTAACCAGAACATTTGTCATCTGTTGATGACTTTTGAAAGATACTCAGCTTCTGATGGATAATTCCAGCCACCAGGTCATTTTTTGCTAAGTATTCATTAGGCACAAATGTTTTACAACCTGCAGTAAAGAGTTGTTCACTTTCTATGACTTCCCTCCATAGTCTGTGCTGATTGCTAAATCTGGGCTCCTAAAGTATAATCTATGATTTCTGATGACAATGACCTGATGTGGGATTGCCATCAGAAACCCCCTCCAATTCTATAACCAATCCTACATGACACACATGTGATCTCTGTTGTCTGTATACACATTGTGGGCAAATGCCTGTGGAATGTCACCTATGGGGTGCGTCTGGACTCCACTCTCGGATCTTTGCTATTTTATATGCTTCCCCCAAAGACTAACCGCTTTCAGATACACTAGACACATGCAGGGGTATCTGTTTCATGTTGTAACTTGTCCACAAGTATTTCTGTCTGTTTTTAAATTGTTGAATATGTGCTTTTAAAGAGAAGTGCTGATCTCTGGGATTCTTTATTAGGTAGATGTTTTAAACATACTTTCCAAGTCTGTTGTCCATTTTGGCAGAAATAGGAGAGGGCCTTTCTACACTCAGCCATATCTAACAGGGTGGCTACTTTAAGAAGGCCATCTTCTGGGAGGGGGGCTGGGAAACAGGAAAAGCTCCCCCTGATTTAGCAGACAGAGGGTTCTAAGGGATTGGTAGATGACTCTGAAAGCTACAGGAATGGCTGCAGCTGAGGTGGGATTGGGCCTCCTGTGATTATGGCCACATGGAACAAGTGCTGTGTGGAGCTGCAGCCAAGGTAGGCTTCCCTATAGAAAAGCTCTCTAAGCATGCTCAGGAGATACCTGAGACTTTTGTTTCACCCTGACAGACTTCCTTTAGGAGCACAGAGAAGGGATTCTCACCAAAATACAAGGACTTGCTGAAGGTCTTAGCCAGGAGCTCCCTCCGGATTTTGTTACCCCATAAGTGTTCTACAGGGGACATCCCTTCCATTAAAAAGGGGTTCAATTGGTTTCCTTAAATGTTTTCAGTTAGAGGTGAAATTACCGCTATCACTATGGATACCCCAAGGCCACAGTACACATAGAATAAATATACAAGTATATACAAGAGTATTTCCTTTGTTATACTTCACCTCTGTAGCAGGACTGGGACTTGTTGCCTATGACAGAGATTGCCAAGAATCCTGTCCGAATACTATTCTCTAGAGCTTACCCTTTCCAATGCCTCACACTTTTTCTCCATGAGTATACCAGGCAAAGATCCCAGAGGTGCAGCAGATACCAGCTCTGCTGAAACGGGAACATCTGGCAAAGCGAATCTGGGCTGCTCAGGATTAAGGCGGGCACAGGTCTGGGGAAAGCAGTGGGGAGACAAGCAATATCAAAGGCCTCATTGTGGGAATGCTGTGACTGGGTCTATCAAAATCACACACATACTCCTCCCAGCACCCTGGCTCTTCCATGCTTAGATCATACCTATTCAAGAACTTTCACCCCAATTCATTACTGAGAGCAGTAGAAAGGGCTTTACATATGGTATCTCATTTCATTTCATTTAGAAACTGAATACACTATCACCCTCCTAGTTAGGATCACCCCAGAAATGGAAGTTTTGTCACTTTTAGTCATGATTTACATCTCAAGATTGTGTGTACACAATGCAAATCCCTGCAGTAACAGTAAAAGTGATCTACCCAGTGTGACATGGGCCAATATGGGAACATAAGAAAATGGTAGAACTTGATTCTTAAACTGGGAATGATGGCACAATAGTGTGATGACGTAGTAGAAGGGACCCAGCTTAATGTATAGAGAGCTTACTCCATCTGTCATTCCCTTCTACCCTGCTCAGTTGAAGGGTTCTACCTGTACCTGACTGCCTTTCTAGAAGGACACAGAGGATTCCAGAGGAGGCGTAATAGGATACTTAGGTGCTTGGACCCCATTTCCAAGATCACATTTCTCTCTAGCCTCAAAACACTATCCTTGGCAGTTTTCTCCCTAACCCAAGAACACTGTAAGTAGCAATAACTCATGAGGGAACGCCAGTGAGGCAAACTATCTCTCCCTATTACAAGAACAAGCTGACCTCTATAGAATTTCCCTTATATGAAAAGGACTATCCTGTACCAGCAGACCTATCATGTGCTTATTCCCACAGTTACTGTATATAATCCAAAAGTCAAGGTATAGACTCCTCCCCCAGTCTCCTATAGTGAATGATGCCTTTGACCAACATTGTAGGTTACCACTTAATTAGCATAGCTCCTAGATAATCCATTCTTTTTCCCATATACGCTTTAGCATCATTCCTGTTAAGTTGGGAGGTCCCTAAGGAGTTCTAGCCACCATATTGGCATTACAGTAAACCTTTGTCAACTTGACTTAAAGAATGGTTGACTCCATGAATTCATTACATTTGACACTTTCCTGCCCTTTGGTCCTTGAGGGGTCCCTGAACCTCCCAAAGAACACCAGGAGGATATTTTCAGTGATCTGGAAAAGAGGATTTGGGAGGATGAGAACCTCAAGCCAGATCAGCACTTTGCAGTGGACAGCTCCATGCAGCTGAGCTCTTGTGACCCAGAACAAATTTACTAGCAGGGGAACATTTGTTGAGCAATTGGAAGGAACAGGAAGATTTCTTCCACATTTCCAGTCCTGTACAGGAACTGCTAGGGGAAGCAGTTGCTTCCAGGGAGGGGCAATGAAGCTGCACTGAGGAAGTTCCTCAAGGCTGGGATGTCAATGACTACCTTGAGGGGATGGCCTGGTGCTATGCACAGAGGAGCATAGGAGAGTCCTGGATTGCAGTGAGATACAATCCAGGTGCCTGTTTGCAAGAGAGTATAGAGAGGTAGGTGAATGTGGCAGAATAGGAACCTTGGAAATCAGAGCAATATATTTGGGACCAAGATTGAGTGGAGAGAGTGGCTTGAGAGCCATAGTAGAGAAAAAGTCTCTGTTGCGTATTAGATCTGTGACCTAAAGATTATTAGGTGTCTCTCTAACACCCAAGTAGGTAAATTCCTGAAATATCATAGCCAAGTTCTATATCCAGTTATAATATTATCCCTGTCAAGCACAAAACTAATCAAAGGGAGACAGTCATGTCTGCGATGTTATCTGATAAATCTTCAGTATTCTCTGCTGCCCCTTAATATCAAAGAACTAAGCAAAAGGCATTTATTAAGCAACTACGATTTACCAGACACTGTGCCAGGCACTAGGGATACCGGAAAACCAAACAATCTCTTCCTTTGAGGAGCATATATTCTATCATGGAAGACAAAACATACATACATACATATGCATGTATCAGTGTGTGTGTAGTGTTTTTATAGAGTCTGGTTCTGTTTCTCTATCTCTGTGTCTGTATATGTACCAAATATATTAATTTTGTATATATAAATTATATAGGAAATACAAACAATGTAATTTCAAGGAAAAGGCACTAGCCACTAGAAAGGGACAGCAAAGTCCTTGTATAGAATATGGATGGCCTATTACCTCCTTTTTGTTAGAAGTCCGGCTTACAAGATTCCCTTTGTGGATTTTTGTTGTGATATCCCATTTTTGTCTCACATAGAGCTTAACATTAAGCATAAAAGGGCCAATGACAAACCTTTCAGGCTCTCCACTAGAGACCCACTTCCCAGCTGACGTGGAACCCTTATGCTCCAACCATTTAGCCAATTGCAGGTCTAAGTTCACTATCACCTCGGCCACATCTCCATACCATTTCTAGAAAGCAGAAAACCATTTATCAAATATGTTGCAGAAAATTAGGTAATGTAGCACTACCACGTTATCCTGGTTGACCATTTTGACAGCGCTGTCAAAAATTGAAATGAGTTAGTTTAGTTTGGCCTTTTTTTGATGAAATCAGACTGATTTCTTTCTTTTCCCCATTCCCTTTCCTAGATGTTCAGTGGCCATCTCTTTAATACCATGGCACACCTGTGGTACATTTTCTCCCATTTAGGGTCCCCGGAATACCCACCTTTAAGATGCTCTGTGTGTTTATAGACACCAAATGAGATCTCAGGAGCCTCCATTTTTCTCTAGTCAATTAAAGGCAAAAACTGCTGAAAGCAAAGGCATTGAATGGAATCACAGAGGAAAGTCTGCAATAGATCATTCCCCCATACTATGTACAGAGCATAGTCTCCCACACATAGGGCCCCATTGGTGGGGTAGGGGTGGAGAAGGAGAATCTTTAATAATCACACAAGAAGAGCCCACATAGGGGGACAGTGGTGGGGGGGCAATTCAGACCTCCACTGATGCTCCTGGTGTTGGTGCCAACCTAGACCAGACAGTTGGCACATTGCTCCCTTGGACTCAGAACATGGTTTCTTCTGTGAGTGGCACTGTCCCTCTTTGTTCCCATCTTGTCTATAGCCATTTCTTCACAACCTGCCAATCCATCTAAGCCATTTAACCCTAGGGTTTGGTGGCTAGAACCTTTCCATGCTAAGGGAAGGCTGACCGTCAAAGTCTCAGCCACTACATCTCCCCTTCCCAGAAGAAATGTAGGCAGACTGTCCTCAGGTAGCATTAGGTATCTCCATATCTACCCCATTGCTTGGATTCCAGGTAAAGCTTTTTTACATTTAATTGTCTAGTTTAGAGTTTAGACAGCCTGACACACTTGAAAGATTCTGTTTTAGCTGATAATGAATTTGAGCCATAACACAGTCTGAGCAGGCAAGGTCAGTGTTCTCCCTCCACCTCACCCCCAATGCTGTCCTTATACATACCTTGGTGCTAGATTTTGGCCACTGAAAACCTGTCTCCCTACAAATACATTCTAGAATAATTCCCAGAAATCAAGCCTGAAGTTCATTGATCTATAATTTGCAGATTCTATCCCCTTCCCCTTTTTGAAAATGGGGACATTTTTCATTCTCCAAACTCCTCGTGTGTTCTTTCCTGAAGAAGGAAGACCCTGTGAGGGAGAACCAGGAGGCAGGTAGTACAGCCAAGTCCCACTACCACCATTTCAACTACCACTACCCCTGAGACCATGTTGGAAAGAGCTCAGCACCTGCAGCCCAAGAGCCCATACATGGGCCTCTCCCAAAATACTGGTCCTGCTTCAGTTTCATAACCCATAGGAATGACTGGGGGAAGGACTTCTTGTAACAAGGGGATAGTCAATCATGCCTAGCACCTGTTCCCCTTGGGGCAGGAAAGCCAGCCTGGCTAAAGCAGTGAGGTACCCCGAGGGAAAGATTAGAGGTGGCAGGTGGTCTGCCTCCTCTTGCTGCTATCACTCAACTAAGGGATTGCTGCATTAGCCTAAACTCTGCAAGTGCTACACAAATATCATCAGATGTGTCCAGGAAGAGCCCATCTCAGCTCTAAGGTTTGCTCCAGCCCCAGTAAAGGGCTTTTCAAAACCCTATGTTATCCTCAGATTTCCTTGTCAGTTTTGGTTCACACAATTTGCACAAAACTTGATAGTTAGAGGGACCACAGCAGCTATCTTGTCCAATCTCTACATGAAGGGCATCCCCAGAGTAGCATACCAGAAAAATGGTCATCCAGCCTTTCCTTGAATACTTCCAGGTTTGGGGAACCCACAACTTCTTCTAGACAGCCTACTGCACTTTGGGAGAATTCTCATTTTTCTGAAGATTTTTCTGATATTGTGCCTAAATTGGTTTTTTTATAACTTCCAACTTTTGCTCATGACTCTGACTTCTAATCCTTTATTCACATGACAGGCTTTTATGTTTGATACTTGTTTTTTCCAGACTTCTCTGTCTTCATGTAGGCATTTCTTATGTTGCAATAATAATCCATTATATTATATTTACATAATGTAATTTGTTTAGACATTGTGCCAACTTAAGGGCTCCCCATAAGTCCCCACTTTACCACTACCACTACCACTACTACTACTACTACTACTACTACTACTACTACTACTACTACTACAAAAGCTGTCATAATGTTTTTGTATGCATGAGTATTTCACTCTATTTTCATTTTATTGGGGTATATGCCCAGTATAGCTGGGTCAAAAAGTATACTCACTTTAGTGCTTTTGAAATATACTTTAAAAGTGATTTTCAGGGGCAGCTAGGTAGTGTAGTTAATAGAGCACCTATCCTGGAGTCAGGTAGACTTGAGTTCAAATCCGATCCCAGACATTTAACACTTACTATCACTGTGACCTTGGGCAAGTCCTTTAAACCCAATTGCCCTGCCTTCCCCCCAGCAAAAAAAGAGTGATTTTCAGAAATGGTAGACCAACTCATACCTATACCAAGACTATATTATTGGGCCTGTTTTCCCACTGTCTCTTCAACAACTGTGAGTTTCCTTTTCTATTGTTTCTTTAGCAATAATTCATAAAGTGCAATTAGTTGTTTTCTTTTTTTTTAAAGCAATTGGGGTTAAGTAACTTGCTCAAGGTTACACGGCTAGTCATTATTTATGCGTGGGTGCTCATTTTCTGAGGCCGGATCTGATCTCGGGTCATCCCAACTCCAAGGCTGACGCTCTTACTTACTGTGCCACCTAGCTGCCCCTTTAGGGCAATTGGGGTTAAGTAACTTGCTCAAGGTTACACGGCTAGGTTTTTGTGGATTAAGTGTCAAGAGGCTGGCTCCGAACTCAGGTCCTTCTGACTCCAGGGCTGGTGCTCTATTCACTGCGCCACCTAGCCGCCCTGATTAGTTGTTTTCTTAACTATCTTATCTTCAATAGCAATGCCCTATCGATCATGGTTGTAAAGTAGAACCTCAGAATGGCTTTAACTTTCATTTTCCTAATTTTTAGTAATTCTGAACATCGTTCCATATATTTGTGCATTGCTTAGATTTCTTCCTCAGCAAAATGTCTATCCTCTAACCATTTATCAGTTGGAAAATTCCTCTTATGATTATCCATAAAAATTGGTTCTCTATATACCTTACACATAAGAGAAACGATCAGTAATTTTTCCCATTTCTCTACTTTTGATTACTAATTTTAGCTTCAGTAGTTTTCTTTTTACAAAAACATTTAAATTTGATGTAATAAAAATGATCAGTTTTACCTCTTGGGATCTTCTTTCTCCCTTCTTTGCTCCTGAATTCTTCCTCTATCTATAGGAGAGAAAGGTAATTTCTTAATTCTGGAATTTGTTTATAAAGTCACTTCTTTGTCTAATCCATGTATTCATTTGCAACTTCCCTTTGTTTATGTTGTGAGATGCTGATCTATGCCTAATTTCTATGATATTGCTTTACAAGGTTCTCAGAAGCTTTTAACACAAAGTAAGTCCTTACCCCAGCAGTTATGGTTTTTGGATTCAAGGAACACTAAATTACTAGATTCATAGGCTTGTCAGAGTATGCCCAGAATTCCTCTCCTTGTTCACAATCTGTAGAACTAAGTGGTCACTTTCTCCCAGCATTCCCATCATTTCCATTCCAAGAACCAGTACCTTTCCATTAGTGAGAATCAGATCTAGAATAGTCAGTCAATGTAAATCTGTTAAGCACCTGATGGGGTGCATGGGATACATATGTTTGTAACATCAGTCTGTAATATCAATTTGTAATATCAGTTTGTAAAAGGGGTGCGTTGGGATCTATGTCTGTAAAATCAATTTTTAAAACCAGTCTGTAAAATCACATATCCCCTCCCCAGCCTCAGAGCATTAACTCTGCCCCTTTCCCCTGCCAGTACTCTGCCCAGCAACAACTAATAAACTCTTTATCTCTGCTTGAAACAATAACAAGCTACCTATGAATCCTTCACTAAACTATCTATTAACATTTTAGCTTAGGCAAATGTTTTCTCCCATAGTAAAGTGGCCAGCTGCACCATGAATCCTTCAATGCTCTATCTATAGGTTAACTCCTTAGCCAATTATACTCATAACTGAGTCTCGATTAGCCTTGGTTCCCATCTTCCATCTTGTCAAACTTGACATTGATGGGTGGCAAACTAGGCACTCTTCAGTTGGCCCTCACCACTGGCTGACTTAGTAATGTTTCAGGCCTACACACCTCCATGTAGCCCTACCTTGAGCTATTTCCCAGTGAATTATGGGCAATACTCCTACACGGTTGATATTAAAATTGCATGTGCCTTTACGCACTGACCACTCCTTGACTCCCCCCTAATCCCACCCTTACTCACCTAGTTAGCATAATTGACACCTGATTTACTGTCTTTACTCCTTAAAACTATACCTGTGATTTCTGTAAGTTTGCAGGTTCCATAAGAACCCTTGCTCTCTGTGGTGCACAATGTAAAAATAAACTTTTACAATCTCAGTTTCCAAGTTTGCTTAAACCTGGTGAAATCTTTGTCACTGAAAAGGATAAGAGTCCTGGTAGAACCTATTACCCTTCCCTCATCATACCCACCATATGGGAGGAAATGAGCTAAGTAAATGCTGGGACTACAAAGAAAGGCAAGAGACATTCTCTGTGCTGAAGGAGTTCAATGTAATGGGGAAGATAACATGCAAACAACTATGGAGAACCATGCTATGTACAGGATGAAATGGAAGTAATAAGCAATGGGAAGAAACAAGAATTGGGGAGGGGGAAATCAAGGAAGGCTTCCGGAAGAATATGGGATTTTATCTGGCATGTAAAGGATGCCAGGGAAGTCAAGACAGAAATGGAAATATCAGTATTAAATCAGGGGAACAAGGAAAAATGTACCTGTAAGATCTATGGATAAGGGAAGACTTTATACCCAAACAAGAGATAGAGAATTGGAAATCGAAGGGGATGACCATCAAAAGTAGAAACACTGAACAAGTTGGGGCATATAATTGAGATGGAATGACAAACAGCATAGTTCCAGAAAATCCTGAGAAAACATATAAGAACTGATGCAAAGTGAATTGAGCAGCCCCAGGAGAAAAATGTACACAACAATAGCAATTGTCATGATGACCCACTGTGAAAGAATTAGCTACTCTGATCATGGTGATAAGCAAAGATAATTCTGAAGGACACTGGTAAAAAAAAAAATATTCATCTCCAGGGAGAGAATGGATGAACTCTGAGTGTAAATTGAAGCATACTTTTTTTAAAAAACCTTTCTTTATTTTTCTTGTCTTTTTATGTGTGTTTTCTTTTTCAACATGACACAAAGGAGAAAAAATGAAATGTTAAAGTTGTGCACAGTGTGGGAACATAGGCCCATAGATACATTGTTGGTGGAGCTGTGAAATGACAAATCATTTTGGAAAATTATTTGTCATTATGCAAAGAAAATTACAAAAATGTCTATAGCCTTGAAAAGAAAGACTCTATTACTAGACTTATACCTTAAGGAAGAAGGAAGTCCCCATATACTTCAAATATTTACAACAGTACTTTCTGTGACACCTATGAATTGGAAACAAATTAGATGCCAATCAACTGGGGAATTCTTGGTAAGTTAGGTATGGAACATGAATCATGCAATAGTACTATGACCCTTTCAGAAATGAGGGGAGCACTGAGTATAGGAAAGTATGGAAAATTCTGTGAACTGATACAAAGTTAAGTACGAAGAACAAATACAACAATATATATATATATATAGTTGTATTATATATATACATAACATATATATTAACTACAACAATTTAAATGGAAAGAATAACACACAAAAATATTAAAATTATGTGGAACATTTTGTTCCACAAGTGGGACTGAAAAGAAAAAAAAATGAGAAAACTCCAACAACCTACCCTGTGCCGGAGGTGAGAGTTCCACAAGTGTTACACATTGCACACCTTTTTCTGAATATACTGAAGAGTTCTGCTCCCTTTCTTTTCTCGCTAAAACAAAAAAAAATCTATTTGTCACATGGCATGGCTCTGGAGGATGAGGAGAGTAAGAGATACATTAGATACCCTGGTGATATAAAACACAGAAAGCTTCAATGAAAGTTTTGAAAAAGAGGTAAAGTATCTCAAGGGTAATGTTGTTGTTTGTCCTTCTTTCTTTTTTTTTTTTTTTTGCTTTTTTTTAGAGGGCAATTGGGGTTAAGTAACTTGCCCAAGGTCACACGTCTAGGTTTTTGTGTGTTCGTTAAGTGTCTGAGGCCGGATCCGAACTCAGGTCCTTCTGACTCCAGGGCCAGCACTCTACTCACTGTGCCACCTAGCCGCCCCTTTGTCCTTCTTTCTTGAAGAGGACCATGTTATCAGGAAGGTGATGCCAGGACTTGCAGAATTGGATTTAAGTGAGGGATGGATGTACAAAGTCACCAGCCTCCCTTTGTCTTCCAGAGCCATCTGGATCCAGTGGCAAGATCTAAATCAGGATGACTGAAGTTGGCCTTAGATGCAGTGAGAGACCTTGGCTTTTTAAAGCTAAGTTCCTTCCCAGGCCTCAGTTTGACTAAGATAGCACCTATCCTGTGACTAAGGCTAGGTAAGAGATGAAGCAAATATGTTCAGGGAAATCACAGAGGGGGGAAGGAGGAAAGAGTTTGGGGTGAGTTATTATCAGTAGCAGACCTCAAACTATACTATAAATTAATGATTATGAAAACAATTTTTGTTATTGTACACTCTTGTCTGACCTTTCTTTGACCTCACTTGGGATTTCTTGGCAAAGATACTGAAGTGGTTAAAAGATTAAGTTTGCAATATACAGAAGCAAAAAAATAAAATAAAATAAACTAGTGTTTAATAGACAAAGCAGTTAGGAAAGGGCCAGCTTTGGGGCAGAGGAGGACACAGTACTTGATTTAAAAAAACATATGGGATATGGGAAAAGCAATTTGCTAGAAATTTGATAGGAGATGAACACCACACACCAACTATTAAATTAAACTACAAATGGATGTATGAATTAGGTGTAACAGGGGCAACTATACCAAATTAGAGGAGCAAGGAGGAAATTACTTTTCACATGGATGGATGGGGAAGAGGTTATAACAAAACAAGCAACAGAGAGAATCATAGAAAATAAAATGGATGATTCTGCTTCTATAAAGTTAACATGTTTTTGCCCAAAGAGACCAATTGCCATTAAAATGAGAAGGGCAACAGGTAAATGAGGGAAAGCATCTTTGCAGCACATTCTCTAAGGACTGTTGCATATGCCAGATAGAGAAGGAACTGACTCCACTTTCTAAGATGGAGCCATTCTCCAATAAGGCAAAGGATATGAAGGGGAAATTTTCAAAGGAAAAAATTTAAGTGTTCACTAGTCCTATGACAAAATGCTCCATACCCCTCATAATGAGAGAGGTGCACATTAAAACAACTTTCTTTTAAGTCTGAAAATCATAGAAATCCACAGGTTCAGGGACAGGTCCCCATTTCTGCTCAACAATGTAAACAGAGCCCCTCTCACCGGGTGCTGGTTGACACCAAAACAAAAAGCAAATATACGATTAAATTAAAGGACACCAAACAAAAGAGATTATCAGGAGAATGAGAGGGGAAGAATTCCTAGACCTTCTCCCCTCTCCCCAGCCCCAAAGCCAAGCTTAGTATGGGATCAAGGGAGGATGGAAACATCTACCTGAGGAGGGAAGTAAGTGTCAGCAAAGGGTTCTCCCTGCTGGCCTCCATCGCACCCCACCCCACCCCACAACCCCCCAAGCTCCAAAACTCCAAAGAAAGACCTGTGTAGGATGATGGCCCCAGGCAGCTCTGGAAGAGCAGGCACTCATGAGTGTACACACACACACACACACACACACACACACACACACACACACACAACCAATCCTACCTACACAGACAACACACAAAGACATTAAAACTCCCATGCCCACACACATGCCCCTTGGCAGTAAAACAAACCAATTTGGGAAGAGGAGAGGTTCATGAGAAGACTGAAGGAGGGGCAGGAGAATATGATGGGTGGGGGGATGCTGAGGGCCAGGAGAGGCAGCAGGAGGGGTTGGTTTCCATCATACACCCTCCCCCCCACAGGGAAGTGCAGGAATTTCTGTGATCTCTCAGGCATTGGTGGGGTGGGAGGAGGAGGAAGGAGGTATGGTGGGGGAGGGAAAGGGCAAAGGGTTGTGGGGGGCGCACAGACGTTCTCTTGCTCATACCTCCCCCAGACTCGGAGGAAAAGGGAACTAATTCCCTCCACCTCTTACTACAAAGAGGACTGAACTTGATCAAGGTTGGTAGGGGTGGGTACAGTGACATCACAGTAGGGGCAGGGCTAGTATCCACCCAGAGCACAGGGAGGAGGACAAAGAGAGGGATGGGGGTTCTGTGATGTCCGGCCCAGAGCAGTGGGGAGCCATACCCCACCAAGCATTTCTCTCAATTCCCATCACCCAGCCAGGTTCCTGAGGGCAGACTGCTGGGGTGAGGGTTTGGGGCACTGACTTCAGTTTGGGTTGTCAGGGGGCAGCCCCTTTACCTGGAAGGGGGAGATCAGGAGGCAGATGGAGTGTGCTGGGCTCTACATAAGGGAACTTGGACTTGGATTCCTGACAACTCCCCCCAGAGTAGAGGAGGAAAGGGCTGGTCGGGGGCAGAGCCTGGTCTCAGTCTCCTTTCTCCAGGCAGGAGACAAAATCAGGCCAGGGCCAAGGAGGGAAATGGGGACACCCAGCCATGGATGTATGTCTGGGCTGATGTGTCTGGACAGGAGA
Organism: Gymnobelideus leadbeateri; assembly: GCA_011680675.1. Taxonomy (NCBI): domain Eukaryota; kingdom Metazoa; phylum Chordata; class Mammalia; order Diprotodontia; family Petauridae; genus Gymnobelideus; species Gymnobelideus leadbeateri. The sequence continues at coordinate 55,996 of WOXC01009684.1, read as the reverse complement.
AAAGTGGAGGCAATTGCTGCTGGGCAACTCCTCTTCCTAATTAAAAAGGAAGATTGAAACAAAAGGTCTTATATGCAATTTCTACTCTCAGAAACTTGCCTAGAGCATGGACACCTTAGGTGACTCAGCCCCCTTAATAAAAACAGATGGTAGGTTGTAGAGGGTCAAGGGTCAGACCAATAACTGTCTCCCAGGTCTCCCCTGCTCCCCAAACCAGGGGAGATCAATGACCATGCTTTTCTACCTGGATCAGAGATAGGAAGCCATGTCAGAGGATCATGAAAAGGACAAACCTTGGATGAAATATGTACAAGAAAATGGCTGATCTTAGCCATGAAGGTTATTTGTTAAGTTATTAACCAGTTTTGAATAAGACTTTACCAATGTCAAATCAGGGAATCCCACGCATCATGTAAAAGAAAAATTAAATTTGGTGTACACAAAAATCAGACAGTAAGGGTGGCTAGATGTAGTCTTTATACCATTAGTAGAGCCTGGTCTCCCATCTGAATCCTCTAACTCCATATTCCATTATTCTTGCCATTGGACCATGGCCTCCATCCTGAACAAAGCCTCTCCTTCATGTCTCTTATGTGTGTTCTCTATCAGCTGCCTCAATTCCCTCTTCACCCAGTCCTTACCTCAAGTCACTATTTCATTTGGTACTCTCCTCAGTACCCACAGATTCAATGATCATCTCTATGCAGATGATTCTCCCATCTGCTTGTCCAATCCAAACCTCTGCTGGCCTCCAAGATGAAATCCAAAATTTTACTCTTTCTATCTCCCTCCCCTCAAACCCTTCCCTTTCAAAATTCCTTATTATTACTGAAGGTAGCACCATGCTCTCAGTCACCTAGGCCCACACCTACATGTCATCATTCACTCTTGAACTTCTCAATAATCCAAAACCAACATGTCGCCAAGACCTATTAATTTTACCATTGGAATATTACTTTCATATATCTCCCGATTTTATCTCCTCTGACAATGCCAGCACCTCAATGTAGGCCCTCAACAATTCATGCAGTAGACTATTGAAAAAACCTTCTGGTTGGGGGTCTCTACCCCCAGTCTATCCCCATTCCAATCTTCCCTACACTCAGCTCTCAAAATCTTCTTCCTAAAGCATAAGTCTGACCATGTGCCCTCCCCCACACCTGCTTTTCTCGTCAATCAAATTTAGTGACTCCTTATCAAATGAGGAGCCAATATAAAATCCACTCTGGCCTTCAAAGACTTTCATAAACTACCCACCATCTTGTTTCTAGGTTCCTTACACCTTACACACCTCCCCTTGTCCCTATTACTTTTTCAGACCAGTAGCACTGTCCCCCTTGCTGTTTCTAGCACAAGATCTTCCATCTCCCACATCTGGGTATTATCTCTCAGTGGCTGTCCCCCACACCAGGAATATTCTCCCTCCTCATCTCTGCCACCTGACTCCTCTGACTTTCTTCAAGTCTCAGCTAAAATCCCACCATCTATAGGAAGCTTTTCCCTTTCCTGAAAATTTCTAACACCTTCCTTATTTCCAGCATTTCCTCTATATTACCTGTTTGTTCACATGGCATGGACCTCAAGGATGGAAAGAAGGAGAGATACATGGGCGACCCTGGTGATGTAAGAAACATAAGAAAGGTTAAAAAGAGGTCAGATATCTCAAGGGAGGGGAAGAAGGAAAGCAAGGGGTTTGGGGTAGTGATTATCAATAGCAGATCCAAACTATACTACAAATCAACGATTATGAAAACAACTGTTCTTGTTGTCTGACCTTTTCTGTCCCCATTTGGGGTTTTCTTGACAAAGATACTGGAGTGGTTTGTCATTTCCTTCTCTAGCTCATCTGATAGATGAGAAATAGAGGGAAATAGCTTTAAGTTCCTTGCTGAGGGTCAGGGCTAGTCAGTGTATGAGAGCATATATGTAGGACACCTAGGTGGCCAGAAAACACTTGGAACTTGTTAAAATTTGAAAGGTTCCTCAATGGAAAATATTAGGTATGCAGTGTAAAACAGTGTTTAATAATTCCAAAGATAGCAATTGGGTGGGGGATAAGGGTGGACACTATTTTTATTTTTTTTAAATGGGATAAGGGAAGAGCAGTTTGCCAGAAATGATAGGACATAAACATCTCCCACCACCTGTCAAATTAAACTACAAACAAACACATGAATTTGGTGTAAAAGGGGAATCAATACCAAACTAGAGGAGCAAGGAAGAAATTACTTTTCACATGAATGGATGGAGAAGAGGTTATGACAGAAAAAAAAACACAATAAAAATGAATGATTCTGCTTCTATAAAGTTGAAATGTTTTTGCACACACAGATTGAACATAGTTAAAATGATATGGGTCACAGTTATGTGAGGAAAAAACATCTTTGCAGTAAAGTTCTCTAAGGACTGTTCCTTATGCAAGATAGAGAAGGAACTGATTCCAATTTCCAAGATCAAGAGCCATTCTCCAATAGGTCAAAGGATATGGACAAGAAGATTTCAAAGAAAGAAATCCTAGCTATCCATAGGCCTATGAGGAAATGCTCTAAATCCTTCATAATGAGAGAGAGAGAGCACATCTGCCTGTAAATCATAGAAATCTGCAGGTCCAGGGAGTTACCTCTTTCTGTTCCACAACAAGGTACACAGAAACACCCCTTTCACCACAGGCTGGCTGAAACCTAAACAAAAATAAATATACCATTAAAGGACACCAAACAAAAGAGAACATCTGGAGAAGGGAGGGGGGAAGAGTTCCTAGTCTGTCTTCTCTCTCCCCAGCCCCAAAGCTAAGCAGGGATAGGAGGGAGCAACTGTCTCAAAAAGGAGAGAAGATCTGACCTGACTGTACCCTACCCCAACCTACTCCACCACTGCTTTATATAAGGTGGGAAGGTGCGGGCACTGTGATGTCACTGCAGGGAGAGGCTAGTCTCCTCCCAGAGATGAGGAAGGAGGGAGCCTCTGCTATGAGGCCCAGAGCACTGGGGAGGCGCCCACAGTCATTTCTCTCAACCACCATCACCCAAACTGGCTAGGGGAGGGGGCAGCTAAGTATTCTCCTCCTTTCCTATCCCCAAGGCAAAGCCAAGAAAGGGAGGGAGGGAGGAGGAAAGGATGGAAACATCCACTAGAGAAGGGGAGGGAGTGTCCCCAAAGGTTTCTCCCCGCTGGCCTCCACCGCACACCACCCCACTACCCCCCAAGCCCCAAATTTCCAGACAAAGGTCTGGGTAGACAGTAAACCCTAGGCAGCATCAGCCCTGGAGGAGAAGGAACAAACAGGTTCACCCCTGAACACCCACACCAATACACACAAAAGGCGGGGTGAGGGGACAGGATCCTACCTACAGACTCAAGACACGCATAAACAAAGTTAACAATATTCCCTTGCTCTTCCACCTACCATTACACACATCCTCCCGGGCACTAAGTGAAGACAATTGTGGAATGGGGGATCGGCTTCATGAAAAGGTTGTGGGGGAAAGATGGGGGGAAGGGAGAGAAGATAAGGAGAAGAAAGGGAGAGGCTGAGGCAGGAGCAGGGAGGGGGCACTTACCTCATTCATAGTCACTTAGACACTAGCAGGACCCTCAGAATCAGTCTGGAAGACGGGGGTAATGGAGTGGAGGGCTGGGGTGTGGACTAGAAGGGAAGTGAGTGAGGGGCCTGCAGAGCTAGCACTGCTGGACCCACAATCCTCTTCCACCACACAAAGATTACACTTTATATAGGGTGGGAAAGGGCGGGCACTATGATGTCACTGCAGGAAGGGGACAGTCTCCTCCCAGAGATGAGGGGGAAGGGAGGAGAGAGAGAGGAAGAGGGCTCTAATGTCAGGCCCAGAGCAGTGGGAAGCCCCGCCCTGGTGTTTCTCTCAGCCCCCATCACCCAGACTGGCTAGGGGAGGGGGCCGCAGGTGCATCCTCCACCTACAGGTGGTCCTGGGCCTGACCAGGGTCCTGAGGGCAGGCTGCTGGGGCTGGGGGTGGGGGACCAGCAGCTGAGCTCAGCTTTGGGTTATTGAAGGTCGGCCCCTTTATGGAAACTGGGATGGGGAGGACAAAGAGGGGAAGGGGAACATCAAGGAAAGGCTGTTCTGGACTCCACAAAAGGGAAGAAAGGGCACAGTAGCTGCAGTAGCCCATGCATACCACCAACCCTTTAATGGGGCTTGGATTCCTTACAACCAGCAGATCAGGGGGGGGGGGAATGGGGGGGCAGTCTGGGGAAGGGGCGGGGCTCAGTCTCCTTTCTCCAAGTAGGAGGAAACAAAGATCAGCCTGGGTGGGGAGAGGGGGCTGAAGGGCACCCAAGAAGGCAGCTTGTCTGTGTCTGCTCTTTATGTGTGGGTACCCTGGTCTAAATCCTTTGTAATTAAACCTTCTAGAACCTAGGGAGCCACACCCTCCTTTCTGCCTCAGAGTCCTCTACAAGGAGACTTACTAAATTTCTTTCTAACACTCTTTCAGATCTGGGCCTTTGTTCTCTCCCACACCAGCTGCCCAGCCACTAGTGAATTGGCACAGTGGAGAGACACCTGGAATTGGAGGCACAGACTTAGACTGAAGTTCTGCCTTACTCACTGTGTGACTATAGGCAAGGCACTTGAACCCTCTAAAACTTAATTTTCACATCTGTAAAATGGGGGTGATAGTAATACCTGTGCCAAGTAAATTACACTGTGGTTTTAAGGTACAAATGAGATATTTGCAAAGTGCTTTTTATGCCATAACATACTAGAGAAGGCTTTATTATTTTTATTATTATTATTACTCAACTTTCATTCTTTTTGATAGAGTTTACATATCATGCCATTGATGCTTTTCTCTTCTGTTGAATGGTCTTTAGATCATCGCAAAGAATGACTGTCTTTTCTAACTCTGTCAGGGTGCTGGGATATGAACTAATCTCCTGCAGGCTCCATGAATACATCTTTTGGGCAGTTCTGGGAGGAAACAGGACTGTGGGAATCCCATGTTCCTCACCCTCTTCCCACATGGTTTTCAGGTCTTCCCCTTGGTTTCTATATATTGCAAGTTTTTCATCCAGGCAGTTTAGAGATTAGGAACACTGGCTATGCTATTAAAAACATCATTATTGATTGTTTATGGATCGATGTTATGACTAGGAAATGGGGACGATAGTTTTGGTCCATGACAATGTTCCATTTCCAGCACAATCTATTTTTGAACTCCCAAGGATATCCTGAGTTCTCCATTTGTAACCAGAACATTTGTCATCTGCTGATGACTTCTGAAAGATACTCAGCTTCTGATGGATAAACCCAGCCACCAGGTCATTTTTTTGGTAAGTATTCATTAGGCATTAATGGTTTAAGACCCGCAGTGAATAGCTGATCACTTTCTATGACTTCCTTCCATAGTCTGTGCTGATTGCTAAATCTGGGCTCCTAAAGTACAATCTATGATTTCTGATGACAATGACCTGATGTAGAATTGCTATCAGAAACCCCCTCCAATTCTATAACCAAATCCACATGACACAATGGGATCTCGGGTTCTCTGTACACACATTGTTGGAAAATTCCTGTGGAATGTCACCTATGGGGTGACTCTGGACTCCCCTCTTAGTTCTTTGCTATTTTATATGCTTCCCCCAAAGTCTAACCGTTTTCAGATACACTGTATACATGCAGGGGTATCTATTTCATGTTGTAACTTGTTGCACAAGTATTTCTGTCTGTTTTAAACTTGGTGAATACGTACTTTCAATGAGAACTGTTGATCTCTTTCTTTATTTATTATATTTTTTTATTTTTTATATTTATTTTATATTTTTTATTTTATTTTTATTTTATATTTTATTTATTTATTTATTTATTTTATATTATTATTTTATATTTATATTTATTATATGTTTCTTTATTAAGTAGATTTTTTAAAGATACTTTCCGAGTCTGTTGTCCATTTTGGCAGGAATAGGGCAGCATTAAGGTGACCATAGATCTGGGGAAAGCAGTGGGGAGGCAAGCAATATCAAAGCCCTGATTGTGGGAACGCTGTCACTGGGTCTATCAAAATCACACACAAAATCCTCCCAGAACCCTGGCTCTTCCATGCTTAGATCGTACATATTCAAGAACTTTCATTCCACTTCATTACTGAGAGCAGTAGAAAGGGCTTTACATATGGTATCTCATTTCATTTCATTTCATTTAGATACTGAACACACTATCACCCTCCTAGTTAGGATCATCCCAGAAATAGAAGTTTTGTCACTTTTAATCATGATTTATATCTCAAGATAGTGTGTACACAATGCAAATTCCTGCAGTAACAGTAAGAGTGATCTACCCAGTGTGACATGAGCTAATATGGGAACATAAGAAAATGGTAGAACTTGATTCTTAAAGTGGGAAGGATGGCACAATAATGTGATGATTTAGTAGAAAGGACCCAGCTTAATGTATAGAGAGCTTACTCCATCTGTCATTCCCTTCCACCCAGCTTAGTTGAGGGCTTCCATCTGTACCTGGAGAGAGGCCCTGACTGCCTTTCTAGAAGGACACAGAGGATTCCATAGGAGGCGTAATAGGATACTTAGGTGCTTGGACCCCATTTCCAAGATCACATTTCTCCCTAGCCTCAAAACACTATCCCTGACAGTTTTTCCCCAACCCAAGAACACTGTACCTAGCAATAACTCATGAGTGGACCCCAGTGAGACAAACTATCTCTCCCTATTACAAGAACAAGCTGACCTCTATAGAATTTCCCTTATATGAAAAGGACTATCCTGTACCAGCAGAACTATCATGTGCTTATTCCCACAGTTACTGTATATGATCCAGAAGTCAAGGTATAGACTCCTCCACCAGTCTCCTATAGTGAATGATGCCATTGACCAACATTGTAGGTTATCACTTAATTGGCATAGCTCCTAGATAATCCATTCTTTTTCCCATATAAGCTTTAGCATCATTCCTCTTAAGTCAGCGGTCCCTAAGGAGCTCTAGCCACCATACTGGCATTACACTAAACCTTTGCCAACTTGACTTAAAGAATGGTTGACTCCATAAATTCATTACAAATGACACTTACCTGCCCTTTGGTCCTTGAGGGATCCCTGAACCTCCCAAAGAACATCAGGGGGATATTTTCAGTAAGCTGGAAAAGAGGAATTGGGAGGATGAGAATCTCAAGCTAGATCAGCACTTTGCAGTGGACAGCTCCATGCAGCTGAGCTCTTGTGACCCAGAACAAATTTACTAGCAGGGGAACATTTGTTGAGCAATTGGAAGGAACAGGAAGATTTCTTCCACATCTCCAGTCTTGTGCAGGAACTGCTAGGGGAAGCAGTTGCTTCCAGGGAGGGGCAGTGAAGCTGTACTGAGGAAGTTCCTCAAGGATGGGTCAATGACTACCTTGAGGGAATGGCCTGGTGTAATGGAAATGCAGATTTAAAGATCTTCCCTGCCCCTAGCTTAAGTGCACCTGGAGCCTGTGGTGGGAGGCTTGTTTTTCAGGAAAGCCCACACCTTGATACTTTGTGATTGGGCAGTGGGTCAAGGAGGTTGTTACATTCTCTGAGCCAAGAGAAGGCTATATAAGCCCTGAGGAGAGGCTTTGCTTTGGGGCTCACTTTGAGAAGGGTTGTGTAATTTGACCAGATGAGACTCTGGGAAGCCGTTGTTGAGAGGCCCAGGGCTTTGAAAACCCAGATGTTGATGCTTCCCTCTCTGGTAACTGTGATTTGGTATTGATGCATGTAATGTTGGGACAGTTTGGAAGCCTGTCTGATCTGTAAGTTCTGTAACTCTGAAGTTCGGGTGCTGACCTTTTTCCCCTGAACTAGGTAATGTATGTTTGTTTGATTAAAGTAAGCTTTTTAACCCATTTTGAGTTGCTTTCCTTTTGAAAAGCAGATCTAATAACCTGTGTTGGCAGTCACCCTGGGGATATTGGGGTGCTTGCTGCTACACCTGGTGCTGTGCACACAGGAGCATAGGAGAGTATTGGACTGCAGTGAGATACAATCCAGGTGCCTGTTTGCAAGAGACTATAGAACAAGAGAGGTAGGTGACTGTGGCAGAGTAGGAACCTTGGGAATCAGAGCAATATATTTGGGACCATGATTGAGTGGAGAGGGTGGCTTGAGAGGGATAGTAGAGAAAAAGAGAGACTGCTTAGTATTAGATCTGAGACCTAAAGATTATTAGGTGTCTCTCTATCACCCAGGTATGGCAAATGCCCCCCAAATATCAAAGCCAAGTTCTATATCCAGTTATAATATTATCCCTGCCAAGCACAAACATAATGAAAGGGAGACAGTCATGTCTGTGATGTTATCTGATGAATCTTCAGTATTCTCTGCTGCCCCTTAATATCAAAGAACTAAGCAAAAGGCATTTATTAAGCACCTACAATCTACCAGACACTACTCCAGGCACTAGGGATACTGAAACACCAACCAATCTCTTTCTTTGAGGAGCATATAGTCTATCATGGAAGACAAAATATACATACATACAAACATACGTATGCATGTGTCTGTCTGTATAGTGTTTTGATAGAGTCTGGTTCTGTTTCTCTATCTTTCTGTCTGTGTATGTACCAAATATATTACCTTCGTATATGTGAAGTATATAGAAAATAAAAACAGAGTAATTTCAGGGAAAAGGCACTAGCCAATGGAAAGGGACAGCGAAGTCCTCATATAGAATATGGATGGCCTATTACCACCTTTTTCTTAGAAGGCATGACTGGGGGAAGGACTTCTTGTAACAAGGGGCTAATCAACCATGGCCATCACCTGTTACCCTTGGGGCAGGAAAGCCAGCCTAGCTAAAGCAGTGAAGCACCTCAAGGGAATGATTAGAGGTGGCAGGTGGTCTGCCTCCTCTTTGCTGCTATCACTTAACTACGGGATTGGTGCATTAGTCTAAAGTCTGCCAGTGCTACACAAATATCATCAGATGTGTCCAGGAAGAGCTCATTTCAGCTCTAAGGTTTGCTTCAGCCCCAGGAAAGAGCTTTTCAAAACCCTATGGTGTCCTAAGATTTCCTTGTCAGTTTTGGTTCACACAATTTGCACAAAATTTGACAGTTAGAGGGACCACAGCAGCCATCTAGTCCAATCTCTACATGAAGGGCATCCCCAGAGTAGCATACCAGACAAATGGTCATCCAGCCTTTCCTTGAATACTTCCAAGTTTGGGGAACCCACAACTTCTTCCAGGCAGCCCACTGCACTTTGGGAGATTTCTCATTTTTCTGAAGATTTTTCTGATAACATACCTAAATTGGTCTCTTTATAACTTCCAACTGTTGCTCATGATTATGACTTCTAATCCTTTATTCACATGACAGACTTTTATGGTTGGTACTTGTTTTTCCAGGTTTCTCTGTCTTCATTTAGACATTTCTTCTGTTGCAATAATAGTCCATTATATTATATTTACATAATTTAATTTGTTTAGGCATTCTGCCAACTTAAGGGCTCCCCATAAGTCTCCACTTTATTACTACTACTACTACTACTACTACTACTACTACTACTACTACTACTACTACTACTACTACTACTACTACTACTACAAAGCTGCCATAATATTTTTGTATGCATAAGTATTTCCCTCTTTTTTCATTTTATTGGACTATATTCCCGGTATAGCTCAGTCAAAAAGTTTGCTCAGTTTAGTACTTTTCAAACATGCTTTAAAAGTGATTTTTAGGGGCAGCTAGGTGGTCCAGTTGATACAGCACCTGTTCTGGAGTCAGGTTGACTTGAGTTCAAATCTGGGCTCAAACATTTAACATTTACTATCCGTGTGACCTTGGGCAAGTCATTTAACCCCAACTGTCCTGCCTTCCCCCCAGCAAAAAAAGTGATTTTCAGAACTGTTGCACCAACTCATACCTATACCAACACTATATTATTGGGCCTGTTTTCCCATCATCTCTTCAACAACCGTCAGTTTGCTTTTCTACTATTTTCTTTACCAATCAATTCATAAAGTGCAATTAGTTGTTTTCTTAACTATCTTCTTATCTTCAGTAGCAATGCCCTATGGCTCATGTCTGTAAAGTAGAACCTCAGAGTGGCTTTAACTTTCATTTTCCTGATTATTAGTAATTCTGATCATCATTCCAAATGTTTGTGCATTGCTTAGATTTCTTCCTCAGAAAACTGCCCATCCTCTAACCATTTATCAGTTAGAAAATTTCTCTTATGTTTATCAGTAAAAACTGGTTCTCTATATACCTTACCTATAAGAGAAATGTTTAGCAGTTTTTCCCATTTCCCTACTTTTGATTACTAATTTTATCTTCAGTAGTTTTCTATTTACAAAAAGCATTTAAATTTGATGTAAGAAAAATGATCAGTTTTACCTCCTGGGATCTTTTTTCTCTCTTCTTTGCTCCTGAATTCTTCCTCTATCTATAGAAGAGAAAGTTAATTTGTCAATTCTGGAATCTGTTTATAAAGTCACTTTTTCATCTAATCCATGTATTCATTTGCAACTTTCCTTTGTTTATGTTGTAAGATGCTGATCTATGCCTAACTTCTATGATATTGCTTTACAAGGTTCCCAGCAGCTTTTGACACAAAGTAAGTCCTTACCCCAGCAGTTATGGTCTTTGGATTTAAGGAACACTAAATTACTAGATTCATTGGCTTGTCAGACTATGCCCAGAATTCCTCTCCTTGTTCACAATCTCTAGAACTAAGCGGTCACTTTCTCCCAGCACTCCCATCATTTCTATTCTGAGAACCAGTTCCTTTCCATTAGTGAGAATCAGATCTAGAATAGTCAGTCAATGTAAATCTCTTAAGCATCCACTGTATGGAAGGAGATGAGCTATGTAAATGGTGGGACTACAAAGAAAGGCAAAAGGCATTCTCTGTGCTGAAGGAGTTCAATAAAATGGGGAATATAACATGCAAACAACTATGGAGAACCATGCTATGGACATGATGAAATGGAAGTAATAAGCAATGGGAAGAAACAAGAATTGGGGAGGGGGAAATCAAGGAAGGCTTCCTGAAGAATATGGATTTTATCTGGGATGTAAAGGATGCCAGGGAAGTCAAGACAGAAATGGAAGTATCAGTATTACATCAGGGGAGCAAGGAACAATGTACCTGTCAGAACTATGGATAAGGGAAGATTTTATACCCAAACAATTGATAGAGAATTGGAAATCGAAGGGGATGACCATCAAAAGTAGAAAGACTGAACAAGTTGGGGCATATAATTCTGATGGAATGACGAACAGCATAGTTCCGCAAAATCCTGAAAAAACATATAAGAACTGATGCAAAGTGAATTGAGCAGCCCCAGGAGAAAAATATACAGAGCAATAATGATGACTCACGGTGAAAGAATTAGCTACTCTGACCAAGGTGATAAGCGAAGATAATTCCGAAGAACCCCGGTAAAAAGAAAAAAATTATACATCTCCAGGGAGAGAATGGATGAACTCTGAGTGTAAGCTGAAGCATACTTTTTTTTAAAAAAAACTCTATTTTTCTTGTCTTTTTATGTGTGTTTTCTTTTTTAACATGACACAAGGGACAAAAAAATGAAAAGTCAAAGTTGTGTAGAGTGTGGGAACATAGGCCCACAGATACATTGTTGGTGGAGCTGTGAAATGGCAAATCGTTTTGGAAAAATTATTTGGAATTATTCAAAGAAAATAACAAAAAATGTCCATAGCCTTGAAAACAAAGACTATTACTGGACTTATACCTCAAGGAAGAAAATAGTCCCCATATACTCCAAAATATTTACAACAGTACTTTCTGTGACACCTATGAATTGGAAACAAAGTAGATGCCAATCAGCTGGGGAACTATTACTAAGTAAGGTATGGAACATGAGTATTGCAACAGTACTATGATCCTTTCAGAAATGATGGGAGCACTGATCACAGGAAAGGATGGAAAATTCTGTGAACTGATACAAAGTTAAGTAGGCAGAAGAAATAAAACAGTATATATATATACAGAAATTACAACAATTTAAATGGAAAGAATGACACACAAAATATTAAAATTATGTGGAAAATTTTGTTCCACGAGTGGGACTGAAAAGGAAAAATGAGAAAACTCCAGCAACCTACCCTGTCCAGGAGGTGAGAGTTCCACAAGTGTTACACATTGCACACCTTTTTCTGAAGGTACTGAAGAGTTCTGCTCCCTTTCTTTTCTCCCTAAAACAAAAAAAAGTTTCTATTTGTCACGTGGCATGGCTCTGGAGGATGAGGAGAGTAAGAGATACATTAGATACCCTGGTGATATAAAAACCAGAAAGCTTCAGTGAAAGTTTTGAAAAAGAGGTGAAGTATCTCAAGGGTAATATTGTTGTTTGTCCTTCTTACTTGAAGAAGACCATGTTATCAGGAAGGTGATGCCAGGACTTGCAAGAGAATTGGATTAAAGTGAGGGAAGGATGTGCAAAGTCACCAGTCTCACTTGGTCCTCCAGAGCCATCTGGATCCAGTGGCAAGATCTAAATGAGGATGACTGTAGATGGCCTCAGATGTAGTGAGAGACCTTGGCTTTTTTTTTAATAAGCAATTGGGGTTAAGTAACTTGCTCAAGGTTACATGACTAGTCATTATTTATGTGTGGGTGCTCATTTTCTGAGGCCAGATTTGATCTCGGGTCATCCCAACTCCGAGGCCAGTGCTCTTACTCGCTTCGCCACCTAGCCGCCCCAGACCTTGGCTTTTTTAAGCTAAGGCCCTTCCCAGGCCTCAGTTTGACTAAGATAACAACGATTCTGTGACTAAGGCTAGGTAAGAGATGAAGCAAATATGTTCAGGAAAATCACAGAGGGGGGAAGGAGGAAAGAGTTTGGGGTGGGTTGTTATCAGACCTCAAACAATACTATAAATTAATGATTATGAAAACAATTTTTGTATACTCCTCTCTGGCTTTTCTTTGACCTCATTTGGGCTTTCTTGGCAAAGACACTGAAGTGCTTTGCCATTTCCTTCTGCAGCTCATTTGACAGATGACGAACTGAGGGAAACAGGGTTAAGTGACTTGCCCAGGGTCACACAGTTTAATAAGAGTCTGAGACCAGGTTTGAATTCAAGATGAATTTTCCTGACTCCAGGGTCCCCAGAACACCACACTGTCCAGAAAAGAGTTGCAATATGTTAAAAACTGAGAGGTTGATAGATAGAAAAGATTAAGTTTGCAATATATAGAAGCAAAAAATAGTTAGTTGAAAACTTTCAAAATGACCTTAAGCAATTTGCATACTTTCTGCACATGTTCCAATTCCAAATGAAAAATAATATTAGATTTTCCAGTAAGCTTACACGAAAGAACTCATATCTGTTACTGACTACGTGCTCTGATCATGGAAACTTGCTATAGAAGGAAAAAAAGAGGGACATGTGACATTCCAAATATGACAGGATAAAACATCCTTGACTCTGTTTAAATTCAGGTAAAGTCACAGATATCCAACCATGCAGTATCTGTTCCATCTTATAGCTAGACTCAGGAATAGGTGGGAAACATTCCTTTTCAAAGGAATCCCATTGGTAAACTGAGCCAGGAGGGATCCCATCCCAGACAGAGGCTAAGATTGTCCCTTCGGCCTTTACCAAATGTAGACTTCCACCTATCAACAGTACAGGATCACATTCCCTCTGAGTAGCTTGTGGCATTTTCTCCGAGATACTGATTTAATGCAGACAACTATACCCAAATTCAAACTCAAAATAAAATTTAGTTATGGTCCCAAGTGCCTTTTACCTCACACAACAAGCTTCACTGATCACAGCTTAGAGCTAGTTAATTATTTTTATTTTCATGGAGCTACACTAAGCAATGATGATTTATCAGGTCTCACAAATGTAAAGAATTCCATTTACCATCTTTCCTTCTGAAATCTAAAAGCCAATTGATAGAAATCCTTCTAATCTTTGCAACTTCTTAGCAAGTTAGGCTCATTTAAAACTACACTTAAACAAGTTCCTTTCCCAGGCTGAATGACCTTGCCTATTAGAGATAGTTTCTAGGGGATTTGGCAATTTTCCAACATAAGGAAAATTTATATGAATTCTAAGGAGGAGAGACTGGGAGAAGGGCTAATAGTGATGCCCCCCGCTTAGCCAATTCTCATACAAGCAGGAGGACTGTTCTGAATAGGCAGAACTAGTCTGAATAAAGTTTTCATCCAATCTCCTCCTTTCTACATACAGTAATCAATTACAATTTTAGATTTTAACATTGAAACAGTAGCCAAAATAACTTAATTAACAATCTTACAAGTTTTAAACAATCTTAACTGAAACTTCCTTTTAAACAAAGACAGACTTGGAAGCTTATGATTTCCCAAATTACAATACTCTGAGACTTTAAAAAAAACTGCTTCTTATACAGCATAGATAATACAACTTTTTACCAGTAACAATGTCATAAACAATTATCATGTTCTTTTTTTTTTTTTGCTTTTTTTTTTGGAGGGCAATTGGGGTTAAGTAACTTGCCCAAGGTCACATGGCTAGGTTTTTGTTTGTGTGTTCGTTAAGTGTCTGAGGTCGGATCAGAACTCAGGTCCTTCTGACTCCAGGGCCGATGCTCTACTCACTGCGCCACCTAGCCGCCCCCACAATTATCATGTTCTTAAATTTGAACTTTGAAATAAAAACAAAGAATTACCAATCTGGTGACCTTAAAAATCAAGTTTTTGAAGTTACTCAGAACTAAAATTTTCTTCTTGCCACACACCTGATCAACTTATCACTAAAAATTAATTACATTCTGGAATCTCACATAGATGGTGAATGTGGTGATCCATAAACCTTCAAATTATCATAAATACATCCTTAGATGAAGCAAGCTTGAAAACCACATCTCTATATTTTTTCCTTTTTTCCCCAAGTTTCTCATTTGCTCAATAAGAATTCTACAAAATGCCTTTCCAATTCCCTGTGTACATTCACTTCATCATTAGTAATGTGGAAACTATAACTTTTGTCAGTGCATATTTCTAGAATAGCCAAAAAGTTAAATGAACAACCAGCTATCACAATAAATATCAGCAGCATTATTACTACCTATTTGTATCCCAAATATAACAGCTTTAAATTGTCAAATCTTATAACATAAAAAATCCAATTCACATAAAATAAACAGAAGACAAAATTAGCAAAACTGATAAAATACCATAGCTGTTTTACAAAACTTTCCTCCATCTTTTAGTTTCAACAAAATTCAGAATGAAAATTGCTTTATCTAACATTTCTGGCTCACAATGGTCACTCAAACTTTTACAGTATAAGAGGATTTTACAATTTAGAGATACCATAATAACACAATGACATTATGACATTAATTGCATTTCCAATTCATCACATACAAAAATTACTGATAGAAAAATTGGGCTTACCAAGTACAGAGGCTGGGGTGTTGCAGCTCCCCCCTTTTTTTTTTCAAGTCGGGGAGCTTAACTCAAATTCCCTATATTCTTTAGCACACTCTATTTCTCTTCTAGAATGAGAGACTTTAATAAATTTTTGTAAAATGTTTTCAGTGATTTAACTTTTACTCCAATAAGCTTTAATTTATGTGTCCACTCCTTACAAAACCTTCTTTGAAAGTGATATCTTTGACCTCTCCAGCAAGTGATATTGGGGGGGCGCCTTCCCCCTGTCTCACTACTAGAGAACCCAAAAGAAAATTCCCTTTTTCTTATCAAATCTTAGAAAATATTCCAGTTTGCCTAAATGCCAAATAGTAAAATGAATTCTGACTTATCTTTAGCATCAAATTAGGAGTGACACTTTTTTACTTCTCACATGAATTCAATTGACTTACAATTTTATTCTAATACACAGATTTTTCCTCTTTTAGGTGAGGCAGGAAATAGTTAAATTTTCATCTGCCTGCCTCTTTGATTTGAGGGGAGAAGATTCCCTCATTATTTCTTATCGCCTTCTCCTCACTCCACTTGGTCAGAGTGGAATGAAGAGGAGGAGATTTTCAAACTTTTAAAGATCTTAAAACTTCTGTTCACACTTCTCAACACCAAATACCATCTCTATCTTAACTTAAACAAGACAATATTTACCTCTCTTTTCTCTTCTTCTCCAGCCTGCATTCAGCATCAGTGAAGGGAGGAGGGAGAGAGAGCTAAGAGCCTTCCAAAGGAAAGTCCGGCAGTCCAGCTGCAGTTTAAACCTTCCATGATGTTAGATCACACACTCATTCATTCACACAGACACACAAAAAAAAAACAGAACAGAGAGAGAAACTGACAGGAACGTTACAAAAGCTCACAGAGGATTGTTAGAAATCCCCAGGCACAAATCATGTTTGCTTGGCTTCCAGATAGATGCTAATGGAGGCCAGGTACAAATCATATTTGCTTTACCTAATGTTAATCAAGTGGGACTCTAACCCACAATTTGATCAACTTAAACCCAAGGGCCTTAAGGGGTCGTCACCTCCCTCGGCCGGGGTTCGGGAAGTTAATGGCAGCGTCCCGCCCTTCCCGAACCAACCAAGCTCATGAGACTCCAGAAATTGCTAGCCAAAAAAATACCAGAATCAATAAAATATTATTTTGGGTCAGGCCTGACTTACCGGCGCCGAGCAGAGCCCAAAGTCCAGATTCCAAGGCGTCGAGGATCTCACTGGGGCCTCCACTCCTGTCTGACTTTTCGTTGACCTCATTTGGGCTTTCTTGGCAAAGATACTGAAGTGGTTTGCCATTTCCTTCTGCAGCTCATTTGACAGATGACGAACTGAGGGAAACAGGGTTAAGTGACTTGCCCAGGGTCACACAGTTTAATAAGAGTCTGAGACCAGGTTTGAATTCAAGATGAATTTTCCTGACTCCAGGGTCCCCAGAACACCACACTGTCCAGAAAAGAGTTGCAATATGTTAAAAACTGAGAGGTTGATAGATAGAAAAGATTAAGTTTGCAATATATAGAAGCAAAAAATAAAATAAAATAAACTAGTGCTTAATAGATCAAGCAGTTGCGAAGGGGTGGGGTTTGGGGCAGGGGAGGAGACAATATTTGATTTAAAAAAACAGATGGGATTAAGGGAAAAGCAATTTGCTAGAAATTTGATGGGATATGAACACCACACACCACCTATTAAATTAAACTACAAATGGATATATGAGTTAGGTGTAAAAGGGGGATCAATACCAAATTAGAGGAGCAAGGAGGAAATTACTTTTCACATTGATGGATGGGGAAGAGGTTATAACAAAACAAGCAACAGAGAGAATCATAGAAAATAAAATGGTTGATTCTGCTTCTATAAAGTTAACATGTTTTTGCCCAAAGAGACCAATTGCCATTAAAATGAGAAGGGCAACAGGTAAATGAGGGAAAGCATCTTTGCAGCACATTCTCTAAGGGCTGTTGCATATGCCAGATAGAGAAGGAACTGACTCCACTTTCTAAGATGGAGCCATTCTCCAATAAGGCAAAGGATACGAAGGGGGATTTTTTAAAGGAAAAAATTTAAGTTTTCACGAGTCCTATGACAAAATGCTCCATATCCCTCATAATGAGAGAGGTGCACATTAAAACAACTCTCTTTTAAGTCTGTAAATCATAGAAATCCACAGGTTCAGGGGCAGGTCCCCATTTCTGCTCAACAGTGTAAATGGAGCCCCTCTCACCAGGTGCTGGTTGACACCAAAACAAAAGGCAAAAATACAATTAAATTAAAGGACACCAAGCAAAAGAGATGATCGGGAGAAGGGGAGAGACATTCTCCCCTCTCCCCAACCCCAAGGCCAAGCTTAGGATGGGAGGAAGGGAGGATGGAAACATCTACCTGAGGAGGGGAGTGAGTGTCAGCAAAGCGTTCTCCCACCCTGTAACTCCCCCAAGCTCCAGAACTCCAAACAACCGGGTAAGGAGATGGCCCCAGGTAGCCCTGGAGGAGCAGTCACACATGAATGTACACTCGAGCACACACACACACACACACACACACACACACACACACACACACACACAAAATCCTACCTACACAGACAATACACAAAGACATTAATACTCCCATGACCATACCCATGCCCACACACATGCCCCTTGGCAGTAAAACAAGCCAATTTGGTATGGGGAGAGGTTCTTGAGAAGATTAAAGGGGGGCAGGAGAATATAATGGGTGAGGTTATGCTGAGGGCCAAGAGAGGCAGCAGGACGGTGGGCTTACCTCATACACCCCCACACTGGGAAGTGCAGGAATTTCTGTGATCTCTCAGGAAGCAGTGGGATGGGAGGAGGAGGAAGGAGGCATGGTGTGGGAGGGGAAGGGGGGGTTGTGGGGGTCAGACCTTCACTTGCTCAAACCCCCCCTCTCAGAATCAGGGGAAAAGGGAACTAACTCCCTCATCCTCTTGTGACAAAAAGGACTGAGCTTGATCAAGATTGGTAGGGGTAGTACACTGACATCACAGTAGGGGCAGGGCTAGTCTCCACCCAGAGCAGAGGGAGGAGGACAAAGAGAGGGTTGGTGGTTCTGTGATGTCAGGCCCAGAGCAGTGGGGAGCAACCACCCCAGGCATTTCTCTCAATTCCCATCACCCAACCAGGTTGCTGAGGGCAGGCTTCTGGGGTCAGGGGTTGGGGCAGATGACATCAGTTTGGGTTGTCAGGGGGCAGCCTGTTTACCTGGAAGAGGGAGATCAGGGGGCAGATGGAGTATGCTGGGCTCCACATAAGGGAACTTGGACTTGGATTCCTGACAACTCCCCCCAGAGTAGAGGAGGAAAGGGCTGGTCGGGGGCAGAGCCTGGTCTCAGTCTCCTTTCTCCAGGCAGGAAACAAAATCAGGCCAGGGCCTAGGAGGGAAATGGGGACACCCAGCCATGGATGTATGTCTGGGCTGATGTGTCTGGACAGCAGAAAATTGGAGGCAATTGCTGCTGGGCAACTCCCCTTCCTAATTAAAAAGGAAGATTGAAACAAAAGGTCTCAGCTGCAATTTCTACTCTCAGAAACTTTCCTAGAGTATGGACACATTAGGTGACTTATAATAATTAGTTAATAAAAGAAGATGGTAGGTGGTAGAGGGTCAAGGGTCAGCCCCAATGCCTGTCTCCCAGGTCTCCCCTGCCCCCAGAACCTGGGGAGATCAATGCATGCTTTTCTACCTGGATGAGAGAGAGGCAGCCATGTCAGAGGATCATGACAAGGACAAAACTTGGATGAAATATGTACAAGAAAATGGCTGATCTTAGCCATGAAGGATATTTGTTAAGTAACTAGCCAGTTTTGACCAAGACTTTAGCAGTGTCAAATCAGGGAAACCCAGTCACCATGTAAAAGAAAAATTAACTTTGGTGTACGCAAAAATCAGACATTAAGGATGGCTAGATGTAGTCTTTGTACCAGTAGTAGAGCCGGGACTCCCATCTGACTCCTCTAACTCCATTATTCTTGCCATTGGACCATGGCCACCATTCTGAACAAAGCCTCTCCTTTATGTCTCTTATGTGTGTTCTCTATCTGCTGCCTCAATTACCTCTTCACCCAGTCTTTAGCTCAAGTCACCAAATGGGTCCACAGGATCACAGGCTTATATCTCCAGCTCAAAACCCCCTCAGAATCCACCTATGCCAATCCCCTTCTTCTACAGAGGAAAATGAAGCCCAGGGAGATCAAGGGACTTGCTTCAAATCACACTTGGGCTAAAAGATACAGAGTTGGAAGGGGAATCAAAGGTCAACTAGTCGAGACTTCTCATTTTCTAGAGAAAAAAACCGAACCCCATAGTGGTGATGGGAGTTTTCTGAGGTCACACAGCTAGTATGTGGCCCAGCTAATCAGCTAAGATGTAGATCCAGATTTTCATGACTCAGAATTGAGCAGTATATCCATTAGATTATGCTGCCTCTTATCCTCTCCTCTCAGTAGTGTACCCTCATCCCTAGAGATGTTGTAAGGCTAGAAGGATGAGGGGTAAGTTTCTTTTTTAAATGTCATAAGAAAAGTCAGTTCTAACACCTATCCAGTTTCACCTCCTGAACATTCAACAGCCACTTTCGGGTTTGAATTCAGTTCTTTGGTGGAATTCCTGTCTATATCCTACACACTCTCCAACGTGAGAAGTCCTTATCCCAGTTTGACCTTTTGCCAAAATGAATTTTCAAAAATTTACACAACAGCTTAAGCTAGATGAGCTATCGATAGATAGAAAATAAACACCATTTCAGCACCAAAGATACTGGACAGCTCTGACAGATATTCTCTCAGTAAACCACCTCATCTAGTCTTACTCACATATACATGGGGACATGGTAGCACAACCAGGGCAGTCAGGTAGCACAATGAATAGAGTGCTGGGCCTGGAGTCAGAGAGACTCATCTTCTTGAGTTCTGACCTAAGATCCTTATTAGCTGTGTGATCCTTTGATCACTTAACCCTCTTTATCTCAGTTACTCATCTGCACAATTAGCTGGAGAAGGACATGACAAACCACTGCAGTATCTTTGTCAAGAAAACCCTGTCTCACAAAGAGTCAATTACAGGTGAAAAATCACCCAACCACAGATAGATGCACCTAGACCCACACCAGTCATTTATCATCACCACAAACAACAATGTATCCTGCATCATCATCAAAGGAAAAAGGCAAATGCTCTAAAAAACTAGGGAAATCTAGTCTAGGGAATAGAAATAGTCTAGGGAAATCACTTCCCAGAAAACCTCATTCTTCCTACAGCTGCTTTCCTATCTTAACAGAACAAGGAAAGTCATGGCCCAAGATGCCATTTCACTTTTTCCCAATGTGCAAATCATTGGCAATGAATTGATGAATATCTGGTGTCAAATTCACTAAGGTATTTTTAAATGTCAATTCTGGGTCCTGTGTGATAGGACTAAAGTCTGGCAGTATCTCGCTACAATATGAGTTAGATCCATGCCTCCTCCTTCCCTACTAAAAGAGCAATAAAATTTCCCCCACAGGTGCCAAAGCTACACCTGGAACCCCAACACCATCTTTATAGACTTGTCTAATTAATTCACTATCTCCCTCACTATAATGGCTCTTCAGAAAACTTTCATCCTTCCTTAAAGCCCCCCATGGCTCTTTTCACACCCATCCAGCCTCTCAGCTTAGAACTTTGCCTCCTATCTAACTGAAAATATTGAGGCCATTCCCAGAGAGCTCCTTTTTCGCCCCTCCTCTTCCTCTCACCTCCCTCAGATGTCTTCTGCTGCTGTCTCCACCTTTACCTTTCTCTCAAACATAGAGATGTACTTACTCCTTATTGAGCTAAACCTCTCTACCTGCACAAGTGGTTCCCTTCCATCCTATTTCCTCCAGAAGACTGCTCCCTTTTTCATTCCCATTCTTTCAGTTATCTTCAATATCTCCCTGTATACTGGCTGCTTCCCCTGCCCACAAACATATGTATGTCTCCCCCATCCTTAAAACATTTCCTCCCTGGATCCGTCCATCCCCTCTAATTATCATCCCATATATTGCCTCCCTTTTGTGGCTAACCTCATTGAAAAAGCCATTTACCATAGTCACCTCTATTTGCTTTCCTCTCTCTTCTTAACTCTCTACAGTTGACCTTCTGCCCTCATCATTCAACTGAAACTGCTGTCACTACTGTTGCTAACCATGTCTCAGATGCTAAATCCAATGTCCTGTTCTTAATCCTCCCCTCTCCTGATCACTTGGCAGCCCTTTTCCCTGTTGTTCACCCTTCTCTAGATATTTTTGTCTCTCTAAGTTTTGGTGACATTATTCTCTCCAGGATCTCCTCTTAATCACTCAACAAACATTTATTAATTGCCTACTATATGCCAGGGACTATACTAAGCAGTGGAAATAGAAAGGTAAAAGACAGTCCCTGCCCCCAGGCACCTCACCATGGCCACTACTCCTCAGTATCCATAGCAGGATCTTCATGCAGGTCATGCCTGCTAACCATGAGTATTCCCCTGGGCTCTGTCCTGGGCTGCCTTCCCTTCTATCTAGATACTATTTCATTTGGTACTCTCCTCAGTACCGACAGATTCAGTCATCATCTCTATGCAGGTGATTCTCCCATCTGCTTGTCCAATCCAAACCTCTGCTGGCCTCCAGTCTTGCATCTCCATCTTGCTTACTGGATGCATCCAACTGGCTGTCCTATAGACGTCTTAAGTTCAATGTGTCCAAAATTTAACTCTTTCTATATCCCTTCCCTCAAACCCTTCCCATTAAAAATGCCTTATTATTACTGAAGGTAGCACCATGCTCCCAGTCACCTAGGCCCACACCTAAGTGTATGCATTCACTCTTGAACTTCTCAATATCCCAAAACAAACATGTTGCCAAGACCTATCAATGTGACCATTGGAATATTACTTGCATATACCTCCCCATTTTATCTCCTCTGACAATGCCAGCACCTCAGTGTAAGCCCTCAACAATTCATGCAATAGACTATTGAAACAATCTTCTGGTTGGGGGTCTCTACCCCCAGTCTATCCCCATTCCAATCTTCCCTACACTCAGCTCTCAAAATCTTCTTCCTAAACCATAAGTATGACCATGTGCCCTCCCCCTCACCTGCTTTTCTCGTCAATCAAATTCAGTGTCTCCCTATCAATGAGGAGCCAATATAAAATCCACTCTGGCCTTCAAAGACTTTCATAAACTACCCACCATCTTGTTTCTAGGTTCCTTACACCTTACACACCTCCCCTTGTCCCTATTATGTACTTTTTCAGACCAGTAGCACTGTCCCCCTTGCTGTTTCTAGCACAAGAACCTCCATCTCCCACATCTGGGTATTATCTCTCAGTGGATGTCCCCCACACCAGGAATATTCTCCCTCCTCATTTATGCCACCTGACTCCCCTGGCTTTCTTCAAGTCTCAGCTAAAATCCCACCATCTATAGGAAGCTTTTCCCTTTCCTGAAAATTTCTAACACCTTCCTTACTTCCAGTATTTCCTCTATATTTCGTGTTTCTTCACTCTTGTTTGATTGCTGAATCCCACATTAGTCTGTGAGCTCCTTGAGAGGGCAGGGATTGTCTTACAATTCTTTGTATTTCCAGGGTTTCAGACAATTTGACACATAGGAAGCAGCTTAAACAATGTCTATTGACTGAAAAGAGCCTGATTGGTCTCTCGTTCCCCTGATGTAACTTCCTAGTCCCCTAAGGGCACAAAAAGTCCCACCAATGGGCACTTAGGACCTTTCCAACTTGGTAGATTCCTGAAGGCCACTCAAGTCCTCATACTGTTCCCTGGCAGCCTGCCTTGATACCTGGATGTGTTTGAGAAGAGAGGGGCTTTGTTCAAAGAAGCTGTGTCACTATATAATTTCTATGCTGTCTTAGTTCAAAGGAAACCTGCTATTGTTACTGTCCAATGACTTCTAGGTACCTCATTCCATCCCAACACTGATTCTGAATTAAGAGATTGCTGGAGCTCAAGCCTCCTCTAGCAGTCTGGCACAAGAGAGATTCTCAGAGCCTTCTGGATAGACTGACATTGTCTAGTTTGTACCACCTGCTGAATGTAGGACCTTCAGGGATAAACCATTTAATGTATGTTAAAATCAGAGAGAAGAAAAATCATAAAGAGGTGGGGAGTGCAGAGCTAATATTCTGGAGTGTAAGCAGGAACTCATCTGAGCTCCTCTGTGAATTCTGTCAGTAACCTCTAAAAAATGAATCCGAATGGATTTTAGAGTGAAAGAATCCATTGGGAGACAGATTGTGGCAGATTCCCAGTCCAGGAAAGTACCCAGGTAGGACTGGGCAGGGGGAGCACAGAACATGTGAGGGATGCACCAATATGGAACTGAGAGCAGACCACAGCAGAGTGAGAGTGAGCCCAAGCCAGTGGATTCACTCATCTCCAAGGGCTATTTGAAGCCATCTCACCATAGGATAGAAGATCAGTAAGAGCTGGGTAAGAGAAAGTTCAGGTCATGTGGCAGCAGGTTCTCCTGGGGATATCAGCCCACAGCCTGGATGTTTAAAAATCACATACCTGAACTTTCAGGAGCCAAGATGGCAGAGGAAACTCTAGCTGCTCCAATCCCTCTCTCTGACCCAGAAAACCCAGAGATTATTGCTCCACACAGTGAAAATCCTGAAAAAGTGGAAGCAGCTGCAGGCTTGGGAGACCTAAAGGAAGGGTGTGACTAAAGCTGTGTTGAGCCTGCAGTGAAGGTCAGGAGGCATCCCAACAAACCCCATCTCAGCTGACCTGCAGGAGATCCCAAAGCCCAGGGGTGTGGAGCCAGCAAGCTCTAGCACCACAAGCCCAGGAGTGCTTTAGCACAATCAGTGAAATCTACAGATGCCAGCTGCTGAGCCTGCCTGAGCTATAGCCCAGGGGCACAGAGCCAGAAACCTGAAGTGGCCAGACTACCCCACTCCCACACCTTACTCTGTGAGCCTCAAGGTAACCCAGGGGAAACACTGAAAGTCCTGGCCTTGGCCTCAGTCTAGACATCCAGAGGCTACAACACACAAAGTCAACAACCACGCCTCTAGCTCCCAGCTTGAGAAACATGGATCCGAGCCCTCTGTACCCCAGAAGCAGAAATCCACTTTAAAAGCCAGGAAACAGGCAAGCACAATGGGTCAGAAGCAAACAAAGACGACTGAATTCTATTATTGTGAAAAAGAACAATCACTTTCAGGAGACACCATCAACTCTATATCTATACCTGAGATTACAGAAGGAAATATGAACTGGTCGCAAGCCCAAAAAGCATTCTTGGAAGAACTCAAGAAAGATTTTAAAAGCCAAATTAGAGAAACAGAAGATAAATTGATCAATTCTTTTAAAATTGCATTGAACAAAATGGAAAAAAATGTCAGTGAAGAAAACAAATCCATAAAAAGTAAAATTTGTAAACTGGAACAGGAGGTTCAAAACCTAAGTGGATAAAATAACACCTTAAAAATGAAATCTGAACATACAGAAAAGTAGCTTCAAAAACTAAACAAGGGATGAAGAGACAGAGTCAAGATGTCAGAGCAGAAATAGGACTTCCACTGGGCTCCTGCTCCCACCTCCTCCAATTCATGGAAAA
The DNA here is from genome assembly GCA_011680675.1 of Gymnobelideus leadbeateri. Classification (NCBI taxonomy): domain Eukaryota; kingdom Metazoa; phylum Chordata; class Mammalia; order Diprotodontia; family Petauridae; genus Gymnobelideus; species Gymnobelideus leadbeateri. The sequence goes on along the minus strand of WOXC01009684.1, from coordinate 30,974 downwards.
ATTACTCTAGACAAACTTTGGAGCTACAGAACCAACAAAATGACACAGAGAAGCTAACCTGCCACTGAAGACAGCCCGGCAGGCTGGCAGGAAGCAGCCAGCACAGTGCTCTGGGAGCCAAGCCCAGCCCCACGTGAGCCTGAGCTTTTATCCTCAGGGTAGGCAGAACCAGCCACCAACTTGAGGGAGTTCAGATCACCAGCAGCTCTGGTGGTTTGTAGAATTATAAGCCCATAGATGCTAAGGACAAAGTCAAAAGTCAGTGCAGTGGGGACTTTGGGAACTGGGAGGTCAGGAGTGTAGTCTGGCCTTTTCCCCAGGGTGAGAAACCTCTCCTAAGTCTATATGCCAAAGAGATTTGTACAAAAATACTTTTAATAGCTCTTTTTATGGTTGTAAAAACTGGAATTTGAAGAGATGTACATCAACTGAGGAATGGCTGAACAAGTTATGACATATGATTGTAATGGAATATTACTGTGGTATAAGAAATGATGAGTACCCAGATTTCAGAATAACCTGGAAAGATTTATATGAACTGAAGCAAAATGAAGTGAGTAGGACAGGGAGAACATTGTACACTATAACAGCAATACTATACAATGATCAACTGTGAATGACTTAGCTATACAGAGCAACACAATGATCCAAGAGAATTCCAAAGGATTCATGATGAAAAATGCTATCCACCTCCAGAGAAAGAACTGATGAAGTTTAAATGAAGATCAAAGCATATGACTTTTCACTTTCTGTATTCATTCATGGTTTTTCTTTCCTTTGGATCTATATATTCCTTCACAATATGACTAACACCCCAATAGAATTTGTATGACTGAACATGTACAACCCATACCAGATTGCCTACCCTCTTGGGTAGGGGGGAGGTGGGGGAAAGAGAATATTTAGAACTAAAAATCTGAAATATACATATATATAATATATATTTATATTTATATAATATTTATATGTATTATATAAATATAAATATATAAAAATAAATTTATATATTTATATAATAAAAAAGAAATATATATATATATATATATATATATATATATACATACATACATACACACACACATGTACCTAGGGTAAAAAGGATATTATTGAAAAATCCATGTTATCCTCAGATTTCCCTAACAACCTGGTTGACACAAGTAAGACAAAACTTGAGATTTAGAAAGAACCATATCACCGACCTTAGCCAATCTATACATGAAAGGAATTTCCAGTTTAAGAAACACATAGTCATTCAGCTTTTCCTTGAATACCAATGAGAGCAAACCCACCACCTATTCAAAGCAGCCCATTGCACTTTTGGAGAATCCACATTTTTTCCTGATGATCAGGTCATAATTGGCCTCTTTAAAACTTCCAAGTATTGCTCCTGGTTTTGACCCCTAGAGCCAAGAAGAACCAGTGTAATCCTTTATCCATATAACAGACTTTTGATTTTTGATACTTGATGTCCCAGGTTTCTCTGAAACACTTCATTTAGGCATTTCTTGCAGTGTGATAATATTCCATTATATTTATATAACATGATGTGTTTGGGCATCTTCCAATTGAAGGGCTCCCCATCAGTCTCCATTTTATGACTACCAAAAAAGGTGTTAGAAATATTTTTCACACATAAGCCTTTCCCATCTTTCTTTGATCTTTTTGGTGTATATGCCTAGTAGTGGTATAGCTGGGCCAAAAGGTATGCTTAGGTTAAATGTTTTTGGAACATACTTTAAAACTGATTTTCAGAATGATTGGACAATCTCATAGCTACACCAACACTTTATTATTAGGCTTGTTTTCCCACAGTCTCTCCAACAATTGTCATCTTCCTTTTTTAAATTGTCATTTTACCAATTAGTTCATAAAGGGCAATTAATTGTTCTCTTAAATATTTATCTACATTTCTTTGTTATCAATGCCCTATTGCTCAAGGTTGTGAAGGAGAACATCAGAGTTGCTTTCATTTGCATTTTGCTCATCATTATTAATTTTGAGCCTTGTTTCATATGTTTATAGATAGCTTACATTTCTTCCTATGAAAACTACTTGTTTATATTCTTTGCCCATTTATTAGTTGGAAAATTCCTCTTAAGTTTGTAAATAAGAATTGCTTCTCTATATACTTTAAATATCAGAGAAACTTTCTGCAAAGATTCTTTTTCCCATTTACCAGTTTTTTCAAGTTTTAGTCGCATACATTTCTTTTCCTTTTCACTCTTTTTCTTTTCTTTTTACAAAAACATTTAAATTAATTCACAGGAATGCAATTTGAATGACCATTTTTACCTACTGGGATCTTCTCTATCTCTTTGTTCTTGAACTCTTCCTTTATATATAGATGAGGAAGGTAATTTCTCAATTCTGGAATTAGTTTATTATATCTGCCTTTCTGTATAGGTCATACATCATTTAAACCTTATCTTGGTTTATGTTGTGAGATGTTGGTCTATACCTAATCTGTGCCATATTGCTTTTTGGTGTTCTCAAAAGCTTTTGGCAAGAAGTAAATCCTTACCGGCAGTAGTTATGTTCTTTAGATTTCTGGAACACTAAAAGACTAGGTTCTTTGGCTTCTTAGACTATGCCCACATTGCCCCTCCTTTATCACAAACTCTAGGATTAAGGGGTCACTTCCCCCCAGCATTCCTAATATTTCCATTCTAGCAACCAGTCCCTTCCTATTACTGAGAATCTGATCTAGGATAGTCAGTCAATGAATATACATTAGGCACTTTCTATGTGCCAAGCACATTACTAAGTAAGTGCTGAGAATATGAAGAAAGATATGTCATGCGATATATATAGTCATGGTCTTTATCGTGATCTTGGGTATTGTCAATATTGAATTGGTATTACAGACTTCTGGGTCCTAGTTAAAAGGCAGAGGGGAGCAATTTCTGGCAAGAGGGAGCAGGGGCCATGAGAAGCAGCATCATTTGCAATTCCAAATGAACAGGTACCTTGAGGGGCAGTACTACTTCTGGTCAAAAGGGAGCCAGGATCCCGTAGAGCAGTATCAATTGCTGTCCCAAGGGATCAGAGGTTTTTCCTGGGTAAAGACCAGACCACAGGCCAGGAAATGAGTGACCAAACCTCTCCCCAGATCAATTCACTTTGGAACCACCAAAAATTTTCAAACCCCCAGAACTAGCTGTGACAAACCAAAAACTGAAATAGTCCTAATTCAAAAAGGCAAGCAGGGAAACTATATCTTGCTAAAAGGTATCACAAGCAATGATATAATGTCAGGACTCACCAAAATATGTACTGAATGGTAGAGCATCAAACTTCTTAAAGAAAAAGTTAAATGATTTACAGAAGGAAATAGACAGCAAAACAACACTAAGGGGTGATCCCAAATTTCCTCCCCTAGAATTAGGCAAATCTATGCATAAATTAAATTAAAAAGAAGGTAAGGAGAAAAAAGAATATTAGACAAATTAGACATGAGAGAACTCTGGAGAAAACTGAATGGAAATAAAAAGAAATATAATTTTTCTCAGTTATATGAGGCTCCTTCACAAAAAATGAACAAATATTGGCTCATAAAAACCACATAATCAAATGGATGAAAACAAAAGTATTAAATACAGCTTTTACATGCTACAATGCAATATGATTTTTCAAGATGTAGAAGTACAGATTCAAAATTAATTGGAAACTAAATAACTTAGTCCTAAAGAATGAATGGGTGCAGAAAAAATCATAGAATCAACCAATAATTTCATTAAAGAGAATTACAATGAGTCAACATATCAACATTTGTGGGATGCAGCCAAAGCAGTATTTAGGGGAAAATTTCAATCTCTACATGCTTACATTAATAAAACAGAGAAGGAGTATATGAAGGAATTGGGCATGAAACTAAAAAGTAGAAAAAGAACAAATGAAATATCTCCAATTAAATATCAAAATGGAAATAATTAAAAGAAAGATGAGATTAAGAAAACTTTTAAAAAGTCAAACTAATAAGTAAAAGTAGGTGGTGGGTTTATCAAAACACTGATAAAATAGATAAACGATTATTTAGTATGACTAACAGAAAGACGAAAATCACATTACCAGTCTCAAAAAGGAAAAGGTGAATGTACAACCAATGAAGATGAAATTAAAGACATGCTTAGGAGTTATTTTTGCTTGATGATGTGCCAGTAAAACTGACAATCTAAATGAAACAGAAGAATACTTGCAAAAGTATAAACTGCCCATGTTAACAGAAGAGCAAATACAAGATGTAAATAATCCTACCTTAAAAGAAGACATTGAACAAGGCATAAAAGAGTTCCCTAGGAAACAATCCCCAGGACCAGATGGATTTGAAAGGGATTCTACCAAGCATTCAAAAAACATTTCATCTCAATACTATAAAAACTCTTTGAATCAACAGGTAAAGGAGTGCTTTCAAATTCCTTTAATGGCACAATTAGTGTTTTCATACCTAGACAAGGCTGGGGGAATATACACACACTGATACATTTTTGGTAGAGCTGTGAAATGACACATTCATTTTGGAAAGTAATTAGGAATTAGGCAAAGAAAGTAACAAAAATGTCCATAGCCTTTAAAACAAAAACTCCATTATATCCCAAGGAAGCCATCAATAAGAAAAAAGGCCCAATATACTCCAAAATGTTTATAACAGCACTTTTTGTGACAGCTAGGAATTGGAAACAAAGTAGAGGCTCATCAACTGGGCAATGGTAAAACAAGGCATAGAACATAAACATCATGGAATACTGCTACCACGCCATAAGCAATAACATGTGTGATGAGCACAAAGAAGTAGGGAAAGACCTTTGTGAATTGATGCAAAGTGAATTAAGCAGAGCCAAGAAAACAGTATATACACAGTAACTACAACAATTTGAATAGAAAGAATGATATATAAAATTGAAAGTACCGAGAACAATATGTCAAAGATCAATTGGGCCAAAAAAGTCCATGAGAAGACATTACCCTACCGAGTGCAGGAGGTGAGAGGTCCACAGGTATCACACATTGCACACCTTTTCCTGAATGTACTGATCAGTTGTGCTGTTTTTTTCTTTTCCTCCCTAAAACAAAAATACAAGTTTGTTACATGACATAGCTCTGAAGGATGAGGAGAGTAGGGGATATATGGGTTACACTGATGATGTAAGAAACAGAAAACAATAAAATAATTTTTAAAATGTCAAATATCTCAAGAGAAATGATGGGGTAGAAGGAGGAAAGAAACGGGTTTGGGGTTAGTAATTATCAGTAGCAGATGACAAACCATGCTACAGATCAGTGATCATTAAAACAATTGTTGTTTAGTCCTGTTTGACTTTTCCTGATCCCATTTGGGGTTTTCTTGGAAAAGATACTGGAGTGGTTTGCCGTTTCCTTCTGCAGTTCATCTGACATGAGGAACTGAGGTTCACGGGATTAACTGACTTGCCAAGGATCACACAGCTGGTAAGTGTCTGAGGCAAGGTTTGAATTCGAGATGAGTCTTCAGAAAACAATTTGAAGTTGTTAAATACTGAAAGGTTGATCAATGGAAAAGATTAGATATGCATTGTACAGAAGCAAATTAATAAAAGTGTGCCTAATAAATCCAAAGACAGAAATAGCAGGGGAGTGAAGGCAGGAGAGGAGACACTATTTGACTAAAAATCACAGACAGGATAAGGGAAAAGCAGTTTGCTAGAAATTGGATAGGTCATCAACACCTCTCCCTACCTCTTAAATTAAACTACAAATGGATATATGAATTAGGTGTAAAAGGGGAATCAATAGAAAATTAGAGGAGCAAGGAAGAAATTACTTTTCACATGGATAGATGGGGAAGAGGGGATGACAGAACAAGCAATGGAGAGAAGCAGAGAAAATAAAATGGATGATTCTGCTTAGATAAAGTTGAAATATTTTTGCACAAAAAGATCAAATACACTTAAAAAGAGAAGGGTAACAGTGAAGTGAGGAAAAATATCTCTGCAGTAAAGTTCTCTAAGGCCTGCTGCGTATGCAACATATAGAAGGAACTGATTCCAGTATCTGAGATTAAACACCATTCTCCAGTAGGTCAAAGGAATAGTAAGTTTTCAAAGGAAGAGATCCAAGATATCAACAGCCCTTATAACAATATGCTCCAAATCCCTTATAATGAGAAAAGTACACATTAAAACAACCCTTTTCTTTCAGTCTATTAAACACAGAGATCCACAGATTCAGGGATAGGCCCCTCTTTCTGTTCCACAACGAAGTACCTGGAAAGGTCCTTTTCACCAGGTGCTGGTTGAAGAAACTAGAACAAAAAATATACTATTAAATTAAAGGACACCAAACAAAAGAGATGTTGTGGAAAGGGGGAAGGGTTTCTATACTTCTCCTCTCTCCCCAGCCTGGAAGATGGGGGGAGATGGGAGGTAACAGAGAGAAAGGGGCAGGGTGTGGAGGGGAATTGGAAGGGAAGTGGGTGAGGGGCACACATACTTCTACCAGCTAACTCCTCTGGCATCCCCCTCCAGGCAAAGAAGAGTCACAATTAATAGGGTGGCATAGTGATATCACTGCAGGGAGGGTCTAGTCTCCTCCCAGAGCTGAGAGAGAAGAGAGGAGGGAGGGGAGAGAGTCTCTGACATCAGACCCAGAGTAGTGGGGAGCCCCCCACCCCAAGTCTTTGCCAATCATATGCCAGGTAAACTGAAAGTCTAAGTGAAATGGATGAATATTTACAAATATAAACTGTGCATATTAAAAGAAGAATAAATAAATAGCCCCATTTAAAAACAGAAAATGATCAAGGCAGATATATGTTCCCTAAGACAAAATCCCAAGGACCAGAAGGATTAATAAGTGAATTCTACCAGATATTTAAGGACCAATTCATACCAATACTATATAAATTATTTGAAAAAAATAGGTAAAGAAGCAGTCCTACCAAAGTCTTGTTATAGCCAAAATATGATTTTGATATGTAAACAAGGGAGAAGAACAAAAGAGAAGGAAAATTGTAGACCAATTTCTTTAAAGAATAACAAGAAAAGGCTGGTTAGGTGGTCCAGTGAATAGAGCACTGGCGCTGGACTAGGAGGATGTGAGTTCAAATCCAGCCTCAGACACTTAATACAAAACTAGCTGTATGACCTTGGGCAAGTCACTTAACCCCAATTGCCCTACCTTCCCCCCTCCAAAAAGAATAAAAGCACAACAGCAAGGAACCATTTGAAATGAAATCCTAGGAAGGAGATTACAGCAATATTTCACAAAGGTCATACACTATGACCAGTGGAATTCATACTAGGAGTAAAGGGCTATTTCAACATTAGGAGAGCTATCAGCACAACTGACCATACCAACAACGGAACCAACAAAAATCATGTATTTATATCAAAAGATACAGAAAAAAGTTTTTGATAAAATACAACTCATTCTTATTAAAAACATTAGAAAGCACAGGAATCAACAGCACCTTTCTTTAAATTATAAGTAATTTCTTTTTAAAACCAAGAGCAAGGATTACCTGCCATGAGAATAAGCTCGAGGCTCTGTGAATAAGATCAGGAGTGAAACCAGGTCCATTATCACCACAATTATTCAGTGTCATACTAGAAATCCCAGTTATAGAAAGAAGGCAAGAAAAAGAAATTGGAAGAATAAAAATAGGCAACAAGGAGACAAAACTACCCCCTCTTTGCACATGACATATGGTATATTTAGAGCACCCTAGAAAAGCAAACAAAAAAACTACTGGAAACAATGAACAACTTTAGCAAAGTTGCAAGATGCAAAATAAACCCATGTAAATCATCAGCATTTCTATAGTACCACAAACAAGCTACAAGCTACAACAACTACCTGTAGGAAGAGATAGAAAGAAAAATTCTATTTAAAATAACTGCAAACAACATAAAATCCTTGGAAGTCTCCCTGCCAAGACCTACCCATTGACTACATGAAAACATTGAGAAAGCACTCTTCACACAAATAAAGATATATCTGTACAGCTGGAGAAGTATAAATCACTCATTGGTAGGTTGAGCCAATAAAAATGACAATTCTACCTAAGTTAATTTACTTATTCAGTGCATCAACAATCAAATCACCAAAGACTTATTTTATAGAACTAGAAAAATAATAAGCAAATTCATCTGGGAAGAATATAAGGCAAAGAATTTGAAAGGAATGGACAGAAAAATGTTAAGGAATGCAGTCAAGCTGTACTAGATTTGAAAGTATAATACAAAGCAGTGATCATGAAAAAAATCTGGTACTGGCTAAAATATGGAGGGGTGGATCGGAGGAATAGATTAGGTACACAATACACAGTAGGAAATGACCACAGTAATCTGTTGTTTGGTAAACTGAAATATCCAAGCTTTGGCAGTAAGAACTCACCTTTTGACAAAAATTGCTAGGAAAATTGGGAAAAGCGGTTTTGCAGAACAAGGCACAAGTTAACATGTCATATTGTATACCAAGATAAGGTCAAAATGGGTACATGATTTTGATGTAAACGGTGATATCATTAGTAAATCAGGGGAGCAAAGAAAAATGTACCTGTCAAATCTAAGGAAAAAGGAAGACTTAATGATGAAATGAGATAGAGTATTATGGGAACTGAAATGGATAATTTTGATTACATGAAATTTAAAAAGCTTTTGCAAAAAAGAACCCTAATACAGACAAAAGTAGGAAAAAAACAGGTAGATGGGTAAAAATGATGCTATTTTTCAAATATCTAAGGAACTGAGCCAAAATTATTTCTTTTTAAAAATGAGTCATTTTCCAATTGATAAATGGTCAAAAATAGGAACAGGCAGTTTTCAGAAGAAGAAATCAAAGCTATCAGTAATTGCATAAAAAAAAGTGCTTTAAGTCAGTACAATTAAAGGAATGAAAATAAAACCAACTCTGAGGTACCACCTCACACCTATTAGAATTAAGAACTATGATGGAAAAGGAAAATGACAAATGCTGGAGGAGATGTGGAAAAATTGGGAAACTAATGTATACATTGTTTTTAGAGTTGTGAACTAGTCCCATCATTATGGAGCAGTGTTTGGAACTACACTCTATGGGCTACAAAAATGTGCAGACTCAGCAATGTTATTACTACGTTTCTATCTCAAAGAGATTTAAGAAGGGGGGAAGGAACCTGTTTATAGAAAAATACCTACAGCAACTCTTTTTGTGTAGCCTAGAATTGGAAACTGAGTGGATGACATGGAATAACTGAGTAAGCTGAGACATATGATTGTGATGGAATACTAGCATGCTATACAAAATGACATACAGGATGGTTTCAAAAAATCCTGGGAAGACATATATGAACTAATGCAAAGTGAGAACAGGAGAAAAATGTACGTAGCAAAAGTCATATTGTATTGATGATTGACTGCAAAAGACTTAGCTACTCTGAGCAAGATAATAATCCAAGACAATTCGAAAGGACACCTAGTACAAAAATGCTATTCATCTCCAGAGAGACAACTGATGAACTCTGAATGCACCTTCAAGCATACTTTTTTTTTAAAACTTTCTTTATTTTTCTTGTACTTTTATGTGTTTCATTTTGCAACATAGCTGACATGAAAATATGTTTCACATGCCTTCAAATGTATAAGCATATAGGTTGTCTTCTCAAGGTGTGGGGGGGAAGGCAGAAAGGAAAAATATTTGGAACTCATTTAAAAAATAATTTTAATATTTTTTGCTTTTAACTGGGAAATAAAAATATGTAAAAAGGAATTTAAAAAGATAAACTAAATAACTGGAAAAATATTCAGTGTTCATAGAGAGGCTATGCCAATATCATTAAAATATCAATATTACCAAAATTAATTTATACATACATATATATATATTTATACACACACACACACACACACACACACATACACACACATAGAGAAATTACCAAGAAGGTACTATAAATAATAACAAAACTCACTCTGAAAAAGAAAAGATCTAGGTTATCAAGAGAAATGACTGAAAGAAAGATTGATGAAGGGGCTATAGCACTTCCAGGGCACAAATTATATTATAAAGCAGCAGTCATCAAAACTATTGGTTAAATATAGAGAAACATCTGACCTTAGACACTTAACTCTTACTAGCTCTGTGACCTTGAGTCACTTAACCTCAATGGCCCTGCCTTCCCCCCTCCAAAAAAGACTAAAAAAAATAGAGAAAGAGACAAAAGGTATAGATTATAAAATCTATATGAGTAGAATGAGTAGAACTGAAAAACAAAGTGGATAATAAAGTGGAAACAATAAGGTGGAAACCATAAATTACCTAGAGAAAAAATTCCCCTTTGACAGAAACTGTTGGGAAAACTAGAAATTTGGCAGTCTGGCAGAAATTAGACTTACACTGAAAGATACAGTCTAAGTGGATATATGACCTTAATACAAAAGATCATGGGACTAAAAAAATCGAGTATCTCTCACAGATGTTGGTAAGAGATGTATCCTTGACCAAATAAATGGCAGAGGCAATCACAAAGTGCAAAACTGATGATTTTTATTGCTTAAAACTGAAAAGCTTCTGTATAAACAATATTAATGCATCAAGGATAAGAAGGTAAGTGTTTGAATGGGGAAAAATCTTTGTATCAAATTCCTCTGATAAAAGTTTAATATACAAGGCATACAAATCATCATCTATGTGTATATATTTAATATATATACACATATAAACACAAATATATATGTATGAATGCATGTACATACACAGCAATTTCCTTGTTGATAAATGGTGAAAGGATATGAACAAATACTTCTCAAAAGCACTGCAAAGAATTGACAACCACATGAAAGGCCCCAAATCACTAATGAAAAAAATGTGAATCAACACAACCCAAAGGATCCACTTCACTCTCTGCAAATTGACAAAAAGGACAAAAAAATGAAACGTCAAAGTTGGAGGAGTGTGGGAAGAGAGTCACATTAATACATTGTTGGTAGAACTGTGAATGGCACAATCATTTTGGAAAGTAATTTGGAGTTATACAAAGAGAGTAACAAAAATGTCCATAGCTTTTAAAACAAAGACTCAATTACTGGGCTTATACCCCAAGGAAGTCATTAATAAGAAAAAAAAAGGTGTATAAACTCCAAAATATTTACAATACCATTTTATATAAATAATGTTTGTATTTTATAAGCATAAAAATATTTCTGAATGCTACACATTGGAAACAAAGCAGATGCTCATCAACTGGGGAATGATTGCTAAACAAGGTATGGAACAGGAATAACAACACTACTACTGTGATTAAAGAAATAATGAGAGGGGCGGCTAGGTGGCGCAGTGAGTAAGAGCGCCGGCCTCGGAATTGGGATGACCCGAGATCAGATCCGGCCTCAGAAAATGAGCACCCACGCATAAATAATGACTAGCCCTGTAACCTTGAGCAAGTTACTTAACCCCAATTGCTTTAAGAAAAAAAAGAAAGAAATAATGAGTGCGCTGAGTACAGGGAAGTATAGAAAGACCTTTGTGAACTGATGCAAAGTGAAGTAGGCAGAGACAAGAAAACAGTATATATACACAGTAACTACAACAATTCAAATGGAAAGAAGAACACACCAAAATATTGAAAATAAGTGAAACAAAGTTAAATAACAAGTAGGACTGAAAAGGAAACGTGAGAAGACACCATCACCCTACCTTCTCTAGGAGGTGAGAGGTCCACAGGTATTACTCATTGCACACCTTTTCCTGAATGCATTGTTCAGTTGTGCTGGCTTTTTTCCCTCCCTAAAACAAACAGAAATACTGTCACGTGGGATGGCTCTTGATGATGGGGAGAGGGAAGGATACATGAGATACCCTGTAGATATAAGAAGCAGAAAACATCAACAAATTTTTTTTTTTAGAAAAAAGGTCAAGCATTTCAAGGGTAATGATTGAGGGCAGAAGGAGGAAAGAAAGAGGTTTGGGTTAATGATTATCAGTAGCAGATCTCAAAAAATACTACAGATCAGTGATTATGAAAACAATTGTTTTTGTTATTGTCTGACTTTGCCTGACCCCATTTGGGGTTTTCTTGGCAAAGATACTGTAGTGGTTTTCCATTTACTTCTCCAGCTCATTTGATAGATGAGGAACTGAGGGAAACAGGGTTAAGTGACTTGCCCAGGGTCACACAGCTAGGAAGTATCTGAGGGAACATTTGAACTCAGGAATATGAGTTTTCCTGACTTTAGGCCCAGTGGGATGCCTAGCTATCCAGACAACAGTTAGAACTCATTAAAAATTGAGAGTTTGCAGATCCAAACAAATGAAATAGAAGGCAATGTGAAATATCTCATGGGAAAAACCACTGACCTGGAAAATAGATCCAGGAGAGATAATTTAAAAATTATTGGACTACCTGAAAGCCATGATCAAAGAAAGAACCTAGAAATCATCCTTAAAGAAATTCTCAAGGAAAATTGCCCTGATGTTTTATACCCAGAGGGCAAAATAGAGGTTGAAAGAATCCACAGATCACCTCCTGAAAAAGATCCCCAAAAGAAAACTCCCAGGAATATTATAGCCAGGTTCCAGAATCCCCAGATCAAGGAGAAAATACTACAAGCAGCCAGGAAGAAACAATTTCAATATTGTGGAAACACAATCAGAATAGCCCAGGACCTGGCAGCTTCTGCATTGAGGGATAGAAGGGCATGGAATATGATATTCCAGAGGGCAAAAGAGCTGGGAATGAACCCAAGGGTCACCTACCCAGCAAAACTGAGTATCTTGTTTCAGGGGAAAATATGGTCATTCAGTGGAATAGAGGACTTTCAAGCATTCTTGATGAAAAAACCAGAGCTGAATGGAAAATTTGACATTCAGACACAAGAAGCAAGAGATGCTTGAGAAGGTAATCAAAGAAAAGAAATCAAAAGGAACTTATCAAAGTTGAACTATTTACAGTCCTACATGGAAAAACAATAACTGTGTTTGATGAAACCTTTCTCATTATGAAAATAATTGAAGAAGGGTACATGGCATATGTTCACAGGTATACATGGATAGAGGGCACAGGTTGAATTTGATGGGAAGGGATGATTATTATTTTTTTTGGAGGGCAATTGGGGTTGGGTGACTTGCCCAGGTTCACGTGGCTGGGTTTTTGTTTGTGTGTTGGGTGTCTGGGGCCAGATCCGAGCTCGGGTCCTTCTGGCTCCAGGGCTGGCTCTCTGCTCGCTTCGCCACCTAGCCGCCCCAAGGAAGGGATGACTCTTAAGGGGTGAAGTCAAGAGGTGAGGGAGGAAAGTGGCAAGAGGAGATGGAGAGAGACAGGGTAGGGCAAACTATATCATGTAGAAGAGGCAAGGGGAAGTAGTTTCAGGGGAAGGGAAGAACAGGAAGGCAAAAAGGCAAAAGCATATTCTCATTGAAGTTGGCTCAAGGAGAGAATCACATACATATTAAATGGAATATCTTACCCTCACTCACTCTCCTGAGTAGGGAAAAGGGGGATGAGAGGGGGGATGATGGAGGGGAGGGCATTCTGGGGAGAGGAGAGGTTAGAAGTACCCACTATCAAAGAGGGACAGGATCAAAGTAGGGAATGGACCAGGTGGGAGGTGAGACAGGTGGGAGGGAAATATAAGCAGTCTTTTACAATATATCTACTATGGTAATGTTTTGCATAGATATACATGTACAACACATACTGAATTGCTTATCTTCTCAGAGGGAGTGGGTGACAGGGGAGAAAGGGAATGGATCTGAAAATCGAAGTTTTAAAATTAAATGTTTCATAATATGTCCAGGCAGTGGGGCTCAGAGATTCACCTTGCCCTAATGGCAAAGTTGAAGGGGGTATGGGAGAAGATATGGGAGAGAGCAGATTGGATGAGGGGATATCTGGTGGGACTGCTAGTCTGGGCTGGTGGGTAGGGAAAGAATGGGGGAAAAATGTAACTCATAATCTGGTGGAAATGAATGATGTAAACCAGAAGTTAATAAAGCATTTGTTTAAAAAAAAAATTGAGAGTTTGGGGCGGCTAGGTGGAGCAGTGAGTAGAGCGTCGGCCCTGGAGTTAGAAGGACCTGAGTTCGGATCCAGCCTCAGACACTTAATGCACACAAACAAAAACCTAGCCGTGTGACCTTGGGCAAGTTACTTAACCCCAATTGCCCTCCAAAAAAATTTGAGAGTTTGATCACTGGGAAAGATAATGTATGCAACATATACAAACAAACAAATAAAATAAAATAGTGTTTAATAATTCCAAAGACAGCATATTGGGGGAGAGAGAGGAGGACATGCTTCTTGAATTAAAAATACAGATGGGATAAGAGAAAAGCAATTTGGCAGAAATTCAATAGGACATGAACACCACGAACCACCTATTAAACTACAAATGGATATACGAAGTTAGGTGTAAAAGGTGAATCAATAGCAAAATAGGGGCATAAGGAGGAAACTACTTTTCACATAGATGGATACACAAAGAAGCTGAGATAGAAGAATCAATGGAGAGGATCACAGGAAATTAAATGGATGATTCTGCTTCCACTAAGTTGAAATGTTTTCCCAAAAACAAATCGAATTTAGTTAAATGAGTAAAAACATCTATGCCAAATAGAGAGGGAACTGATTCTGATTTCCAAGATTAAGAGCTATTCTTCAATAAGATTAAAGGATATGAACAGGAAGTTTTCAAAGGAAGAAATCCAAGCTTTCAATAGCCCTGTGACAATATGCTCCAAATCCCTCAGAGTGAGAGAAGTGCACATTAAAACAACTCTATTCTTTTTGCATGTAAATCATAGAGATTCACAGGTTCAGGGACAGTTCTCTCTTCCTATTCAACAACAAAGTGCCTGGAAACATCCCTTAAACCACTGTTCTGATTCAAACCAGAACAAAAGTACATATAGGATTAAATTAAAGGACAAGAAACAAAAGAGATGATCCCCTACCCAAGGCCTCCAGGGAGGCTGCAAGTCCCCCCCCCACCAACCCCACCTCTGACTTAGATGGAAGTTCTGCCTTAGTCTGTGGCCATAGCAAACCACTTAAACCCTCTAAGCCTTAATTTTCATATTTATACAATGGGCATGAAAATAAACCCTAGACAAAGTAAATTCCAGGGTGGTTGTAAGGTTCAAATGAGATATTTGCAAAGTGATTTCTAAGCCATGGCACCCCACATAAGTATTTATTGTTATCACTATCATTTATCTGTTAGCTGCTCTGATGGAGTTTACATCTCATGCTACTGATTCTTTTCTAGCTAATGTTCTTCAGATCATTGAACAGAATTCTAACTCAGTCAAAGTACTGGGACGTGAACTCATCTGCTGCAGCTCCATGAATACATCTTTAGGGCAATTCTGGGAAGAGACAGCACTGTGGGTATTCCATGTTCCTCACCCTGGTCCCACATGGATTTCAGGTCTTCCCCTGGGTCTCTATATCTTTCAATGTTTTCATTCAGGCATCTTAAAAAATTAGGAACATTTGCTATGCTATTAAAAACATTGTTCTCCAGTGTTTATGAATCAATGTTGTTTCTAGGAGATGAGGGTGATAGTTTTGTTCCATGACAATGTTCCAGTTCCAGTACAATTTAATTTTGAACTCCCAAGAATATCCTGAGGTCTCCATTTGTAACAGGAACATTTGTCTTCTGTTCACTTTTGAAAGATACTCAGCTTCTGATGGATAATTCCAGTCACCAGTTCATGCCTTGCCAAGTAGTCATCAGGTACTAAAGTTTTACAACCTGCAATGAAAAGCTGCTCCACGTTGTTTTGTTTCCATAGTCTGTGCTGATTGATAATCTGGGCTCCTGAAGCACAACCTAGAATTTCTGCTGACAATGACCTGATGTGGGATTGCTATCAGAAACCCCCACCAATTCTATAACCAAACCGACATGACAAGCATGGGGTCCATGGTTCTCTCTAAATTCAGTGCTGGTGAATTACTGTGGAATGTCACCTGTGGAGTGCATCTGGACTCGACTCTTAGATCTTTGCTATTTTTATAGGATTCCCCCAGAGACTGACCACTTTCAAATACACTGGACACATCCAGGTCTGAGTATCTATTTCATTTTTTAACTAACTTTTACTACTGCTAAGTGAAGTGTTACATCTCTGTGTTCCACAAGTATTTCTGTCTGTTTTAAACTTCTTAAATATGTACTTTTAAGCAGAAGTGTTGATCTCTCTGTTTCATTATTAGGTAGATTTCTGCAAGGATACTTTCCAAATCTGTTGTCCATTTTGGCAGAAACAGAAGAGGGCCTTTCTACACTTAGCCCTATCTAAGAGGGTGGCTACTTTAAGGTGACCATCTTCTGGGAGGGAGGCTGGCAAGCAGGAAAGGTCCTCCCCCCTAAATTGGCATGCAGAGGGTTCTAAGGGATGGGTAGATGACTCTGAGAGGTTTTGGCATGGCTGTAGCCAAGGTGGTATTGGGACTCCTGTGGTTATGGTCACATAGAACCAGTGCTGTGTGGAGCTCCAGCCAAGGTGGGCTTCCCCATAGAAAAGCTCTCTAAGCATGCTTAGGAGACACCTGAGACTTTTGTTTCACCCAGACAGATTTCCTTTAGGAGCAGAGAGAAGGGATTCTCACCAAAATACAAGGACTTGCTGAAGGTCTTTAACCAGGAACTACCTCCTGATTTTTCTACACCATAAGAGTTCTACTGGGCACATACCCCTATTAAAAAGTGGTTCAGTTGGTTTCCTTAAAGGGAAAAGATAAAATCTTTCTCAGAGGTTAAGCTAGTGCTATCACCATCTACACCCAAATGTCATAGTAAATACACATATATCAAAGGGGTTGGAATTAGATATTCTGGAAGGTAAAGGAACTAGGATTACAACCAGCAATCAACTACCCAGTAAAACTGAATATAATCTTTCAGAGGATAAAAGGAACATTCTATGAAATAGGGGACATGCAAACATTCCTGCTGAAAAGAGCAGTGATAAAGATAAATTTGATCGTCAAATATAAGGCTCAAGAGACATGTAGAAAGATAAAGAGGAAAGCAAAAATGTGACTTATTTAACATGTTTAAAGTATTTCCATCCCTGCAGGGGAAGATAATACTTGTAACTCTTGAGAACTGTATCACTATTAGGCTAGTTACGAGGCTTATACATTGAAAAGAGGCTGTGGGTATAAATTGACTTTCAAAGGGATGATATAAAAAATTAAGGGGTGAGAAGGAGGGCTGCACTGGGAGAAGAGGGAAGGGAGAGGAAGAATGGAGTAAATTATATCCTGTTGAAAGTTACAGAAGACCTATTAAAATGGAGGGAAAGAAAGGAGGGGCCTGAGCATTGCTTAAACCTTACCCTCAATGGATTTGGCTCCAAGAGAGTATAACATACATGTTGAATGGCAGTTGGAAATCTGTCCTAACTAGGCTGGATGGATAACCAATGAAGATGAAATTAAAGCAATGCTTAGGAGTTATTTTGCCCAATCATATGTCAGCAAAACTGACAATGTATGTGAAATGGAATAATACTTTAAAGAAGCAAACTGCCCATGTCAACAAATGAGAAAACAGAACACTGAAATAATGATCTCTTTTCTTTTTGCTTTTTGGAGGGTAATTGGGATTAACTGACTTGCCCATGGTCACACAGCTAGTTTTTGTGTTAAGTGTCTGAGGCCGAATTTGAACTCAGGTCCTCCTGAGTCCAGGGCCAGTGTTCTATTCACTGCACCACCTATCTGCCCTGGAAATAATTCTATCTTAAAAGAAGACATTGAACCAGGCATAAATGAGTTCCCTAGGAACAAAATACCCAGGACCAGATAGAATTGAAAGGGAATTCTACTAAACATTTCAAAACATTTCATCCCAATACAGAATAAACTATCTGAAAGATTAGGCAAAGGAGATCTGTCAAATTCCTTTTATGGCACAAATATGTTTTTGGTACCTAAACAATGGTGTACAGATATACACAAACTAATACCTTACTGGTGGAGCTGTGAAATGACACTTCCATTTTGGAAAGTAATTAGGAATCATGCAAGAAGATAAGAAAAATGTCCAAAGACTTTAAAACAACAACTCCATTACACCCCACTGAAGCCTTTAAGAAGAAAAAAATCCCCATATATTTCAAAATACTTACAATAACACTTTTTATGACTAGCTCTGAATTGGAAACAAAGCAGACACTCATCACTTGGGGAATTGCTAAACAAGGTGTGGAACATGAACATTATGGAATACTACAACAATGCTGTAATGTATGTGTGATAGAGTACAGAGACGTATGAAAATATCTTTGTGAGCTGATACAAAGTGAATTAAGCAGAGTCAAGGAAACAGTATATACACACAATGACTTCAATGGAAAAAAATGACACAAAAAAATAAAAAGTACCTGTAACAAATTGTTGAAGATCAAGTGGGACTGAAAAGAAAATATGAGAAGACACCAACACCCTACCACACCCAGGAGGTGAGAGGTCCACAGGTGTCACACACTGCAAGCCTTTTCCCCAATGCATCAATCAGTTGTGCTGGCTCTTCCTTTTCTTCCTAAAAGAAGAAATACTATTTGTCACATGGCCAAATGTTACAGTAGGGCTCAGCTTCATGTCACATCTCAAAGATGGGGAGAGGGAGGGATACATGGGATACTCTGGTGATGTATGAAACAGAAACATCAATAAAAATGTTTCAAAAGGGGTGAAGTATCTCAAGGATAATAATGAATGGGGGAAGGAGGTCAGAATGAGGTTTGGGGTTAGCGATTATCAGTAGCAGAACACAAACCATGCTACACATCAGTGATTATGAAAAATTTTATGCTTGTTCCTTTGACCAGTCTGACTTGTCCTAACAGCATTTGGGGTTTTCTTGGCAAAGATACTGGAGGGATTCACCATCTCCTTCCGCAGCTCATTTGACAGATGAATAACTAAGGGAAACAGGATGAAGTGACTTCCTGAGGGTCACATAGCTAGTAAGGGTCTGAGTCTAGGTTAGAACTCAAGAATACAAGTCTTCCTGACTTTACACCCAGGGGGACACTTAGCTGCCTGGAAAACAATTGGAAACTTGTTAAAATGTGAGAGGTCGATCAATGGAACTGATTAGTTTTGCAGTGTACAGAAGGAAACAATTAAAATAACTTACTGTTCAATAAATCCAAGACAACAACTGTTGGGGTGGGGACACTATTTGATTAAAAATCCTCAGACAGGATAAGGGAAGAGCAGTTTTCCAGAATGTCAATAGGATATCAACACCTCACACCACCTATCAAATTACACTACAAATGGATACATGAATTAGGCCTAAAAGGGATTCAACAGCAGTTGGAGAAGCAAGGAGGAGAGGTTATGACAGAACAAGCAATAGAGATAATCATAGAAAACAAAATGGATGATTCAGGAGCTATAAAGTTGAAAGACTTTTGC
The DNA here is from genome assembly GCA_011680675.1 of Gymnobelideus leadbeateri. Classification (NCBI taxonomy): domain Eukaryota; kingdom Metazoa; phylum Chordata; class Mammalia; order Diprotodontia; family Petauridae; genus Gymnobelideus; species Gymnobelideus leadbeateri. The sequence goes on along the minus strand of WOXC01009684.1, from coordinate 11,581 downwards.
ACAAACAAATCAAATGCAGTTAAAATGAGAAGAGTGACAGGTATCAAAAAAACACCTTTGTAGTAACCTTCTCTAAGGACTGTTTTGTATGCAACATATAGAAGGACCTGATTCCAGTGTCTAAGATTAAGCCCCATTCTCCAAGAGGTCAAAGGAACAGGAAGGTTTCAAAGGAAGAATTCCAAGCTATCAATCACCCTAAGACACAATGCTCCAAATGCCTCATAATGAGAGAAGTGCACATTAAAATGATTCTCTTCTTTGTCTGTAAAACACAGAAATCTGCTGGTTCAGGGACAGGGCCCTCTTTTGATTCAACAACAAAATACCTGGAAATGCCCCTTCCACCTGCTACTGGTTCAAACTCAAAGGAAATATAATCAAAAACAAATATGCCATTTAATTAAGCCCCACTAAACAAAAGATGTGCAGAAGGGGAGGGGAAGATTTCCTACAGTGTCTCCTCTCCCCAGCCCTGAGGCCAAGCCAAGGAAGGGAAGAAGCTCAGAAGAAAGGATGGAAACCTCCACTGGAGGAGGGGAGGAAGGGAGGGAATGTTCCTAAAGCTTCTCCCTGCTGGCCTCTACCACACCCCACCCAACCCCACAATCCCTCACACCCCAAGCCCCAGACATTCAGAGAAAGTCCTGGGCAGGTGGGAAGCCCCAGGCAGCAGCAGCCCAGGAGGAGAAGGCACACAGAAGTTTACCCCAGAACAGACACACCCATAAAGACACACCCATATATACACATGCCAGCACCCCACACCCACACATACACCACAGGCATTAAAAAAGTTATTTATATTCCCAGGACCTTCCATCCACCCTTATACACATCTTCCTCAGTAGTAATCAAGGCCAAATGTTACAGTAGGGCTCAGCTTCATGAAAAAACTGGGGCCCAGGAGGGTGGGAAGAAGAGAAGGAGAAGAAAAGGAGAGGCTGTGGCAGGAGCAAGGAGGGGACACTGACCCCACTCAGAGCCACTTAGACAGTATAGCAGGAGCCTCAGGATAGGTCAGTCTGGAAGATGGGGAGAAGATGAAGGTAATGGAGGGGAGGTGGGGATGGGGAGGGGAAGGGAAGTGGGTGAGTTACAAGCAGACCTCCTCCTGCTCACCCCACTAGCATCTTCCTCCAGACAAAGAAAACTTACACTTTATATAGGGTGGGAAGTGGCGGCCACTGTGATGTCACTGCAGGGAGGGCCTGAGGGGGAATAAAGGAGGGACAGGAGGGAGGCTCTGACATCAGGAAGGTGCATCCTTCACTTGGAGGTAGGCCTGGGACTGACCAGGCTCCCAGGTTCCAGAGTGCAGGCTGCTGGGGCTGGGGGTGGGGGGAGCAGTAGTTCAGCTCAGATTGGGGTTGTTGAGGGTCAGCCCCTTTACTGAAACTGGGAGGGGGAGGACAAAGAGGGATAGAGGGAGGTCGAGGGAGGGCTGCACTGGGCTGCACTAAAGGGAAGAAAGGACACAGTAGCTGCAACAGCATCTGCAGACCACCAGCCCTTGAATGGGATTTCAATTCCTCACAACCCCCAGAGGGGAGGAGGAAATTGGGGGTCTGGGAAGGGGCAGGGCTCATCCTCCTTTCTTCCGACAGAAGGAGACAAAGATCAGGTTGGGCAGGAAGGACATGGGGCACCCAGAAGGGCAGTGTGTCTGCTCCCTCTCTTTATGTCTGGGTACCTCGGTCTGAATCCTTTGTAATTAAACCTTCCAGAGCCTGGACAAGAGAGAGCCACACCCTCCTTTTGCCTCAGAGTCCTCTACCACAGGACTTAATATAGTTCTTTCTAAAACTATTTCAGATCTAGGGCTTTCCTCTCTCCCACACCAGCTGCCCTGCCACTAATGAACTGCAACAGTGGAGAGACACCTGGAACTGTAGGCACAGACCCAGAGTAGGGACAGAGAACCTGCGGCCTCGAGCCCACATGTGCCCTTCTAGGTCCCTGGGTGCAGCCTTTTGACTGAGTCCAAGTTTTACAGAACAAATCCTTTTATTTAGGGGATTTGTTCTCTGAAGTTTGGATTTAGTAAAAGGGTCACACTTGGGGTCCTAGAGGGCCACATGCAGAGCTTGTGATCCCCACCCTTGACTTAGACTGAAGTTCTGCCTTACTCATTGTGTGACCATAGAAAAACCATTCTCTAAACCTCAATTTTCTTATCTCTAAAATGGGAATAATAATAACAGCCAGGAAAAGTAAATTCCAGGGTGGTTGTAAGGTTCAAATAAGATGTTTGCAAAGTGCTTTTCAAACCATGACACCCCAGAGAAGTGTTTATTATTATAACTATCATTCACGTGTTAGCCATTTTGATGGAATTTACATACATGGTATTTATTCTTTTCTATTTAATGTACTTCAGATCACTGAACAGAATTACTCTCTATTCTAACTCAGTAAAAGCATTTGGAGTTAACACATATGCTGCAGGTTCCATGAATAAATCTTTAGGACAATTCTGGCAAGAGAAAGGACTGTGGGGATGCCATGTTCCTTGCCCTGTTCCCACATGGCTTTCAGGTCTTCCCCTTGGTCTGTATATGTTCCAAGTTTTTCATTCCGGCATCTTAGAAATTAGGAACACTTGCTATGCTATTAAAAACATCTTTATTGATTGTTTATGAATCAATGTTATGAGTAGAAAATGGTGACAACAGTTTTGTTCCATGACAATGTTCCAGTTCCAGTGCAATTTATTTTTGAACTCCCATGGATAGCCTGAGGTCTCCATTTGTAACATGAACATATGTCACCTGAATGATATTCAGCTTCTGGTAGATAATTTCAACCACCAGGTCATGTCTTGCTAAGCATTCATTAGGCACTAATGTTTTACAACTTGCAGTGAAAAGTTGCTCAGTATCTACCATTTCCTTCCACAGTATGTGCCAATGGTTGAATCTGGGATCCTGAAGCACAAATCTATAATTTCTGCTAATAGTGACCTGACATGGGATTGCCATCAGAAATTCCCCCAATTCTGTAAAGAAACCCATATGACGAGTATGCGGTCTGTGGCTCTCTGTACACACGTTGTTGTATACACCCTGTTGAATGTCACCTAGGGAAAGCATCTGGCCTCCACTCTTGGATCTTTGCTATTTTATAGGATTCCCCCAGAGTCTGTTCACTTTCAGATACACTCGACTCATCCAGTAGTAAGTATACTCTTTTTTTTTTAACTTACTTTTACTATTCCTAAGTAAAGTGTTACATGAATTTCTTCCAAAAGTATTGGTCAGTTTCAAACTGGTTTAATATGGGCTTTGAGAATAATCCTCAATCCTCTCCCTCTTTTTTAATAAGAAGTGTTAATCAGTATCTTTTTCTATTATGTAGATTTTTGTTAGGCTACTTTCCAAGTCTGTTGTCCAATTAAGCAGAAATAATAGAGGGCCTCTCTACACTCAGCCCTAAGAGGGCGGTTTCTTTAAGAAGACCATCTCCTCAGAGGCGGGCTGGCAAAAAGGAACCCCCCCCCCGATTTGGCAGGCAGAGAGTCCTAAGGGATAGGTAGATGACTCTGAGAGGTTTTGGCATGGCTATTGCTGAGGTGGTATTGGGGCTCCTGTGCTTATGGCCACATAGAACAAGTGCTGTGTGGAGCTCCAGCCAAGGTAGGCTTCCCCATAGAAAAGCTCTCTAAGCATGCTCAGGAGATACCTGAGACTTTTATTTCACCCAGACAGACTTCCTTTAGGAGCAGAGAGAAGGATTTTCACCAAAATACAAGGACTTGCTGAAGGTCTTAGCCAGGAGCTCCCTCCTGATTTTGTTACCCCATAAGTGTTCTACTGGGAATACCCCCTCCATTAAGAAGGCGCTTAGGTAGTTTCCTTAAAGGCATCAATAAAACATTTTTTTTAGTTAGAGATTAAGTTACTGCTATCACTATGGATGCCCAAAGCTCAGAGTGAACATACTTGTATCAAAAGGATTGGAATAAGATATTCTTTAAAGTAAAGGAACTTGGATTACAACCAAGAATCAACTACACAGTAAAACTGAATATTATCTTTCAGGTGGTGAAAGGGACGTTCAGTTAAATAGGAAATATTCAAACATTCCTGATGAAAAGGTCAGAGGTAAACAGAAAATTTGATTTTAAAATATAAGGCTGGAGAGAGAAAGGTAAACTGGAAAGCAAAAATGTAACTTATTCAATATGGTTAAAGTGTTTCCATCCCTACAGAGGAAGATGAGACTTGTAGCTCTTAAGAACTGTAACACTATCAGGGAAGTTAGGAGGAACATACATTGACAGATGCTGTGGGTATAAATTGACTTGGATGGGATAATATAAAAAATTAAGGGGTGAGAAGGAGGGCTGCACTGGGAGAAAAGTGAAGGGAGACAAAGAACAGAGTAAATTATATTACATTTAAAAGTACAGAAAACTTATTACAATGGAGGGAAAGAAAGGAGCAGGCTGAGCATTGCTTCAACCTTACTCTTAATGAATTTGGCTCAAAGAGGGAATAACATACACATTGAGTTCTGAATAGAATCTTTCTTATGTAGTGTGGATGCATAACCAACAAAGATGAAATTAATGCAAATGAACAATTACTACCAGTGAGCTATCTCTACTCAGCCTTATTCTCCCATCCCCCATATACTTGATAATCTCTGTGACTCACAGTATTGTTGTAGGTAGGGCTCTGGAAGATGATGGCCAGATCTTGCTTCTCAACACTGTCCCTTCCATCCACAGGCTATTTTAGGGGATGTAGCTCACTTCCTGGAATAAAACAAAACCAAAAGAGTGAAAAAATAAAAGAAAATATGAAAATCTCATTGGAACAACAATTAATTTAGAAAAGAGATGGAGGAGAGATCATTTAGTATTACTGGAATACCTGAAACCAATGATCAAAGAAACAGCCCAGGCATTGTTTTAAGAAATTATTGAAGAAAACTGCACTGATATCTTAGGAGAAAAATATACTGATCATCTCCTGAAATAGCTCCCAAAATGAAAACTCTCAGGAATATTAGAGCCAACTTCCAGAGCTCCCAAGTGAAGGAAATAGCCACAAAGAAACATTTCAAATATATTGGAGCCAGAGTCAGGATCACACAAGAGTTAGTGGCTTCCATATTAAAGAAGCAGAGAGATTGGAATATGATATTCAAAAAGACAAAGAGCTAGGATTAGAATGAAGAATAAAGTACACAGCAAATCTAAGTATAATAAGTCAGGGGGAAATAGATGTTTGCTGAAATAGAGAAATTTTAAGCATTCCTCTAGGCTCTAGGGAAGCAGAAAATCATAAACAGGAAAAGAGAAATCATAAGGGACTCAATAAGGATAAATTGTTTCCATTCCCATATGGGAGTTCAGATGATACGTGTGACTCATAATATATCTTTATCATTATAAGGGCAGTTAGAAGGAGTCTACATAGACAGAGATCACACATGTGAATTGATTATGTTGGAGTGATGTTAGAAAAAGAAATGGAATGAGAAAGAGGTAGGAACTGGGAGAAGAGGGAAGGGGGAGACAGAATGGGCAAGATTTTCACACATAAAAGAGGCATGCAAGGAAGAGCTTTTACACTAAGGGAGAAATGGTGGGAGTTACTGGGCAATGCTTTAACCTCACTGTCATGAGAACTGGATCAAAGAGGGAAAAACACTTGTACAAACTTAACTCTATATAATATAGAAATCTATCTTACCCAATAGGAAAATAATAGGAAAGGGGATAAGAAAAAGGGGGAGGATCGAAAATAGAAAGGGAAGATTAAGGGAGGCAGTGGTTAGAAGCAAAATAGACCTTGGAGGGGGGACAGAACAAAAAGAGAGAACTAAGGAAGAAGATACGGAAGAAAATGGGATAAAAGGAAATATACAGTTAGTAATCATAAGTATAAATTTAAAAGGGATAAGAGAAAGAGATAGCAGAAACCAGAATCCAGCATTATTTGATTATGAGAAACACAGTTTGGGAACACCATTCTAGGCTCAAAAGTCTCTGAGGAAGAGCAGAGCTGACAAAACACAATGTGAGCTAGGTGGCTCTTTTCTTAGTAGCTTTTTGGTCAAATTGCAGTAGAAGAGACACCATTTGTTAAGCACCTACTGAATGTTCAGCATAATGTTAGGCTATGCAGAGGAGAGGTGGGGGTTAGAATGAGGAAGGGTGCAGATTAGGGGGAATAGCCCTCCTGGGGCAAGTTCCAGAACTAAATGGGCTGGCTCTGTTCTTCTCATTCCCTTTGAATCACCAAGGACAGTTCCACCAAATTAGACACCCCTTTGGGATAATAATATTAAATACCTGAACACGGATTTGTGGGATTCAGGAAGTGTTAGTGGGGATGGGCAGTAGAGGTGTGTACTACAGCCCTTAGTACAGTTCTTTGCACACAGTGTGTGACAGATGCTCATTCATGGCTGGCAATACAGAGTTCTCCTTGAATAGATAATAGGTTTGGGGCTGCTAAGTAATTGCTAGCCTCCACCAATTTTCCTCTGGAAAAAAACCTAAAGACAATCCAACTGAGATGAGAACGTGGAAGATGGAGTCATGGCACCCTCCCCATGTCTATTTTGCAGATTATAAGAATAATGCCTGGTAATGGTCCTTCAGGATGTGCTCTGACTGCTTGAGGAGGTGTGTTAACTGTTTTAGACAGTGGTGGGACTGCCTTCGAAAGGCAGGTGCTAGAGAGATGGGCACGATGTGCCAGACTAGTCAATGTATCACCACCACCTTCTGTGATGCATGTCTCACAGCAACTGCTGCTTCCTTTATGTGTCTTCTCCTGCAGTCTGCCTCTTTATTTCTTTGTCCCTAGCTCTCGGGCTCTGGTTCTGCATTTTTGCCTTTGTTTTGTTCTCTGTCTCTTAATAAACACAGTATATATGCCTGTCTGTACATATTGTGAGGTTCTGTATATCTCCTGACATTTTGTAGCCCCTGGTGACTGAGATCTGCTCCCAGCAGGTTGTCCAGGACAAAGCTGGGAAGAAGCCCTCTCCTCCCGTGGCCTAAGGATCATAATGGAGGCCTCATAAGGAGGTAGCCTGAATGCTAGCAATTCAGGATTCCATGTGTCCTTGACAATGATCAGTTGCCTGGAGTTGTGTCCAATTAAGTAGGTTAAGGATGTGCGTGAATAGAACACTCAGCACTTCAAAAGATCCAATAGAATATAGGTGAATGGAAGGAAAACCAGAGATAACAGAGTAGAAGGCTTAGGAATAGCAAGATAAGAGCACCTATGAATAATCTATACACACATATTTACAATCATTACCGATGTGGGGAAGCACCTACACCTGACCACACAAGTTGGGGAATCCTGAGTACAACCGTCAGGGTCTGGCTCAGGAGCGTCCCAGGCAGTACATCTTCTCCATGGGTGAGTCCAATTTGGGGTCTGAATCTTACAGTTTGAGAAGTGCTGAGAACAAAGAAGGCATACTGCCAGCTGTTTTTGGCAAACATTGTATCTTGTGTGAGGCCTAGGACAGAGGCCAATCCCTCCAAGGCCCCCCCAAGAACGATGTTTCCTTGGAATGGCTAGTTCCAGGAGTTGGGCACTTAGGTTATCTCTTCTTAAGGACGTGTCCGGGTTCCCAGGAGAAGAGCAGCCCTCATGTTCTCAGGATCCTCTGTTCCCAGACAGCTCAGGTAATAGAAAGGTCATATTGAGTTGGGGCCTTGGTTTATATAATCTTATTCCTCACAAAGGGGCTTACTTTGCCCCTTCAAGTTTCCCCTTCCTTCTCCCTGCTCTTTGAAGAATCCATGGGCAAGCATCCTGCTGGCCAGATGTTTGGATTTTTGGGGAAAGGAGGCTGCAGTGCCTGTTTATGCTTTCACATTTACATTAATTCAATGATTCACTTCATCAATAATTTGCAGTGATTGAGCCAAACCAGCTAGCACCAGTCACTCACTCATACAATGGCAAGGAGTTAAGCTCTGCAGGGCTTACATTGGTTCATTTGTACAACCTGGCAAGGAAAAAACCCTTTTTGCTTTCTTATTCAGTTATTACTAAAAATCACTGGGAGGAGGCCCTCACTCCAGGATTAGAGAGACTACATTTGTACCCTATACATGTCAGGTTTTGTCACAGTAGGAGGAAGAGTTTGTCTTAGGTAGCTTTGAAGGAGGAAAGATCCTAGGCAACTGCATCAATAAGTCAATAGGCAAAGATCAAGAGATTTGACCTCAGTTCTACTCCCTAATTAGGAAGATCTCTAGCTCAAACTCTGTCAGATGAGGCAAACACTCTTACACCCATTCAGACTAAATCATCAGATTCAGTGTTTTGAAGACCCTCGCAGCTCTGTCTGGCTCTATGCTGAGGACCATTCTAGTGTGGCCAGTCTATAGGGTTCCCCTTGGAGCAGTGACATTCTGGGGTTCCAAGGTCCTATTCAGTTCTGGCCTTCTGTGATGTTAATATGATCCTCCAAACCTCTGACATTTTGTGTACCAGAGCCCCTTCCAGCTCTGACGTTCCATATTCTCTGGTCTCTGGGTTCTTCCAGATCTCACATTCTAAAATGATAAATAGATTCTATCCAAAATCATAAGCAAGAATTATCTGTAATATGGATAAGGAAGAAGCACTTTTATCAGCACTTTTACTTTATTGTACTAGAAATGTTAGCTCTAACAATAAGGGAAGGAAAAGAAATTAAAGTAATTAGGATAGGCAATGAGGAAACAAAACTTTCAATCTTTGCAGATGATATACATACAGAATCCTGGAGATTAAACTAAAAACTAGTTGAAAACCTACAACATTAGTATAGGATAGAAATTAAACTAAACCCACATAAATCATAAACCCACAATAACATTTCTGCATATAACCAACAAAGTCCAGGAGCAAGAGACAGAAAAATTCAATTTCAGTTGAAAGATGACTGAACAAAAAGCATACAGAGAACCATCCTAAACAAGAACAAGTATTTTAAGAATAATTCAGTAAAATGAAACACTACGTAGAAAATGTCTGAAAATAAATTTGTGCTGCCATCCCTGTGCACCTTTTACCTCTGGAAAAGAATGGTGAGACCTGTTTTCTTCTTCTTTTTAAGGGTCATGTTTACTGAGTCTTGTGTTGCTCATACAGAGTTGTTTTTGATCAATATGGCATACTTTTCTCTGTGGGCAGGGACTATTTCCTTTTTATCTTTGGAATCCTAGCACCCAGAGTACAGTATGGCACATAGTAGGGTTTTAATATATGGTTTTTGACCAACTTAGTGCAATTGAAGATTATGTTACAATATTTTGTTGATATCTAGTGGTTAAAATCTACATTGCAGAATTTAGGAACATTTGGTGCCACTTGTGGACAGAGAGAACATTGCACTGTAATGAAAGTTTTAGGCAAGAGAGCAATATATTGTGAAATTCCTGTCTTGTGGTACATGGAGATATTACACGTTTAGTCTGTCATTCCGTGTCCAAACCTACGATTCACGTTAAGCCATATTTTTATTGAATTTTATGCCATATAATTGCTCCTTCTTGGTTAAGCCAGCAGAATGGAGCTAAATCAAATCCAAAATTTATGAAATGAAGAGATACTCAATTCCTTCAGTGTCAAGCTGAATTCAGACTAATTCATCATCAAATTTTCTATTAAACTCTCCATCATATCAAAAGTCATTTGATACAGGATAAGAGTTCATAGCAGTGGGGACACCACCAAGCTGATATTACCCTTCACTGTGGTTAGGTGGATGAAGTCTTCATGTTGCCCTACCAAAGGACTGAAACATTTTGAGGAAATAAATGCAAAAAACCCATGATCTTTGTATTGAAGGAAATTTATTTTTCCTTCCAATTTATTTCTTTACTTTTAATTCACAACATTCAGTTCCACAGTCTGAGTTTCAAATATTATCTCCCTCCCTCTCCTCCACCCCCAACATGGTGGCATGCAATCAAATATAGGATCTACAAATATCTGAAGGAAGTTTATGAAAGAAATATCAAATTTGACTAAGAATTTCCCAGTGTGAAATTAGGTATTCAGGGAAATATTTGCCCAGCATTTTTCGTTCAGTCATTCTGTCTTGCCTTACTTTATGTGATGCCACAGACTTTTATGCATGGAGTATTCTAAGAAAATATGTTATAATGATTTGCTATTTCCTTCTCCAATGTGTTCCCATTTTACACATAAGGAACTGAGTCAAAAAAGGGTTAAGTGACTTACGTAACTAAGGTCACATAGCTAGTATGTGTCTAAAGCCAGACTTCAACTCTGATGTATCTGGCTCCAAGTCGAGGGTTCAATCCATTGCACCACATAACTGCCCTGTTCAGGGCTAGTAAAAAAAGGGCAAAAAATGAAAAATAAAGACCCCCCCCCAAAAAAAATAACACTGGAAATAATACACAATCAGAGAGTGAGGCTACAGTCATATTCACTATTCTCAGTAGTACTGCTTGGTTTCCAATTCCGTTTTACTACTTCCAAATATCATCTCTCTGTTGAGAGAAGTGATTTTTCTAATATATTAATAACCAATTAGTAAATTAGGATTGAGACTTTTTCTCTCTCTTTCCTCATTCAGGGACCAACCAATAATTCAGTCTCTGAAGGGCATTGCTGAAAAAATGGTATTTTCAAATCCTCAGGGAATGTGATCCATGATCTTGGGCAGGAGGACTCCAACACAACCCTAAAGCATTAAGTCTACACACTTGCAGCCCCCCACTGTGGTTTAGGGTAACTCAACTCAGGAAGGAGAAAACCAATCAGAGTGGTCTGGGAAGAGATGGATTTCCATTGTCCAGACTGCTGGAGGTGGCTGAGTTTCATGACCAAGGCCTGTAAACAGCAGGAAATGAAGACTTTCAGCCCACCTCCTCATATATATATACCTACCTTCTCATTAATTGTTCACCCATCAGGGTTGATTTTCACCTGTCAAAGACACCTTCTCTTCCAAATCTTTTTAAGGATTCAGTGATCTCCATGGTTTTATCTTTGATTATGGAAAGAGACCACTGACCAGCAATATATTTTCAACTAACCTAATTTTTTTTAGTTCTTTAGTATTTTATTTTTCCCCACCTAAATGTAAAAAAAACAATTTTTAACATTTATTTTTAACATTTTTGAATTCCAAATTCTCTCCCTTCTGCTCCAACCCCCCTCAGAGAAAGAAAACATTTCTATAATAGTCATGTTGTGAAAGAAAACATACCAAAAAAAAAAAACCTCAAGAAAAATAAAAACAAAAAAAAATGTATGCTTCACTCTATACAAACATCATCAGTTCTTTCTCTGGGGATGGAGAGCATTTTCCATCACAAGTCGCTCAGATTTGTCCAGAATCTCAGATAGCCTAATTAATAAAATGATTATTACTGTGATCCCATGGACTCACTGAAGGTCTTAAAGGAATGACTGGGCAGAGAGGAAACTGAGGTAACAGATATACACCTATAAGTTTGGCAGTGACTGACAGGGGGAAAAGGGAGGAGACAGGGGGAGAGAGGGAGAGGGATAAGGAGGGGGGGCGCTTTGTTCAGATGGAGTATAACAGTGGATGATGAGCATCATTGTGGCCC